>VWZP01003422.1:704903-770181 GCA_013396995.1 Dicaeum eximium
TGGTTTCTGTATCCCTCCACCCCTGGTTTCCACCCTCCTTCAAAACCTCGTGCTCTCTGAGCAGCCTCGTTGTTTCGCGGACCCCTGGACCCGAATGAACATCGTCCTGTCCTACACCCGAAATGGCCTTCCCTCTCCTTTCGAGATAATCGCCTCCGTGACGCTAACGCACGTTGCCGCAGTCCTGCGGTCTCGGCGAGGGAGCGCGGGCTGCACCGACTCCCCGAAACCCGGCGCGGGAGGGACGGGGAGCGGCAGCTCACGGTGCGCTGCCCTGGGGCTAGCCGGAGCCTGTGAGTGGACGCTGGGCAGCGCGTCAATGTTATGCTTGTTTCTCTGTCAATTTGAAGTAAACTGAAAATTAGATAATTCAGGGGCGAAAAAAAATAATTGAATACCATTTTCGTGATGTATGATTTCACAATGTGTGCCTCAGAGAAAGAGTGTACCAACAAAGTGTTCAACAAGACTCATTGTAGTGGCACATACCTTATCTCCTCAAGTGTAAGACATATCCTAGTCTGTGGAATTTTTGAAATCTAAGGCAATATGTGAAACATGCTTTCAGAACAAACATTTAAAATGAAGAAAAAAAAGAATTGTTAGAAAACCTTTCTACTGAGAAGATGGAGACAAGCTAAGAAGATAAAATTTAGCTTTACATGGCCTAAGAAAGCTGTATAAGCAACTCAACTTTCAATAAACCACAGTCTTTTCCAGGCATTTATTCTTTCAATAGATTAGATGAAGAAATGCTACTATTTGTATACTGCATATATGTTCTATATAAGTTATCATTGCTCATATCACCATAATTTTTTCAGGTTTTGTGTTGNACCCTAGTCTGTGGAATTTTTTACATCTAAGGCCATATGTGAAATATGCTTTCAGAACAAACATTTAATATGAAGAGAAAAAAAAAAGAATTGTTAGAAAACCTTTCTACTGAGAAGATGGAGACAAGCTAAGAAGATAAAATTTNTAGATATTGTATGAAATTTTGTTAACTGCATTTAGGTTAATTATTTGAATTTGCATCCATTCTCAATGTGTTCACCTTCATTAAGCCTATCCATGGCAAAGAAGAAGAGGATCTAAATAAATGGAATTATCAGAAAAGCAACAAGACATAATATCCAACATATTTGCGTATGACTTTGTATTTACTTGAGGAAAAAAAAAAGTACATTTAAATGCTCCCAGTCCATTTTTCACCAATGTGGAGAAGTAACAATAGAGAAAGGGAATGTTCAGGAGTTGCTTTTTGAGGTAATTAATTTATATAATATCGTCATACTTTCAGTAAAAAATTAGAGTTCTTTAACCTGTACTGAACAGCAACTGAAGATTTTGAATTTGCTATGAACTGAAATAAAGGTTCCAATAGTCATACATCACATCTGGGTTGAACATCTTCCAGTTCTGGAACTTTCTTAAGTGTTTCCCTGCCACGAAGATTTGATGTGTTGAAAAATTAAAAAGCAAGGTCAAGTAATATAGTACTGCAGAAATATACAGAGCAAATTTGACTCAGAAGCAGCCCAGGATAACTTTCTGGGATAAAGCAATTTAGATCTACCAAAGGCCAGAGAGACGCTGGAAAACCAACCTTGCTTTTCTTCTCATGAGTTTCATTCTGAACTTTTAAAAAAGTGTGAAATAATTTTTATTTGCATAACACTTATGCTCTTCTTCTTTGAGAAAATGTGCTTTTTCTTATGGGAAAACAGCCCGTCATGAAACTTTTTTAAAAATATAGAATAGAAATCTATTAAAAATATTTAATCCATAATAAAAATCTATTCTTGTTGCTTTGCTTAAAACTTAGGGTTTTACACTTCAGTATTGTAAAATCTTACACAAAGTGTCTTAAATTATTCTAATTACTTGAACAAGGACAAGATTTTAGTAAGCTTTCTTGAAAGATATGTCAAGATGAATTAGGATCTACAGTTTCTTTTTATTTTGTGATATAAATATGATACATTTCTTTTCTATCAAATGTACTTTTTGGATTCTTGACTCTGTACCTCAAGTAAGAAATCAAGAGTCTAACTAGAATTCAAAAAAGAAATATACTGCAATACAATACTAGTGGGTTCTCTACAGCAGAAAATTAATTTCTGTTTTTCTCTTCACCAATTATTTTCATGTCAGTTTAATTGATCCTTCTCTTTAAAACAATCAAAACACCTACCTGAAGCTAATGTGAGTTGCTAAAGCTATTATGATTAGCTAAAATGAAGAAAATTGATCCAAGCTGAAATTTCCTACAGCTGAAGACAAAGTGCTTCATTACTCCAGTTTTGCCTTTTCTTTTCCTCTACCAAGTCCCAAATTAACACTGTCGTCATTGATAAGTGAAGAATATCCTGAAACATTTTCAAGAGAAAAAGAATTATATGAGTTTTCTCCTCAGGAAGCATACACACACTTGCTGTTGAAGAATACAGTTGAAAATAAATCACTGAAAACAAAGTACTGTAATTTTCTCTGTATATGTCAAGCTAGAGAATTTATCATAGCATAACAGGTATCATGCTAAACTTTCACATAATGTCACCATTATTTGTGTTTTTGCTTGTGTGCAGTAGCAAAATAGTCACATTCTTATAATAAAGTCTGAAGTTTAGTGAGATTACTTATTAATCAGGTGTCTGAATTGAATTTTCTGCCTAGGTGTCAAAACTGAGTGACACAACTACTGTGAGTAAGATAAGAAGGAGCAAAAATTTTTTAAAAACTGAGATTAGGAGTCCTGCTTTACTTTGAGCTCATATCTGAATGTCAGAATTTTTTATTGAACTTTTTTGTTATTTATTTTATTGTTTTAGTGAGAACCCTATTTGATTTAAAAGCTAGAAGCTGTTGTGAAAATGTTACAGAGTGGCCATAAATTTCCCAGATGTGTGATTCCCAGCTATTTCCACTCCTGCTTCAGGCTGCCTCTGATCAGAAAAGGCAAGTGTAATTCAAAGCAAAGGCTAATTTGATGTTAAAGCTGATGTGGATTTTACTATACAACTTTGTCTTGAAACGTGAAGACAACAGAAACATTCCTATGATAAAGTGCTACTGTTTGTGTTGATTTCCATTTTATACAGAGTCAAATTAATCCATAAAATAATGCTAGTGCATCCTAAATGATTGCCTACAAATAAAGATGAAAAATGATGGTGCAGAAATTGCCACTTCTGCTCCTAAAAATCAAGTAAATATTTATAAAAAGAATGTTTATCTTGAAACATCTGCTATGATTCATATATTCAGTTTTACTGGGGTTATATAATAGCCCTAATATATTAGTATAAGAAGAGCTGTGCAACAATTTAGAAATTGATCATAGATGTCAGTGTGACAGCTAAAGCTCTTATTCCTGACTTTAGTATTTGGTATACGCAGGTGAAGTCAGTCTTCATTCAGAAAAAAAACAACTTTAACAATTCTTAACTACCTGATTGTACCTTAACGTTGAAACAATTTAGTACAACAGTGATGCAGAAAGGACAAAATAATGACAGATGTTTTTTATAATACAAATTATCTTGAAAGTCCAGACTATTAGAGTTTTAGACAACCTACTTTTAACTTGATTCATTGAATAATGACAAAATATTTGGCAGGAGATTAAAGGAAAGTTATTTGTCAGGAACCCAGACTAACCTCTTGCTAATTGGTTTTCCTGATCTCCAAAAATTTGTTCAAGGTGTAAAAGCAACAGCATATGAAACGGAATGTATTTTTTTCACTTAGCTAACATTACAACCATTTTCTTTCTTCCTTCTTTTCTTTTTTTTTTTTTTTAAATGTTCTAGATGCACTTAAGTCTATATTAATGTTTACTGAGGTAATCCCATGCAATATGAGATTTCAAATTGCATGTGATCATATGAAACATGAGATTTCTTATGCATAAGATATGCATGAAGAATTAAATATGATTTTGGAAACAAGAGACTGTTTATAACTGTAAATACTTCGCAGAGGAACAGGATAAACCCATGAAACAGAAAAAAAAATCTGTGGAAAAGAAATTTTTTTGCTTGAAGAGTCTTTGAAGGCCTTTCACAGAGATTGTAGCAGATAGGATGGCCCTGTATTGCTGTCGTCACGAGCTGCTGAATTTCTCATGTCAATAAAGAGAAGCAGAAAAACTAACAGACTTCTTTTGGAACTGCTTTGGCACAAATGTTTTGTGTGTTGGCAGTATGTTTTTAGCAGGAATGGCTTTAAGTCTCCATCTTTTCTGACTGGAATCTCTGGTTTTTAATTTTTTTTTCCTGCATAGATGAGTTCTACCAATCAGTCTATATCCAGATGAGGCACATAACACAAGTATTTTTTTTATTACCAAAACCCACAAAATATTTTTAATTCTATTTTTTTACTTTTATAATCAATAAAAGCAGAATAGGTAAACAGTACCAACACATCTTCATTCCCCCAGTGAAAAACTTGACTTAATGAAAGCTTTGATTTTGCTGGCCTCACAGATGTTGGAAAGCTGTATACTCCTCTTCTGTTTCCTGGCCATAAAATGGCATATCTTAAATGCTCAGAAGATCCACAGTCATTCTAACATAACCTTAATGGGGAATCGTCTGTTCAGAAAAAAACAACTCAGCTCTGTACTTTCTAACACCCAAAGTAAAGGAAGATAAAACACACCATCAAATGGCACACAGTTCCACAGATGCACATTACATTTTACAGAAAGGGTTTTTAATGTCATTAATGAAAATAAAATGCATCAAGACATAACCAGGACAGTGTTATCTTATGTAATTTATATACAATCAAACACAACACTGAGCAATGCAAAATGCTTGCATTTTAATCTGGTATCTAGAAAGTTTTCATTCTTGCTAATTCCTGGACTATCCCAGCTATTTAGCTAACAAACAATATATTAATGAAGGTATTTTAAGACATTTTTCAGCTAAATTCTAATTTAAGTGAAAAAGAAAACAACATGAGTTTTACAGACGTTTCCTTTGAGGCCACTTGAAATTAGTTATCTCTAAATCAGCACCTTAAACATCTCTAAAATAAAAATATGAGTTCAGTATTCAGCACTGAATATGATTTTGTGAGTTCTGAAGGCCAGGAAGTCATTGTCTGTACAAGATAACTAGTAAATACAACTCAGTTGAACCAGATTTGAAACACTGTGCTTGAAAAAAACACAATTCTATAAAGCTAGGAAGTATGGCACACAAAAATTACAGAATGAATATAATTTTTTTTCAAACTTGAAAACCTAAGGCAGTAACAAGTTTTCACAGAATTTTCTACACTAAAGAATTTCAGTATCAAGTGTGAAAAATTGATATTTTCTGTAAATAGGAATTTTTGTGGGGAAAAAAAAAAAACAAACCCAAAACAAAAAATCCAACTCCTATGCTGTTTCTGGTCACCTTGAAGCCTAGATTAGATATCTAAAAGATATTAGATATCTAAAAGTTGCAGGCACCATTGTACAGAACACAGAGCAATATAATAATGCGTATCATTAAGGCAATGCATTAAACTGCGAGAGCATGTAGAACTGGCTTAATAATACTAGAATTATTTGGTTAACATGTTTACATCACCTTGAGAGCATATGAGCAAAAAGTTCTATGTGTATGTATGATTCTTTATATAGAAGTCATGCCTGTTGGAATTTCCAATGTTTCCACTACAGCTTTTCTCTTCCCACAGTTTGGTGCCTCATCCATTATTGACTTTCTAATTTCTGCAACAATAAGCAGGCAAAGATGAAAGTGATTGTAAAAAGTAACCTAATTTGCTATATAACCTTGAACAATTGCAAGAGAAGCACAAAGAGGTATAGCTCTGTGACTTCATTGTACTTCTAATTCAGATCTCAGGCTAAAACAAATATTACAAGAGAAAGTTCTATATTGTTCTTGAAACCCTAGAGAAAAAAATATCAGGTTAAGAGACAGGTGAATCTGTAAGCTGGGACAAGGAAGAGTTAGTGGAGATGAATACATAATTTTAGGAAAACAAAACAAAAATATTGAATGTATATAAAACAAGGGGTTTTGTGTGTGTGTGTGGTTTTTGTGGGTTTTTGTTTGGTTTTTGTTTTT
Source organism: Dicaeum eximium (assembly GCA_013396995.1). Classification (NCBI taxonomy): domain Eukaryota; kingdom Metazoa; phylum Chordata; class Aves; order Passeriformes; family Dicaeidae; genus Dicaeum; species Dicaeum eximium. The sequence goes on from VWZP01003422.1 coordinate 711,002, forward strand.
TTTCCTTTAGCTGCTCAAAATAGTTTAGAAGTAGCAGATACTGCATATGCCAGGAATTCCCAGAATGAGCATTCATGCTGTTGCCCTACCAGATACTGGATGTCTGAAAATTCCAATAATTATTTTCATTAAATGTGCTCTATAATTGCTTCCAGGCTTGCTGCAGCTGTCAGCAAAGGAGCAATAAGATAGAAGATAACTACTAAGCTGAAGACACAAAGCATAATTTTTTTCTGTAAATATACCATATTAGAAATTAAATAATGGAATTAAAAAAAAATTTCAAAACAAAGTTTTGAATCCAGAATATTACATTTGTAGTAAGTAAGTTTAGCAGGGAAGTGAAAATGAGTGTTGACACTGACAAATTCACAGATCAGCTGGTTTGGAGATATTGTATACCAACTGAATAAGAAAAGACAACCTATGATATAGACTATTCTATCAGTAGAGGTGCAGCAAAGGTACACAAGCCCTAAAACATCTGCGCATGTTTAAAAATACCATGTGAATTTGCAGCTAGTATCACTAGAACAGTGATTTAGGTGATAGAATATGCCTACTTTTAGAAAAAAATATTGTAGAAAATAATAACAAGAATGCCTATTATTGCACAGGAAATGCTAAAGCAAAAACCACAGATTGGTTTGGATTGAAATGTCCTTCAAAGGGCATTGTCTTGTCAAATCCCCCTGCTGTGGGCAGGGGCACCTTCCACTAGACAACAAAGTGGCTCAGAGCCCACTGCAACCTGACTTTGAACACTTCCAGGAATGGAGCATCCACAAGCTTTCTGGGCAGGTTCACCACCCTTACCACAGTGCCTCAACACCCCCACAGCAAAAGATGTTATTCTTATGTGTAATATGAATCTACTTCTCTCAGTTTAAAACCTTGTCCTATTACTCTAGGCCTTGGTAGAAAATTCCCATCTTTCTTATAAGCCCCCCTTAGGTACTAAAAGGCTGAAATAAAACCTTCCCAAGGCATTCTCTTCTCACTAGTCCAACTCGCTCAGCCTTTCTTTGTATGAGAAGTGTTTGCAACTCCCTGAGGTATTTTTGTGTGGCATTCCTCTGGACCCACGCTAACAGATCCACATTGTTTTATACCAGAACACTAGCATCAGATGCAGTGCTCCAGGTCTCAAGAGTCAACTAGAGGGACAGAATCACCTCCATCAGCCTGCTGGTCACACTTTTGATGCAGCCCAGGAGAGAGGTGGCATTTTGTGCTGCAATCACACAGTGCTGTCTTATACCTTATTTTTTGTCTACCAATACCTCAAAGTCCTCCTCATGGCTGATCTCAATCTAGTCATCCCCCAGCCCGTATTGATCTTCTGGATTGTCCCCACTGAGGAGCAGGACTTTTTGCTTGGACTTGCTGAACTTCATGAAGTTCAAGTGGGTCTGGTTCTCAGGCCTCGCAAGGTGTCCCTGATTTCTTAGAAGAGGATGTCAGGTAATGCAAATGATGACTGCTGTGGTCATTGACATAGATATCATATTGCTGTGGAAAAAGATGTGGGGATTTTTGCAGTAAAATAAAACATATTGTCACCACCATGTGTCCAATTGTATATTCTACACTTTATACTCGTCACCTTTCTAGTACACTTTTCTAGGTTTCCTAGTTCTAGGAATTAGGGACATCTAATAGTTAAAAAATGGGACAAAAATCATCACTGCGTGAAAGGAAGGTGTATGACTTAATAAATTTTCTATCAAAGTATTCTAAAATTGCCATCCTGTTTTTTCTATCTGTTCAATTTGAGACTAATTTCATTGTTACATTCACCTATCTGAGTTCAAAATACTCAGAGAAACACATTTCCTGCAATGGGTTTCATATAAAAATATACAGATTCCAGCACTAGTTTAAGACCTATGTAATTCTTACATACAGAAATTCACAGTCCTTCTGCCTTTCTATTTTCCCATTTCTGCGTATTTTCCCATTTCTACTTGTGTAAGGGTCTAACGTGTTTAGAAATACTTTTTCTCTGCTATCCAAGTTGATTGTATTTTCTGTATTGGGAAGGTCTCCAAAAGATCCTCATTTATTAAATGATCAGGCATTTGCCATACCATAACTTTGGCAGAACATGGAACAGCCTGACTTTTCTTTCTGAAGTGGAGCTGTTTGTAACCATGTGATATTTTTTAGCTTCCAAAACACCTTGATTGGTCTGAGGGGATAAATTCCATCAGTTTCTTACTTAATGGTTATCTTGATATCTGTCCTTTTTAATATATTTATTTACAACAGTCAACAAAATATGGCCTTTTTATTTTTTTAAATAAGGAAAATATAGTGATACAATCTCCCTGAAATGAGATCTACATCCAGCAACTCATATCAGCACGAAATCACTGAAGTCAAAAAGCATGCTGAGATACCTGAAAATCCTCAATTTGTTTGCTTTTTTTTCTTCTACCAGTAAGGCCTTCATTTTCCAATTAAAAGAAAAAGAAGAAAAAACTTATGCAGCTAAGCAGGCTGTTGAAATTAAAGTATCTCTTTTATTATAGACATGCTAAAGACACAATGGACAGGACTGTTCAGAGACTAATTCGTGGAGCTTGACCTATCATATTTCCTTCTGACCAGACAAATTCATACACACAAACATGCTCATGCACATAGAAATGCAGAAACACGTGTACAAGCATTCACATGTATAAAACACAATTCAGATTATTCTCTTTCCTTAACAAAATCACTGTCATTTCAGCATTTGGTATCAATTAAGCTTTTTTAGTCCAGTCTCCTGATGTGTTTCAAATGCTGCTGAATGTGATCTACAGGTTGTGATTTTGCTAACATTAGGTAAAATTACAGGGCTTTTTGCAACCAAGCCAACACCTGTGCTTCACCGTCCTTTTTCTTGAAGTCCGGTCTGCTCAGACTAATGTTATAAAATATTCTAACTACTATAACCCCCAGGACCTTATTGGCAGGGTTTCTCCATTCAATGGTATGCATAATTTTCTTATTTCTGATACATTTCTTAGCATATTTCAAAGTGAGGCCAGCTGACATACTCAAAGCTATATTAAGTGGTAGTTTATGAAATGGTTTTTCTGTTTTTTAACAGTGAAATATTAAATCTGGTCAAGTTGTAGGCTATATAATTTTTCTGTTTAAGAAAAGTGTTAATTTTTTTTCATAATGGGTAACTTAAACTGAAATACATATGAAGATAGTTAAATATCATTATAACCATTTGGGCAGGGTTAGGCTGTTTACTTACAATTTTAAAACCCTATCAATGATGAAAACAGATTACTAATCTTCGCTCATCTGAACATCTCATAGTTTAACAAACTTTTTTTGTATTATTTCAGTTAGCTTGCTGTTACTACCCCCTGTCTGGCTGCGTTCAGCTAAAATATATAAACAAGAATTTATAATTACTGTATCACATTATTATTATTATTATTTGTTTTAGCTTCTAAAAAAGAAAAAATGGGGCGGATTAAAGGCATAATGTAATTTCATTCCAGCTGATCATGTCTAAGTGTGTCTCAAAATAAGAAAATTATCTGAATTTGACATTTCTACATATATTGGGGACTTTTTAGTTACATTTGCATCACAATAATAAAATTGATTATTTTATTCTTCATCTTAACTCATTTTGTCACCAATAGAGCTCATGATGCAGTGAGTTGTCTTGATTTATACAATGTCCTTCAAATGCAAATTTAATGGGAAAAAAATTAAACAGCACTGTCTAGAAACAAAAAAAAAACCCTGGTTTTTTGTTTCTACACAGGAAGGAAGTTCAGGATCAGTTAGGGTCTGTGTTGTGCAAATGGAAAACACATTTCTACATGAAGCAAGAATTTCTTGCTGTAAAAGGAGATAGACTTTTTCTTTTCATAATGAAAGAAATAAAGTAGGTTTTTCTTTGGAAAACCCACTGAATTTCTAGAATAAATATATTTATTATATTTGCATAACCCACTTTTTCTCTATTTGGGTAATTATTTCCAGAATCACAAACCAGATTAATTATTTATTTTCTGATAATATAGATTGTTGTATGTTTCCAAGAAGTTTTATCTTCATTTATTTGTCTTAACTATAGCATTTCAGAAAGGTGAATCTTTATTATTGTAGATTTTTTTCTTATTTTAAATATAGTCAGTCTACTTGTGTCTTTTATTTAATAAAACTCCAGGTTCTCCATTTATTTCAGAATTGTATAACCATAATTCAAATAATTCAGCTTGCTTTTTACTATTTCCTTCTGCATGTGACAACTTCAAGACTGAGAACTGGCACGTAGTTTCATGTTATTTCTCTGTATAGACTCAAATTAAAACCTACTGCTTTGGGGGAATCAGTTTTGCCCAAAGATCAATTAATAGTTTTCCTTCTTTCACCCACATCTATAACAGAGGTGACATTGTGTGTGTCATTTGCATATACAGCTGAGAAAATCCAAAATAAAATGATTAAAAGTAAATTAAGTAAACAGTCCACTCTGGACTCCTGGGTAATTAGAAAACATTGGTTTTGATAGTTATGTATTATGCTTGTGCATGTCCTGAATTTAAATACAAATACAAATTATAATTTGTTCACTATTTAAATTTCCCTTTATGTTGCTCACCTATTTATTCAAAAATACAGGAATATATATTGGTGACCACAAAACTGCTCAACTGTATTAAAAGAAAATCATATATATATATATATAATCATTGTTCTAGATGTAAGTAATTTCAAATTTCTTATATTGCTGAAATCTTTATAGAGGTATCACAGGACACCACTATTTCCACAAGCAGCATGGTAGCAGGTAAGCAATCAAAGAAAGTATTAATGGCAATTAGTTTTAAAAGAGCCTTTTGAAATTCTTGAAGCTACATATCACTCCTGAATCTCCTGTTCTGTTTTTTTTCAAAGTTCTCTCTTGATTTAAATCTACAGCTAAGTAACTGTTTATCAGGTAGCTGCTCTATCAACTATCTAAAAGCTATTTATGGTTTAGTTCACCATATTAAACTACAACAAAACTAAACCAAACCAAAATAAAACCCCTGAAAAGAATCAATAAATCTCACTACAGAAATGCCCCTTTTACCTTAATAAAGATTTTTTTCCAGACTAGTACTAGTTAGTGTAGATAATTTGCAGATGTATTCCTGAGCCATCATGTTCTTTACTGAACAAACTGTGTCTACTTTTAACACTTCTTCCTCAGCACTCCCTGTCTTTCAGGAAATCATAGGACCTTTGATGTGTGAAATCTCTGGAAGTTTTAAAGTTAATACTGCAAAAACATTAATACAAATCTTCTGAAGTATTCATAAACAATTAATTTATATAGGCTGATTCTCTGCCCCATAAGAAGTGGGTCACCTGAAACATAATCAAAAGAGATGAACAGGAGTTCATGCTTTAAATGTCAGCTTTTGTTTAGGCTTCCTTTAATGGAAATTAATTGCAGTTTTCAGAGAGCTGTTGATTCTGTGGTAAGATAGGTGTCTATATATGTTTGGGATCAATCATCTGTTTTTTCCCCTCCATTCATAGTAGAAATAGTATGGAGGTGTAGCTCAGCCTGTTTCCTCAGCTTCTTTAGAAACCTGAACCTAGCTGATATGAATCCTAGTCTTTGTATCCAATATCAAAAATGCAGATCTACAATATCTATGAGAATAGAGGTATACAATTTACTTAATGCAGCATACAGTGATCTAGTCATTAGCCAGTGATCAAAATGTTTTTTCATAAGAAGAAATTCTCCAACATTCCTCTATTGTGCCTAAATATGAATTTGCTTAAATATGTGTAGTGAGAAAAGTATTAAAGCACATGGCTTCTTTGGTTTGTGCCTATTCTGAACACCTATAATTAACAATGACAAGTGATCTCAACTACTGTAGCACAAATCACATCTCAATTGAGTACAATGGAATATGCTACAATACATTGAGAACTAATTGAACAACAGCAAGTAATAGCTTCACATCATAAGATAAAAGGCTGCATGCAGAAAGAGAAACCAGAAGAGTGAATTCAGCAGTGAACTATTCACTTTGAATTTTATGCTCATTGCTCCCCACAAATCATTTCTTGACAACATTTTTTGGAAACAAACTCAGTTTTGTGCTTTCTGTTCGTTTGTGTGTCCTCTCCTCTCCTCTCTCCGCTTCAGTACCCAAGCATGTCTGTAATACCTTAGAGGAAATGCCATAAACAGATTCTCCACTGCCTGTATACAGCACCAGCAGCTGAATGGGCTTCCCATAGCTGCATTATATGAAACAGACTGGTCAGTGATCACTGGTGCTTCTCCTCTCATCTGCCTTTAGCCACATGCAGTAAAGTCAAGAGATACAACACAGTATTTGCTGAGAGCCCAGGTGCCCTACTATGCCTGTATCAAAAATGGGGAAGACTTATAGTATGAGCCTGAAAGAAACAAGTAAGCAGTGGTATGGCTGGGATGACCCAAAATAGGTCAGCTGTAAAAGGAATACAAACAAATGATGGAAGGAGTCCTGTATTCTGTGAAAATAAAGAAAAAAACATAGGAAAAAAAGAAAAGGGCATGTGCATCGGGGTGGGGGAGGTGGGGAATTCTTACAGAAATGCTGAGGAGAGAGTATTTCTAGACTAAAATACAGCACTACTTCCAGTCCTTAATTTACATTGGGTGTGCAGCTAGAGAGGGGACACAACAAGGATGCAAACGCAAATGATTACAAATTTTCAAGAATTTTTCTTATAAACTCTGAAAAGAAGAACACTAGAGGAATGAAAGAAAATTATGAGGATGAGATGGAATTAAAAAATGATCAGTTAGTGATTAGATGAAAGACCTGGAGAAACCATAGTAACAAAGTAAGAAATGCAAAAGTAACAGTTACAAGATACAAAATGTCTGATGACCCCAATTATTTTTCCTCAGTGCCTTAGTAGGAAGTGACCTGAAGAAACTGCTGGGAGGATCTAAGTCTGGAGCAGAAAAACATAATGAAGTTGAATGTGAACCCTATTGATGTATTGAAATGTTTTCCTTGAGAATAGCAAAATAAAATAATACTTATGATAAAAAGGAGATAAGAGAAATAAAAAAAAATAGATTACTTTTTAATCTCTTCACTAAAAATCTCAAGTAATTTTAGAGTATTTTTTCGATGATCTGTCTTTTAATGCATAAATTCTCTCTGAAGTTTTTCCCACATGCTGTCATATACACTGGTAAAGATGTCAAGAGATGAGCTCAAAGGTCTTGGCAAGGCTCACAAATTCTTCCCTTCCCCTCATAAACTACATAAATTACCCTTGAGGATGAAGGCTGAACATTCAAGGCAAACACTCATTAGCTATGGCACTGTTAAGAATGCTGACTGGTGGAATTGAATTAATTTTGCCATTGTTGGACTGCAAAATTGAATTTCCCTTGCTCTAATCTGAAGTCTGTGTTACTGTCCTATCCCATGCAGGTATTTGTCTTCTTATGCCTGAAAAGAATTATAATAATTCGTGATTTAATCTCTGAAGTATAAAATCTGAACAGCCATATATAAAAAAAACCCCAAGATCTTATTGTAAACTTATTTGATAACTCTTTCACTGTGAAAAGAACTAGAACACTACAGTAAAAAACTCTCAGTCCCCTGAACATAACGAAGTCCTTTTCTACACATTAATGTAATAGTCAATTTTGTCTCAGAAGTCAGAAAGCCTGACTAAAGACCTTTCTTTTTTTCATGCTATAATGAAAAGAATGTATGAATCCTTATATCCAAAACAGAGGAGAAAAAGTTGCTCTTAGTTTACTTATTAAGTCCTTCACTGGTGTCTTCTCTTCCCTATATGAAAGTCAATTGAATGCATGTTTCATAATATAAGGGAAATAGTTACAGAAATTAGTTTCTTTTTGAGGCATTGGAAAATCTGTGGCACATATCACATTAATAAAGGTATATTCATGACAGATATCAGTCTATATAATAATAACTGTAATAGCAGAAATAAGTTTTTGAAACTTAATGTAAGAATCTGGAGAAGAAATATCTGAAATTATTCTTTAAACTTTGAATTTGAACACAAGAGGCCAATAATGTATTTGTTGCATTTTTTAAAATACAACAATAATACAAACAAATAATGAATTAAAAATTCAGGAAACAAAACAAAGTGGAACTGGAAGGGAAAAAAGTAATATAGGGGAATACACACAAACTAAGATTGTAGGTCCAGATGGCCTAATTTTAGTCAATAATTCCTAGCAAATAATGATAGGAATTGTAGGATCTCTACTATCAAATATGCCAGAACACATCTATGGAATAGTAATATTGTTCTTCAAGTAATCTGACCATCTCACTTTTTTCTTAATTTTTATTACAGCTAATCATTTTATTAATTAAATACTTAATTTTGACAGAAAATTATTATTTAACTGTTTATTATCTCATATTAGCTTATGCTGACTTCTTTCTTTAAAAAAAAATTAAAAAATGTCTATCATTCCATTTATATTCTTATTTATCTGATTTATCTTATTACTGGCTTAATTACAGTATCAATCAAAAATAAACCATAAGTATGTCCTGCTTTATATAATTAAAGTAGAAAATATCACTGGCAGGAAGTGCTCTCTGGAATCACTGTATGATTGTTACTGTATGTTTTGTGGGCTTGTGAAGAATATTAGACAGCATTTTCAATATGTTTCTTATATTACTTACAATTTACTATGATCATAAATACTGACTTTCATGTTCTACTGGAACATTTTCAGCAGGAGGCTGGAAAGCAGTCTGTCATGAGCTAGCTAAGAACATTTCTCATAATTCTAAACACTGGCCTTCCTTCTGCACTTTGCTATTGTTTTGCAGTTCATTTTTTAATGGAACTCAAATGCACATTCTCTAGAATTTATATTTGTCTACTAGCCAAAACAGTTCTATTAGCTCTGGTGTCATCCTTAAGAATGTCTGCTCATTGCTGGCTTTGCACAGACTAATTCAAACTGAACTGACAAAAAACATGTCTGATATTACTTACAGGCTTTCATTATTTATGTTGAAGGTATGTCAGTTGTTCTCTAAAGGAAGTATTAATAGCTCTCTATTCTTCATATTTTTCACATATCTTGACAGTGTTTACAGATGAGTCCTACATCTTACTCAGTTTCAAAGCTAATTAATTGTGGAGAACACAGAAAATAGTAGTAAATTCTTCCCCCAAATCCATCAGCATTACAATTAACACTCATCTTTTTCAACAGACTGGGGGTGAACAAGTCTTATCAAAAAGAAAAAACAGTGCACCTCAAAAGGCTTTCATGATTTATATGTAGGTGAATCTACTTGCATCCTAAGCAACCCCCCACTACTGAGCCATGGAGTGCCAAGTGCCACGGTGATGATAACCCCAAGATTGGGGGCTCCAATCACCCTGAGCCATCCACTTCCGAGCTGGGCTTGATGATCCTTGTGGGTCCTTTTCAATTTCAGAATATTCTGTGATCTCTGATAGCCTTTGGGTGTTGCCATCTGGAGCTCCTTCTGAGAGCTGCCACTGCACAGATATCCACAGCTTGATATCTTTCCCAGTATGTCCCAGTATGCTAAGTAAGGAGGGTGCTCAGGAGTTGTGATAATAGCATGGAGACAGAAACAGATGGGACTCAGGATCTAAACAGATACAATTCTTGATTAAAGAAACTAAATTTCTTCCCATTATCAGCCTGTTCTTACAAAGCTATGTCACAGCATGCCCATCAGCATTTACTTACTAGCCAACAAACAACTAGAAAAAATAAATATATTTGTATCATTGACAGGAAAATCAGGTGACATTTTAGATTTGCTCTTTTCAATAAAGAACAACAGTGAAGGATTCTTCATAACTAAACCAGCTACAGCATTATTTAGATCAAACAAGCCCTAAGAACTACAGCAACTGTGAAGAAATGTGCGGCTGAATAGTATTTGTTTGCAAAAGTTAATGACTGGCAGCCTGTTATACTGAAAATGCACAAAATCAATACTGATATAAAACGCCAGATCTGGCTGTCACAAAATACTTTGATTAGTCTGAAAAACAGGATTGTTTAGTATGGTTATATGTGTACCACTATCCCCAGAATGCTCATGAACTTGAACCTATTGAAACTGAAAAGTCTCAGAATATCAGACAAGGAGCTGGCAGGGACAGAAAAATATGTCAAGTCCAAATACATCTGATGACAGAGGTAGAAAACTTCACAGCTATCTCACACAATTTTTATCACTGTAACCACTTGTAATTCAGAAAAGATATTCAAAGCATAAACCTGGTGTAAACAGGTGCAAATGATGGGAAAGTTAAATCCAGAATGCTAAAATGCTTATTTTAAGCTGTGTTATTATACATTAAGAAAGCAGGAGTGGTTGTGAAGTTATTGACAAGGGGAAAAAAAAGCCCATCCCAAGAATCCCAAGCCATTGATGCTATTGATACCACTAAGCCTAAATCAATTTCCAGAAAACTTCTCAGCATGGATGTTGATTTGTAGCTGCTGAAGAGAAGGCAGTGGAGTGGTGCCCTCAGATGAGTTTCTGTTAATAGTGTTGACTCTTCTGTTCAACGAGAAAACAACTAAAAATTTTTTTTATATAAAATAAGATCCTCTGAATTTTATTATGAAGAGAAGAGATTATATCTTCTACTGAATGGTACAGAGAAAAATCTCCTGTGAAATATACTCATGTAAATCACATTTTCTCAGATACATTGAACCTTTCCATAAGTAAAACAAAATTCCCAGAGCTCAACAGTTTTACTTTTTTTATAGAGGCTTAACAGCAAGATGGTTTTGAAAATAGTGAAAATAAAAATAATAAGACAGTTTCTGACACCTATTTTCTGTGGAAGAAAATAATATTTTTTATTTTAATTACCAGAAGAAAGAAAAATTTTTACTTTTGTTCAGAGAACAACATCAAATGATCATTTTTTGGGTTTTGTTCATCCAGATCACACACAGAAACTATAGTATCCTTACCTGGATGCAGGAATATTGTGATATCTAGGGTCAGAATCCTTGCTGCAGTCAAGGTATTGTAGGAGTTTATCATAGACTGGAATTTAAAAGCATGTTAGTTCTGAGTTGCTAAAGTCCAGAATGTTAATTCAATTTTCATTCTTACTAAAATCTCACTCCTCCAAAAACTTACTGTGGAAAAAACAGTCCTGCTGGAGTATTTAATTTTGAAATAAGTCTATGAGTCCAAATTGTCATCTGTCTCAGATTTGATTATTTACTGTCCAAATGTTAAAGTTAAATCTCTTTCTAAACATATAAGAATGTATAGTTTAGATATAAATTATATATATAAATATATAATTTATAATCTTGGCATTTAATCTAGCTTTGTAAGAAAGACAATAAACTATTAGAGAGTGTTCAAAGGAGGCTACAAAGATGGTGAAGGGCCTTGAGGGGATGCTGTATGAAGACTGGCTGAGGGCACTTTGGTTGTTCAGTCTGGAGGAGACTGAGGGGAGACCTCATTGCAATCTACAATTACTCTCTTTCATGTACTCATTTTATAGTTGTTAACTAAAATCTTATTTTTTGGAGTTATTTTTTATTTATTTATTTTTTCAGAAATTATGGCTTTGCTTCTTCACTATGACAATTAGGATACTAAATGTCCAATTAATTTTCCCATGCTTTGGCCAGATATCATGCATTTAATGCTGCAGTAGACCTTTAACAGAGGAAAGAATGGGAGGAATCTCAGTTGTTTGCACTGTCTGTTGTAACACACTCTTTCTTGCACCAGGTAACTCAGTGACAGCTCTTTATCAGGGCTACATCTGGTTCTCATTTGTAGTTACAGTAAATGCTACTTAAAGAATTATATCATGGCCATTCATTTCCTGCCGGACTGATCTGCTATAACAAATATTGACCTTTAATCTGTCTTCTCCAAGCCATGCAGTCTACAGAAATGCAGATGACATATGTAAGACCTTTTCAAGCAAAGCTAAGCATTCAGCTCTTGAAAAACTGAAACTTTTTCTGAAAAAGGTTCAGTGACACAGGCAGGAAATTCTTCCTCTCAAGGAAAATGGTCCTCTGAAGATAAAAGTGTCAGTGTCTTTACACTTTGATAAAATCACACCTATTCCCTTGAAACACAGGAATTTAGGTGTTTTTCAGGGCTTTTTAGAGGGATTTTGTGAGGGTTGTAAAAAATTTTGCACTAAAACTCATGACCTTTCCCTGTCACTACTTTACTCAGAAGCTTACTTTTGTCTGCCTGATACTTTCATCTGATTAATTTTTCCCTTAAGCACAAAGGATTATGACTTCCTATTAAACTCAATACTGGACCAACTGCATTTTCTATTCTTCTTGTCTTTTGTGTTATGCTGGAGGGCACTTCAGGCTGTCTGAAAGTAACAGCATGGATTTGTGATTGGAGCATCTGATGGCACAAAGTACAAACTCTTCTTATATGTCTTTTATTACTTTCTCACTGCAACACGTAAGAGTTTAGATTAAATGTTTCTTTCATATTTGAAAGTGTTTATGTGTATTTGAAAGTGTACTGAAAACTTGTTTCAGATATTGAAGATGTTAACGAAATCACCATGACTTTTCCCATCTCATCTGGGAGATATAAATAATGAACAAAAGAAAATCAGATGTTTTTTGAGTATGCCATGGACCCTAGGCTCTAGCTTATGAACACAGTTAGCTGAACCTGTGTTTATATTCCAGTGAGAGAGGAGAGATCTCCTGAGGCTGAATCAGTGCACACTGCTGCTCAGACAAGGGTCATGAGAGCCCATTCCTGTGGGAAGGTTAGTGGGACAGACTGTAGAGTCCACAGGTACATTCGAGGTCCTGTCAATATCAAAGGAAATGTATTAAAATATGCATTTACTATGCACAATATCATAAGAAAATACAGAGGCCTAGGGAAAAAATGAACCTCTAAATTAAATGTCAACCTGTTTCTTAGGGTATCTTGAGATTTGGGAGGACAAAAAACCCCAATTATTCTTCATGAGACTTAGAAGTGAAAAAATTAGCATGGGCTTTAACTACTGAGTTTACTTTAAATGCTCCCTCTCAAAAAAGGAATAACCAACCAACCCAAACAAAAGAAAACTCGAGATGAAACAAGAGCAAAACCCAGAAAACAGGGAAGGAAAAAAAGTGTGAATCCCAAAACCAAAGACAACAAAATGAAGATAGGTTATTAGCAGATTCCTAGTTGCTTGGTAACAATTTTTGACAAATTAGGTTCTAGTTACAAATTATCCTTTGTGTTGCAGCTCTGATTAGAAAGTCTTAAGACACTGAATTGCTCAATAATCCACACAGGAATTTAGTTTCATTGCATCAGAAAGTAGCAGAATAAACACAAGGTAAAAACATTTGTCTACAGAGCACTGATATATGTGAGATATGAGTAGAATGTGTGTTGCTCTTCCTACTGTATGGACAGATTCAAAGTAAAAGAAGCGGTAATTAAAGTTTGCTGTACTAAGCTCTTGGTACAAACATTGTTGGAAGAAGAATGTCAGTTGTCTGAAAATTGTCCTTCCATCTGATACTGCACAGAAATGAGCACATACTGCATGAAGTCAATGACATTTCACATTACTTTTGAAACACTTTTTTATTCTATGTTAAAGCATTAAAAATATTAAAATAAACTGGTTGATTAAAGGTAGACAAAAATGAAAATGCTTTGTTTGAGTGAGGTTGAGCAGAACACTATCAGTATAATGAACACTGGCATCAGGTTTAGCTTTAGCTATTTAGTCATAGCACAATGACTTGTGGCTATTTACTGGATACCATTTTTTAAATGGATTAGAATTTAGAAGTAGAAGTGATTATCTTGACCAGAAATTACAGGCTGGACTCTATGTCCTTCTTCCTACTTTGTAGATAGAGATTCCCAATATACAGTTGCTTTCTATCTATCCATGTGTTAGAGGGTGGAATACACTTTTCAAATATATTTAATACAGCATTGACATTTGCTGATTTACACAAAAGGCACAGTGCTTGAAAGGAGAGGTAGAAGGCAATACATTTTATTGTCTCTGTACTCTTATTTGGGGGAAAAAGCAGGAGAACATTAAAGGTTTTGAAAAAGTAGAATATAACCTAGATCTCTATCCATAATAATAATACAGCAAATTATGGGAATAGAAATTGCAGTTCCTTCAAGATATACAAGCATTGAAGTATGCCAAAACAACCTAGGTAGACAATACTTATTAGTTTACTCTTTCAGATATTGCAGATCTCCTATTGAAATATCCCATATAAAACGTAAGACAGAATAGTTCCTTTACTTCAGAAAGACAATGAAAAAATATCACCCAGAAGATGCAGTGGAGAACTGGAAGAGGAAATTTTACTGTCAAAATCAATTTCTGCAATGAGTTCCCGGAGCCTAAATTATAAGTGGAAATGGTCTATATAAAGCACGCTACAGACAAATCATCAGTTCCAGCAACATTTCCCATATCTACATAATTTACTTTATCAGGATCAAAGGATAAATCATAGGTAAAAATTCCACAGTTACTCTTTTTTACCAATAAGATCTGTGGAAAAATATTACCATTTACAAAAAAACCCCAACAAAAACAAAAACCCCAAAAACTAAAAACAAGAAAAAAACCGCTATCTTTTCTTTTCCCTTAAGAACTGTTAACCACCAAATACTTCTGATGCAGCATTTACCTTTCTATGTATCATAATATCAGGTATCAAAAATAAACACATTATCCAGAGCTTCTAGCATATTTTGAAAAGTATCAGATAAGTCTTCAGGCAGAAAGCTCTGAATTGCAAGTAATGAACCTTAAAGTTCTAATTTCTTTTTCATCTAAGTTTCTTATGTTACTACTTGAAAAAAAGAGATAAGGTTTTCTGGTTTGAAAAAGTTGTCCACCTTATTTTGTTAATCTAGTAGGAAACAGAGAGGAGGAAAGAAACCTTAATTATTGCTATGTACTATTTTCCTTTAGAGTTCTCAATTTGCTTGTGAAATATCTATGTTGTTTGGATTATGTGTACCTGGGGAACTATGATAACATAAAAAAAGTCTCACTACTTCAACAATATATTCTTAGAGTGAACACAAATAATTTTAAGGAAAGTTTTTTAATAGTTTTCTTTAATGATAATACCACGTGATGAAGGATAATTAAAAATTAAAAATGTTGGAAGTAGGTAGACTTGTGCATGAGGGAACTTTTAAAGTTCAAGGCTAAAATAGGACATGGATGCTTCCTTGCACAAGGGCAAAGAAATATATAACTGAACCTTGGAAAGTATATATCAAATAGCATCTTACTCTATGAAATGGATTCCATTGTTCTGGAGGCTGAACATGTCCTAGATATATCCCTAACATGGATTTTCATTGATGCAACAACTTAGGTTAGTTTGGATCAGTTTAAACTATTACAGGAGACGTGTGGTAAGGTATAGAAGAATAAAGGAAACAAAAAAGAAGGATGAAGAAACATTAATGCCTTTCTTTTGATGCTATATTCTTTATGGCCTGGAAGGTATATTTATAACATTGCATGCAACTAAGAGCTCTAATTTTCAGCAACATTGCAATCACTAACTGCATTCCATATAAAAATAACATTTCTGTTTGTTAGATTAAAACTGTATATTTAAATGTCTTCAAAAAAGTGAGGTAGAACAAGAATGCCTTGAGGAGACAAGCTGTGTTTGCTCACGATTAGCAGCCCCTTCTTCGAATAATTTGGTTTCAGGACTGAAATAAATTATTCGTGTCTTAATGACACTGAAGTAATTAAATGTCTATTTGCTTATCATTTATGTTTATTCTTAGATAATGTCTTACACTAGTTTTCAGTTTGCATCTTTTTCTCTATGTTAACAGTTCTTACCTCAAGGGAAGCAAGTTTAGCAAAGTTTAGAAAAAAAGAATATTTTTAAGTTAAATGATTTGTTTCCTTACCTGCTATTTTCATACATTTTTTGCTTGCCCACTGCAGAACACCAAAGCTGGTCCACCCCAAAAACAGACATATGAAGAACTGCAACAATTATCTTTCACAAGATTCATATACTCAGCCCTATCCTCATACATCAGGATTTTCTTTAATAGGCTAATAAAATATCCAAGTTAGAAATGAATGTATAAAAAAATGTGTGTTTTAACC
Organism: Dicaeum eximium; assembly: GCA_013396995.1. NCBI lineage: Eukaryota > Metazoa > Chordata > Aves > Passeriformes > Dicaeidae > Dicaeum > Dicaeum eximium. The sequence goes on from VWZP01003422.1 coordinate 727,205, forward strand.
AATAAGCCAGCTGATTCTTATTGAACACAGGGAAGCAATAGTTTAGGAATCTGGAATCATTCAATCAATCAATCAATCAATCAATCACATCCAGTGTTATATGTCTCCTGTTCTTACTTCTACAGAATTGTGTTCCTCAGGTGAAGTTGTGTAATTATTTTTGATCATACACATAGCTTTGTGCCAAAAAAAAAAAACCAAGACCATGTTGGATAATGTTTCCAAGTCAGATAAAATAATAGGAGTGTAATGCTTCTCATCTGGACTCCTATCATGTAGTTATCTCAATGTCATAAAATTATTAAAAAAATGTTCATAGGCAACAAAATAGATATATCTAGAACATTAATCATCTCGACATGATTTAGCTGTCTAAAATAATTCAAATGCAAAACAACAAAAAAGTTCCCATGGATACCTGGTTATACTGTACCTACTAAAGGAGTTTAAAGAGTTAGCTCCCACCCAAATTTTTATACTGCTGATACAGTTGTCAACAAGCAAGATTAGGGGAGTCCCTTGGAGTTATCTCAATAGTTCAGTAAGGAGTTGAAAACAACACTAATGTGTCCTTTCGTGATACCATGAAAAAAAACAAAAAAAAAGAGATTGGAAAGATCAAGCATATTCTTTATGTTGTTTATCCAATTAGAAGTTTAATAATGAGTGCTCACTTAGGACACAGAAAAAAAGCAGAATTGCAGGACTGTCATCTCTCAGATAAACACAATCACTCTAAAGAGCCAGAATTTCCTTTCTGGTGCACAGAGCAATTTCCTGGGAAAAAGGCACTATGAAGTTCCTCAGTCTGCAGTTTGGAGCTGAGAAGTTTAAATGCCACTAAAGTCTTCTAATTGATTTAGCCCCAAGGAAACAGTGCACTGCTGACAAGGCAAGCAGGGTGCTTTGATGGGAAAAGCAATACATATTTTCTTGTCAGTCTGGAATATTGTGGGCAGATGGGAGCTCACTCTGCATCAACTAAAAGCCAGGCAGAAACCAGAATTTATTAGTTTGTATGAAGCGATAAACTGCTTTCATCTGTCTCTGGATGTGTAGAGAGACAGCTTTATATACACTCCTTGTTGTCCCACTATAACTGTCATGCAAAACCCATGCTTGCTCACAATCCACACTATACATCTGTGTTCACCCACAAGTAAAACCAATACATATAGAAAGGTTTAACTCTTCACTTCTCCATATCTAAGCTGATCAACAGTTACAGAAATTCAGCTTCTGGAACTGGAAAATATACGTATGGATATTTGCATTATGAAAAAAACTCTGGGCACCCTTGGAAAAAAAAAAAAGAAAAAAAAGAAAGAGAGAGAGAGAAGAAAAGCAAGGGAGAGAAATCATCAAAATCAGATTAATAAAACAGTAGCTCTTCATTGTTTCTCCGGTTTTAGTAAGTTATCCCTGAATCAGAGGTTTTCTCTCTCTGTGCAAGCACATCTTGTCTCTGCTGCTGACAGATCTTTTCTAACAAGAAGCTGATCATCAACGATTAGCTCCCAGCATAAAAACATATAATACACATATGTTGGAAGCATGCTGCAAGGAGTAAGAACAGATTCTGGTTTTCTGTGTTGAATTCTACAGGATAGATGTTATTGACTGAGTTACTCTTTCAAGGATGTTTCCTCATTCCAGATGCTGGGATACAGTTACTACATTTGCATTAGCAAATCTAACCTGGACACCTACCCATCCTTTTTACTCATCCTCAGAAATTAGGAACTGCAGCAGAATCATTGACACAAGAAACTAATAATTCAGTACCTGAATTTTTTCTGTAATTGCAATCATAACTGAGGCCAATGGCGGTAAAGGAAATCACTTAACACTGTAATTAAAACGTTCTTGTAGACTGGACCCAGAATTTGAAGTCATAATTCTCTAGAGATGGTCCAAGATACAATCATAGCAAGAAAAAAATAACAACTAAAAGAAAGTGAAGTGATTGTAGCTCTATTCTAGTAGAAGACCATGAGAGCTTCTATAAACCACTATGAATATTTTAAAAATGCTGTTGTGGAGTAAAAATGATCTATGTTTAGGGGGGGAAAAAAGGCCAAAAAAACAAATGAAGTAGAGTCATGGAATGATAGAATGGTTTGGATTGGAAGGGACTAAATGCTTCCTGAAAGTTGATAGGTTTCTTAAGGCCATGACCAGGGAAATTTGTTTCACTGCTTGACCAGCCTCTTGAGTGAAGAACATTTTCCTACTGTCCAACCTGAACTTCTGACACAGCTTTAAGGCATCACCTTATGTTCTATCACCAAACACAAAATAGAAATTATCACCTCTGCCTCCACTTCCTCTCATGAGTTATTTCTAGACAGTCATGAGGTCACCCTTCAGTCTCCTTTTCTCTAAGGTTAATTAGCCTAATATCCTCTGCTGCTCCTCTTATGTCATGCTCCTCTAGTCCCTTCACCATCTTTGCTGATTTCTTTTGAATGCATTCTAATATATTTCTATTCTTCCTGTATTGCAGAGCCCAAAACTGCACATAGTACTTGAAGTAAAGCCACACTAATGATGAGCAAATTCAGCTTTCTCATATTTGAAATTATTTTTCTTAAAAGCTTTGATACTTTCAGTAGTTGCTCTCCTAAACACTATTTTAGCTTTAAACTGTGGTTTTTCATATTCAACCAGTTTCATATTCAACCAGTTTAAAATTACCTATTCTTTAACTTTTCTTTCCCAATGACACTATTGACTTAAAATAGTGAACACACTCGAAAATTTTGTAAACCTACATTTTATTTTCTCCCCCTAAATGGGTTATCCTAGCATTGAAGTGCTCATGACTTTAAATGATAAAAGCTTTCTAAAATTAATTATGTCACAGATTAGCAGATTTTTTTCAAGTAAATTTCTTAGATAGGGACATATTTGTGTGTGTTTGTTTTCATTGAAAGCAATGAAGATGGTTTAGAATTATTGTGACTTTGTAATGTGATCTAGTGTTACAGTGCATTTGTAATGTGATCTATCTGTAATAAAGTTATTTTGAACATAGAGTGATTATTTTATATTTTCTTTTTTCTTGACATCAGAATCTAAGAATTTATTCAGAATTAATATAGAAATCAGAAAGATTTCTTTATTCTTTTCAGTTTGCTTAATATACCTTGCTTTATGTGCTTATGAGAGATGAGGGGGGGAAAGAAAATATTTTATAAATAACAGCAATTTCGTTGTATGTTCCACTATTTTCATAAACTGTCTCACTAAATTAATGAAGTATATTGTAAAAAAGCATGTAATGTATATAAAAGGTCATCTACTACATTAAATAGAGGAAATTAAAAAACAAGCAGTCAACCTCCATCAACAAGCAAACAAACCTCCATCAATAACAGGAAATTATTTAGTTGTCTATGTCCATGAGTCATATAATCCAACAGAGGCCAGAAAAAAAAAAAGATAAAGTCATAGCCATTGTGCCTTTTGGTTTCAATATTTTGAAATTACGGTTTAGAGCTGTTTTGGTGATTCCAAAAAGAAATTAAAATAAAAAAGTAGAAAAATATTAGAACATTTAAACCAAAGACCCTTTATTAAACTAGACTTTATTATTAAAGATTCATGAGTAAAATATTATTATTATAAAAATTAATTAAGAGAAAGACATTATAATTTTTAATTAGTTTCATTTGACCTATATATCCTATTTTTTCAGTATAATTTTGTCGTATTAAATAACAATGAAGTGGAAGTGATGATTGTTGTAATCATGTTTCTAACATGCTTTATGTGACTGAAATCCAGTTGTTAAGTTTGAGATTTTTCAAAAATTTACTATGCCTCAATACCTTCTGTATACTTACCCATGGTATATTATTTCTCTATAAATACGTAGTTATGTATTTATAGAGAAATAATAATAAAAGAGACATATTGTTTCTTGGTGCTTGATTTTCAATATAAATTGATATTTTATGGGTTTCAGATTACTAAATACTATCTGGGAGTTCTTGTGTTCCAAGTGGCTTACAGGGATTTTTCCTGTAGTTGAAAATCATCAAAATTATAATGAACCAAAAGCCAAGTTCTCTTTTGAATGTACCATGTAGAAAAACTGAAAGCCAACAATTAGTGACCACATGTGAAATTTTGTTTTGTAGAATGAAGTCACAGAAAAAAAGTCTTGTGCATCCAAATCACCTCCTCTATTGCACTTGTCTTGAGCAGATATACATCTTTTGCCTTCATGGCTCTTCTTTAAGATGCTTTAATTCCACCTTTTATTGGCATATCTTCATCCAAATTCTGACACAGCTCATTGCATTCAAAGGACAACCTTAGGGTAAATTGTGACAGAATTGTGCAAGCTGAATTGTAAAAGTAGTGTCCCTGCTACTGTCATTGTTGTACATAAGCAGTAGTTCAGATGTAATACTGAATCTCCTTTGCCCCTCTTCTCTTTCTGATATGATTTAAGAATCTCAACTTACAGATCGTACAGATGATATTATAGAATGAGTGTCTTGGTAGCAACCCTTGTAGAAAATGTTTCAGTGTGTCTGGTTCCATCCATGCATCTCTGCTCATTAAGTGGAGACCGCTCTTGAGGTTAAGAGACTTGAGAACACTGTACAGAGAAATCTGAAGTTGTTTCAGTAGATGTACCTATGTCTGCTATGAGTGATGTTCAGCCTGAGCTAGTAAGATGGGTTTGGTGTGAACTGCTTCTGTGACTTAAATAACCTGTTTTGCTGAGGTCATAATCATAACTGGACTGGCAGAGGTCTGCACAGAAATTGTTTATGCACATTTCAAGTCCTCAGTTCTCTACCTGCAAGCTGGGTAAATTTCAATAATGGCTAAGATAAACATTAGGTCAGCTAAATTCTTACTATGTAAATAGCAAATGGTACTTCATACCTTAAAATAGCCTTTATCATACCTGCAGGGACTCATTGTTATTCAGATAGTGCGGACGAATCCCAGAAAAAAATCTGCTCAGATAAGACTACAAAGGAAGAATTGATGAAGAAATTATTCTTTTATAAGTATGCTGCTCATCTAGAACATAATTTATTGATAATACAAGTTACAAGATGAAAGTTTTGAAGGCTATCACACTTAGAAAGAAATGCAAAGTGGGGTTTTGTTATTAATGGTGAGTGCGACAAATTTTCTGACCAGATAGAAATTAGCTTTGCATACAGAGCAAGACTCAGGAAGAGTGACAGATGGGATAGAATGGCATAAAGAAAAAACAATGGAAAAGATCATAGTCTATTGTCACTAACAATAAGCAATGATACCTAGAAATAATATGAGAAAACAGATACCTCTAAAACTGCATGTGAAATCTCATTAATTTTTCTTGGCTGTGGCTTAGTTATATGTTGTAGTCACAGTCACTATATCATGGAATCACAGAATCACAGAATGGTTGAGGTTGGAAAAGTTCTCTGGAAGTCACCAGTCCAACCCTCCCGATCAAGCAGGGCCACCTAGAGCTGGTTGCCCAGGATCACCTCCCTTGACATAATGACAGTCAGTGCTCTCATGCAGCAGGGGCACGCTGTTGACTCGGGTAGAGCCTTATATCCAGTGGCATTCCCTAGAGATCCACACGGGGTCCAGTCTTACCCATCTTTATCAATGACCTAGACAAAAGGATAGAAGGCACCCTCAGCAAGTTTGCTGATGATACAAAACTGGAGGGAGTGACAGACAGACCTGAAGGCTGTGCTGCCACTCCATGGGACCTTAGGCAGGGGAGTTGTGGGGGAGAAAAACTAGTGAAGGTCAACAAGGACAAGTGTTGGATACTCCAACTGGGAAGGAATAACCCCAAATACCAGTACAGGTTGGGGGCTGACCTCCTAGAGAGCAGCTCTGCAGAGAAGGACCTGACCTTCTTTAACACCCCTTTTTAAATCCCAATAAGCATTTTCAATGTCAAAAAAATGTTGTGTGACCTTCAAAAATCAATTTCATTTCTATTGGCTCAATAAATTTTGTCAGCACATACAGCCCAATATTACTAAAATCTGCAGTTTTAGGATTACTGAACTGTACTGGTATATATTAAACATTTAAACTGGATCTGATTAGAAAGAAAAGAAATATCAGCTGTGAGATTTCAAGACCACCTCCTTATCCAGTCAAGAAATTGACACAGAAAACAAGAAAAACAAAATGCTTTCTGCGTCAAATATAAAGTTATTTATATTCCATTCTTTTCTATATCAAAGAGTGAACCTAGGGCTTTAAAAATATCTTTAAAAATAATTTGAATAAATCTGTGCAACCTGTATAAAGAAGCCATGTTTTTTTGTAAATAAAAGAAAATTTTCTTAAATATCTCCATAGTCATGTTTGTGAAAATGGACAATTTTTTTTAAATTTATTTTACATAGCATTCTATTTATCCCTGTATGATGACTTACAGCAAAGCCAGGTTGTTTAGACCCATAACACAACACTACCGTATGAGACAATGAGGGTACACTAAGAAGACAGACAGAATTATACTAAGGTGTTCAGCAAGAAGTAGTTTCTGAAAGAAAAACAATTGTTAAATTATTTGCACTACAAAGCCTGGATTATATCTGTGTCTCTGTGAAACAATATGCTTCAGCCAGATCACCTTTCCTGTATATTCAGCTCTATCATGTTGGACTACTTCCTTTAAAGTTGTTTAGCCATGATTCTACTTAATTTATGCCTCAATTTCTAATATTGTATCTCATACTTATAGACTATTTTTATTTTTCTATCTCAGACCTTTTTATTTCTAGTGAATTCTTTTTATTTTTATTTTTATGCCTTTTGACAACCTTCATATCCAGCTCCGACTTTGACCCTCTCCACTTACCCACATTCTTCCTGCTGGTTTGATTTCTCTCCTTTTCCTCTCCTGCTGGGTCATTCCTCATTATCCAGTCTTAATGCACACTTTCAAACCTTTCTAGCTCACAATCTGAATTTTTCCTCTTTTCCCTGTTCCAGATCCTGGATATTTATCATTCCACTTTTGACATATAATCTCTTCATGAACTTTGTTTTATTCTATTGTAGAGTCATAGTTTCCTGCCTTTGGCAGATTCAGTCTTCCTGCAGGTACTGACATTTCACATACATAGAGTTATGCACATTCTGAAATCTTCCCTGAAATGTTACCCTTTCCTTCCCTCATTACTATCTTACTTTCTCTTTCTCCAAATTCAGATGCTCTAAATTAATTCCAAAGTGATTCTGTTCTACTAAAATATTTTTCTAACTAAATGAGAAAATGAACTGCTTTTCAGTATAAGCCTTCTTTAATTTTGCATAAATTGGGAAAAAAAAGCAGAAATCTATACTAATAATATATTTCTAATGGCGTCCTTTTACTGCCTACGAGCAGTTTGTATAATCCATAGAAAGCAGGTTATCATCTTATACTTCAAGACACTGTATCTGTTTTTTCTCCATTTATTTAAAATGTTCAGGTAAAATACAACACGAAAGCAATTTCATTTCTTGAAGATGTTTAAAAGTGTCTATGTATTTTAAACTGCAGAATACATGTTTATATACTTCATCTTCAATGTGAAGAAAAGACAAAGTGTCTTTAGAAAAATATGGAGCTATGAAATGGCTGGGCAGCACACCATGTAGACTTAAATTGAATGGTTATAGTTTCATATATTTTCAATAACATTTTTCTATGGGTGAGTGGTTTCTGCATCCTTTTTCTATGCAAATTACTCATTTCTTTCCAATCACTGGGCCAGCAAAAAAGTATGTAGAAAACAGAGTTATTCTTTTCCTATTTAGTGCTAATATCTATTTTGAACATCCTATGAAAACTTGCACACCGTTAGAAATTAAACTAAAAGATCATTTTTAAAAGTAAAGCTTAGGTCACAGGAGACCATTTGTTACTTTCTCTTTGCATTATTTTGTCAGAAAAAAATAATGAATACACATTTTTTGCTATTTTGTAGTATCAAAGGCAACAAGAAATAATAAAGTTGCTAAGAGTTAAAAAAAAAAAACAAAAAAGAAAAAAGAGAACATCACAAAAATATTTGCTGCTTTATGAAACAGGTTATTTTTTCTGGATTGTAGGCTTCTCCAATGAAGCCTACAAACTTCATCTCAAATCAGGTGTATGGTTTTTTAATTTTATTGTTTTAAACTGCTTTTCAGATGCTACATACATCAATGACCAACTGGATATAGATGATACCCAATGGGCTTAATAATTCCTCTTTTATGCTCCTTATTCTAGAAACAGCTCCAGGTGAACACCCACTAAGAACTAATCTTTCTTCATTTCTTAGTCATTGTTCAGAAGTAGACTCCTTTCTTTTATTATGTCTTCCTTTCCTCACTAGATTGCACATTTTCAGAGTTTACAATGTTTAGGTACTCACTGAGCTCTGGGAAACTGGTGTTAACATACACATTGATTTCCTGCTATACTGGAGGAGACACATTGCTAGATTTCTCCCCATAACTCCAATGTAAAATAGCATTACACAGCACGTACTTCATTCATGGATTGGGTTCTTAAAAATGTAAGTGCTTATGTTTTAAGTAATCTTGATGCAGCTTCTGGATTTAGTACTACATCAGCACAGATGCCAAGAAAGTAACAAAAGGCCTTTTGGCACCGTTACAAATCCCACTTTCAATTGAATTTAACCGCTTAGTGTTGTCTGGGAGAATTTCTTCTGGCCTGATGACTTTTCTGTCATTGAAGAGCTGAAAATAGAAAAATGTCTACAAAGGCAGTGCACACAGCTCACAGACTGTGTTTCTGTCAGTTTCTGAACAAAATGAGATACTTTAACCCACAGGTCATTGCAGAAACTTACATAAATCTGCATATCGAAACTGCATGTGATACTTTTCACAGAAAATGAGCTTATGATAACTTATATAACTTCCTAGAAAACAAAAGTCAGTACAGTTCAGGCAATTAGAAAGAAATATATTGTGGCAGACTTTTAATGATGGTGTGCAAAAAATTCAGACACTAGAAATTAAAGGTTCTATGGTAAAGTATATCTAATCCACTGACAAGATCATGCCTTTTGTGGGAACCAAGGGCATTTAATTTTATTTATTTATTTATTTAATGCTTTATTGCAGCTGTTCAGGTTCTCTCAGAAAAGGCAAAGCAAGTGATATAGACAAAGGTAGTCAGGAGCTCATAAGAAACAATCCTAGCATATACTAAATACTGTTACTTGTATCTTGTTCTTTTTTTTTTTTAATAATGCCAGCCTTCATAAAGTTTAACAAAGAATTTAAGATTAATTTAGTGTAGCCCAAGTTTAAGAGTATTCATGTGAACAATGATAACTTTGACCCATTGTTACAACTGTCATGCATTTTTCATGACCAGTATGAAAAATTCCTCTCTAATCCAAAGGAAGATGATATTTTAGAGAATTTTTGGTATTGACTGAGAGTCCTTTTTTCACCTCAAGATGGGTATAGGATTTTAAGCCATGTTACTTATTTATTTTCATGTTTCCTGAGCCCCAAAAGGGTTATATTGTTCAAATTTTAACACTGGAGAATTTTATGCTCTTAAAATTTACCTGACCTGTAATAGTTTTTTTACCAGTAGGAGTACACTTCTAGTAATAGTAAATTGCACTGTCAGTAAAAACTTGAAAGGCTGTCAGCACCAAAATTTTCAGACTTTCTCTACCTTGCTTTCTTTAAATGATTGTGATAGACTGTTCAAGTGTAAAAACCTATGTTTCTCTGAATTTTATTACATTCAGCTCAGAATTTAGCTGTCCTCAAAATTCAAAACTTTATTCAACAGATGAATGAAAAGATCAGCAAAAATCTATTTGTTAGAAAATTGATAATATTTCAAAAATTATGTATTAATATTAAAAATTACTTACAGCTACTTTTGTGTCTTAAGCAGAGACATCTTATTATAAAGCAGTTTTTGTGATACTAATTAGGTGTTTTAAAAACAGGCCATTGTACCACAAAGAAGAGTTTATTTCCTGTTCCCCACCTTTAGGATTAATTGCACTACACATAGTACCTCTACTAACTATTATTTAAAAAAACAACTGGTATGGAAAAGAAATTTCCCATTTCCAAACCTTGAACAGAGGTTTGGAAAGCACTTTCTATAGAAATATTGTTCTAGAGTTATTTAGCAGTCTAGTAGCCAAGCAAAAACTTAGCTTAGTCACTTGACAAAAAGTATATGAAAATCTTACTGAAGTGCTAACATAAATTCTTTTCATGATATACATAGTTGATGACAAATTAAGCTTGTTCATATATAAATGCAAACTGACAGATCTAAGAGCAAAATCTATTTATTTTATGCTGTTATTTATAGCTATTGCTTAAATATCTCCCCCATAATTTTTTTCAGTCACTCACTCCTTCTGTGGTAGTCTGCCATATTCTCTGCTCTGGTAGGGAGAGCAGAAATTTCTCTCTCTGTCCATATCTGCTAGTTGCTAAGTCTTCTCAGAACTCAAAAGTTCCCATTATACTGACAGTATGATAATTTATCTTTCTCATTTACCTCTCATCTAGGACAATCCTTTAGCATCTGTTCTGGGGATTCTTCTCCTCCCATTCAACCTTTTATCGTGAAAACTTGCTTACAGATATTGTACTCTCCTGTTTTCTTTCTTTAGTTAATACTGCTCTTTGTTATGCTGTAATTTATCTAGTCCTTGCTGACTTCTACTGTGGATATTCTCACTCTCTGGTAACAGAGAGACACAGCTTCTCCCAGGCTCGGCCTGGGAAACTTAGAGAAAAGAATTAAAACATTATTATCTTATCCCTTGCACCTGGCATTGTATGGGATGTTTACAAGTAGATGTTTCTCCCTTCTTTACAATAGTGTGAGAGGAGCTTCCTAAAGGCCAATCAGGTCTTAGGTTCATGATGCTTTCTATAAGAGTGTGATTTTCTCTTAATAAATGCCTTTTATGCCTTCTGAATCATGGAGTCAATATGTTGTCTTTGTCTGTCCCCTGTATCACTTGTGTAACAGTTGGTGACTCCTCCCTCGTGTAACCGGACCCTGGCCTGGACACTGCTGCTTCTCTTTTCTTCTAATATCTTTGTGGACACCTTAACATCTGCCTATGTTTTCCTAACCTAACTGAGATAACACTTTTTTTTTCTGTTGTTCTCAATGTCATAAATCAGAAGCAAGAACAGCAAACATCTGCTCTTTTAGGAAATATCAGTCAAATGCTGCTCCTGAATGGAATAATGTAGCTATCTTGCAAGCCTCACCAGTCTGGTGTCACACCAACCTCTTCAAATTGAAAATTTATCTTCTCAATCCAGACACATTTATCATGTCATTAATGAAGTTTTGAATGTTATTCTTCTCGGTCCCTTAGTCCACATATTCAGGTTTTGACAGTGCTCATTTACAGTAATTGATCTCTACGTAGTGAAAATTTATGTTCCTTATCTGCTGTGCAAAGAGCTGGCATTTTTTTACTCTAACATTATTCCATCCATATCATGCAATCATGCTCCAAAAACATAAACACTAATGGTGACGATATTCACATTCTTTTTTCTGTAATATTTTCGCAGTTTCTTTCCCAGGAAAACCTTTCAGTCTCTGCAAAAAAAAAATCTCAGTTTCTTATCCTAAATTTAAATATCTTCAGAAATCTTTCATTTTTGTTCACCTACTGGCAGAGTTTACAAGATTATATACAGTTGTCATTCTCTTCCTATGACATGGCAAGTTGCATTTCCATAAAAATTCTGTGTTCACTTGTTTTCTTCATCTTCTAAATCACTTACATACTATCCCTCAATTCCACAACACTCTCTTCTAGAAATTTTAGGAAAAATCCCTCCTCACAAGCTCCTAAGAAGGCTCTTCATTATGGTGTTGTTAGAAAACCCACATGCCATTCTGAATAAATAAGTGCCCAACAGAGAGAATTATTTATATTGAATAATCTCTGATCATATGTTAATGTCAAGTTTCAGACAGACAATCCAAGTAATAACATACTTATTAATGTTCCACACCTGATATCTTTTTATTATTCATTATAGGTATTGACTTAAGACTGTGAGCTAGATAACCTCTTAAGTGTTTGGGTACTATTGATTTGATCTGCAATTTCAAGGTATTACCTTGAGACTTTTTACTGAGACCTTTTTCACCATAATTTTTAAATTGCTTTCTGATTTTTCATTCAGGAGGAGGAAAAATGTGCGCCCTCCAAATCAAAGAAAAAAATAAGGGTGAATCTAACTATAATAGGCTTCCTTCCTGTATTTCCATGAAATTTAAATAACTTTGAATATTGAGAAGTGCACAGCACTGTTTATTTATCACTGGGAAATTCAGATCAGAGAATTCAACCAGCTGTAGTACAGTTCTTAATTTCTGCGAATACCTCAAACAGCTGAAGTTTATACTATGAAACTAAAAGTCAAAAATTGTTACTGCTTAGGATTTTTTTTTCTAGAAATAAGCTAGAAATATGCAAGAACTTTAAAAAAGTAAATTATAATTAATTATGTTCTTTATAATTTTATATTATTATTTTATATTTTACATGAGGTCCTATAAAATTATTTTGAAATTAAATACATTATTTAATTGTTAACACTTATTAGAAGTACAATGCTAATTAAACGTGAGGTTTTATAAACTATAAAATTATTAACAAATGAGAACAATCTTTTACAATCTGATAAGAAAATTATCTCATTTTCATAAAGGTAAGTCACACTAATTTACTATCATTTCAGAGTATAACTCCATATCTTATTTTAAGTAATGGTTCTTAATAAAACACAGTGCTACTCTTTTTTTATTTATGGGTTTGCATCAACTATAGCTATCTGTAGAAACAAGACCATATAAAATACAAGTTCTAGCGTGTATAGCCATTATTGACATTGGGATCTATACTACTAGAAGAGTACTGTTTTCTTCACAGTGGATTAACAAGTTTTCTTGTAAGAACTGATGCTGGAACTTATCCAGTATCAATACCTGTGGCAGTGTCAGTGAAAAGGAGCAAGAGTTAAAGCTCTTGCTGTTACTTTAAAAGTTTGAGTAGAAGCACATGCATCTGCCAAAGAAGGGAATGGCTTTACATATATTGCACTAGTCAAGTGTTGCTTTTTCAACATCAAATTATTATTATTGAATTATGGTAGCCTTCCCATTAAAAAGGGATAAAATATTTCCAGGTATTGGATGATAAATTTGAGTGAAGGCATCAGGTGTACAGGATAACAAAATCTGACAGGTGATCAAATACTAATTCTTCTGGAAATTTTTCAATTGTATAGAAGAAGGAAAGTCAGCCTGTAGCAAAGAACAGAGAGAGAAACATGCAATTCACATAATATGAAATTATCATGATCCAATAAGCACTTGGAAAAATTAATTGAGCAATGAAGTCTTAGGACTACAATTGCCTCTGTTTGAGAGCTCACACATGGCAGGCACATCAGGATTTTGGGTGATTTGAGGAGAATAAATTCAGTGTTTATACGTCAATGAGAAGGAAGAAAGAAGCAGAAGTAGGAACACACTGGGAACATGAGTTTGACATCTATGTGTATAATACCCTTCTATGGAAGAATTGCAGAGCTGAAATTGATGTAATGAATGAAAATTAGAATGAAATCCAACAATGACATGTAACAAAATCTGTACTTTAAATGGAGAATTAATAGAAGATGTCCCTGTCCATTACAGGGGGATTCAAACTAAATAATCTTTAAAGTTTCTTCTAACCTAAACCAGCCTATGATTCTATAATAATCTGTGTGCATATGGCATACACAGTAGTAACTGAGCAGGCAGAAACAGGAAAAGTATCCATGGGAAGAATCCTCAAAATACTTTCCTAAATTTACCTCTGCTCAGTACCAATAATGCTGCATCTGAACATCTCTTAGACTCTGAACTTCACAGAAGTTGTGAACAGTATGAAGAGTGTCCAGAAAAAATAAAAATAAGGAAACCAAAATGAAACATGAGAATGCCCAGTAGCATAAAAGTACAACTTATCAAAACCAAATAAGGAAACAGGCATTGCTTTTCTAAAAATGAAGAAAACTTGAAACTGTACATCTCAGAAAAAGAATTAGATCTGTTCTGTCCCCTAGGACTAAAAAAAATCCCAAGTAATTAAAAAAGTTATCAGGGTTCATCAACAGAAGATCCTATAGCCACTTGAATGACTGAAATTGGAGACTTCTATGGACAGGGTCTACGCAGCACGCTGCACATGGATAAGAGGGTCACTCAAGGCTATGCCATCCAGGGTTCCCAAATCCAAAGGGAAATAAGATTATCTGTAGCATTTTCTCTTTATAGTGTTAGCTCTAATAAATAGCATTTTAAAGGCATTTTACAGTGTCTTTCTTGCTGCTGTCAAAAGGGGCCAGCACCTCCTGGTGTAAAACAAGTAAACAACAAAGAGAGAAGAAACAAAAAAAATCAGACTACTTGTCAGATCCCATCTTACATTAAGCAGATGTGGTTTTGTTGTGGGTTTTGTTTGTTTGTTTGTTTGTTTTCTGAGGTTTTTTGTTATTGTTCTTTTCTCACCTGTGTCTTTTCTAACACTTTGTTGTCTGCTCTAATTGATGAAAATAAAAATGTGTATTTGCATTTATCATAATTTGATTTGGGCTAAGATTTTTGTTTTCAAAATGAATGTGTTTTACCCTCAAGTTTGTAGTAAATATAAGAAATGGAGAGTTAGGATCCTTTTAAAGATTCTTCAGGTCCCCAGTGCATTCCCTAGAGCATCCAGCAAAATGTCATCCCACAGATAGTATGACATACACAGGTTTGATAACCAGCAAAATCAGGGGGTAGGGGGGAAGAAATGCTCACCAGTAAATAGGAATGATCCAATGCAATCTTTGGTTGAATGCAAGGCATCCAGGAGCTCACCAGAACTGCATGCATAGCTGGAGTGTTTGTCACACCCTCCTCTGTGGATATCCTTGCTCACAAACTTGACAAACAGTAGCCTGAAAGAGTACAGGTCAGTGGAGTGTGTAGTATGACCTTGTAGGGGGAGATGGATTGAAGTCTTTCTAAAGCCCATTTCCAGCCTCAGGATTAATTGATACTCTCAGGTATTTTATTTAAAGCTTAGGTCGGGAAAAGAGACAACTATTTTTTTTTTCTCTCTGCAGTGAATCTATAGTTACTCTTATGATATTGCCTATGACTGAATTGTCAAAAATCCATACTTTAACTCTAGATTTTCCCTGATGTTAAGAGTAAGTTCAAAGTGACAGCTGAAAAACAAGCTGTGCTATCTTTCTGACAATGTATATTCTGATAATGCTGGGCAATTTTAGGAATAATTAGTAATCCAGAATAATTTTCCAAAGAACCGCAGGGTGTTTCTCTGCTAAACTGCATAAGCAAAATGATCTTACAGTCCTCACAACAACATCAATGAAGAAAAAAAATCTAATGACTAACAATAAATACCTGATAAAACAAGAAAATTGGGAATGAAACATCTGAGAAGTTTTTCCTGTTGTGGCTTTTTTTTAAATCATGTATTATAAATATTAATTTCAAAATATATCTACATGCTTGGGACAAGGCATTTTCTTTTTAACCACTTCTATAAATAAAGCAGCCATGCTTAAAAAAAAGTCAATCTCAAAACCCCAAAAACATCCTTAGTGTGTATGTTTTTATTTCCTTTCATATATTTGGTTTATATAAAGAATTATTTCTCTTTTGCAAAACATTCTTTCTCCTCCTATGGGAAATCTAATGGAATCTAGTTAAGAAGTTATTTTCCCTTTGGATGTTCTCAATTTGTTTTTAATGCAGCAGGAAGAGAATGGAATATTTCCCTGTTGTTATATGTTAACAAGAATTTGCTTCCTTGTATATGCAGACATTGTTATCATTTTGCCTTTAAAGTGGCTGCTGTTTGGAGAACACCTACACTCTGCAAACACTCCACAACACTTTTGAGATAAAAACTGCCCTTCCCTTTGTCTTTGCTAAACCTTGTGTTTCTGCAGTCTTCCTGACAGTGTATCACATGGAGCTGTCTCAATTCCTCAGTTTACCGTGCTTTAAAATGATAACATATATTTATGTCATGAAATTGTGGAGACCTGACTGGGGAAGCACTTAAAATAATTTCTATTCTGTCTATACTGACTTCTGCTAAAGCTTCTAGGATGATAAATTTTTTAGACTTTTTTATCTCCAGTATCATTTCAGTATTTGAGAAGGTGTTTTTCTGATGACTTGACTGTATACTGAAATATTAGCCTTGATCTGTAGCTTCTGTCTTTTATGTCTTGTATATTTAATTTTATTTCCTTTGATCCCTCTTTCTTCATCTTTGCTGATATTTTCTCTGTTCTTTTGCTCCTCCCAACCCTGTACTTTGCTCTTCTAAGACTCAATCACCTCCCTTTTAATTTAATCCCTAACTATGCCACTACCTGTATCTTTGTTGTCATAGTTCTGATGTCTCTCTACTGGTTATCTTTTCATCTGGCTATCTGATTGTATTTAGATTTTAGTCTTTTAAATTCTCTGCATTGCTTCAGTCTCTTTTAATCTTCCGTTAGTAATGCTTCTTGTTATAGCTCTTGATCTTTCAGGGAGGAGTGACAAAACTGACAGGGACCATTGCTTATTAAATCTAAATTTAAAACACCAATAAGTAGTCACTCACTGCTGCTGAGATATATAATGTGTGTGACCAGAATTAAAATGCACAGCACAGTATAGCCTTATTTCTGCACCTGATGCATTCAGAGATTGCAATGGAGGCTTGTGGCTACTCAGAATCAGGGGTAAACTTTTTAAATGTGTATGACCTCACTTTTGCTTACCAATTAATCTTAGAATTTTTATGCATATTTGAGTGATTCATACATTTCTGATGGAGGATTTAATTTGAGTAGAGGGGCACTAGCCTGGATGATTTGGTACATCATTAATACCCCATGGAAAAGACAGGCTTCTAACTGAGCTATGACTTTCCTAAATCACTTCATAAATACCCTCTCCTCCAAGTGGATGAATCAAACATAAATGCAAATGTCATACCTGAAGAAATTACCAAGAAATTAAACATGTATTAGAAGTGATATTTCACATTTTGATGTAGATGCAACAATAAAAACTAGGTAGAAGCATGAAAACAGATTTTTAAAATATCTGAAATCCTACTTAAACTTCCTCAGTGTTTCTGTTTATGTACAAAGATTAAATTTCTTCCTGTTGTAGGGGTATAAAAAAATTTCACATCAGAAATCTTATCTGCTAAGGCTTTTTCTATATTTTTACATGTGTGCATGTATATGCAGAAAAATTTTATGTTTCCATGATCTAATTAGGACTAAAAATACTATTCATACACATAAAAATGTCAGCAGATATATAGTCTTTTATCTCTTTAAGTTCCTCTTTAAATTTTCCTTTTAAATTCCAAAAGGATGAGACGGACAACTCATTCAGCAGATTGATTAGGGTCAAGTTACTTTTGGCATTATATGAATCATTTCTCATCCCTTTATCAGATGAAATCCACACCTCCCCAAGTGATTTGTAAAATTAAAATCATGAATGTATTTTTTAGGTTTGCAAGTGCATGGAACTAATGTGCAAGTACATGAAATTACAGATGAATGAAAAAAAGATGTGGTTTAACTTCCATTTTTCTAAAACCAGAAAAGTTTTAAAAACTTGCTTTTAAAGTTTATCAGATGTTGTGGAAAGATGGCTGGGGGTAAAATCAGAGGAAACTCAGAAGTTATATTCTAATTTTAACCGAAGTTAGAATGGCACAGAAATTACAGGATGAAGTAGAACTGCTGCTCCCTGGATGGAATGCAGTTGGCTTGCTCAGAACCTGTCCCACGATGAGTCCCCACTCACTCAGGCTGCAGCCCTGAGCACCTGCTAAGATAAAGTGGATGGAACAGAGGGTGGAGCAGAGAGGAGATATCACAGCCAGGCTCTGCTGAAATCCTTGCACGGAGGGGAACCTGGTGGGACTTTGCAGCTGAGAAACCACACAGCACCTGTCAACCAGGGGAGATGGGAGAAGATGTGTTGCTGCTGAGCCAACAGCTTTGGTGAAATTGCTCTCCTCGGATGAACTTGGTTCACTGTAGACTAACTGCAATATCAATACACATCTGTAGGGTAAGAACCACAATGCATTCACACTAAATATTTTTACTTGATTAGAGCTTGACTGTGCATTGCTTTGAATATGTTTTTGCAATCAGATACTGTGACTGGCAATCCTTGAACCTTAACCTGTCACAATTTTATATTTGTGAAGAGTGTTTTTCCACAGGCAGTCAGTGTGAGTCCTTCAGAGGTGCTGGCAGGCGGCAGTGGGCAACATACTCATATAAAGTGGAAGGGCCACTGAGGGGTCTCCTTTATGCTGTTGATGTATTTCCCTGAGTAAGTCAGCCAAACCACCCTCCTGTACAGCAGGACTGTTCAGTGAAGAGTTCCCATAAAAGGATGCTGACAGACTGGTCAAGAATACTGACAGACAAATCCAATAGCAAGGCCCAAGAAAATCTCCCCTTTCCATGTGACACACATCATTGTGAGAAAATATCTGACAGTATAATTTTTGCTAACAAAACTTTGTGTCAATACTCATATCAGGTGTCCTGTCTGTTCTTTACTATTCATATTCTTCAGAAAATGAAATTTATAATCTACTTTCAGGTTATACCATATTTTCAAACATCTCAGACACAAACTCATCTCATGGAAAACAATGTGCCAGTCTTCAGTCTTTTCTAAAGGGCCAAGTTCATCAACAGAAATCTCTGAAGTCAGAAAATGCTGTAATGTTGAATAAAAAATATTTCTGCTTTTCACTGCAGCTGCTAGCAACACCAGTCCTTTATCAAAAGTCATCATGGACCACCATTCACAGAGCATTCCATCACTTCATGGTTCAATCCATGGTGATCAAGAAAATAAAAAAAAAAAAAAAAGTAAAAAAACAGACATACTTTCACTCTTGCTCCCTCTTTATTGTTGTTATCTGAGTAGTTCAAGAACTTAAAACTTTTTCCAGTCTTTTGTTTCAAGTGGATCTTCCTTGGTTGGAAGAGAGATACATTTTTTTTTCCCTTAATTCTGTATGATACACTCTTGCCAAGAACTTTTTATAAATTCTGATTAAATCCAGCTATTCACAGTTATCAGTGATCTGCTTTAGTTCCTGAGGTACTTCTTCCCTTGTTCTCAGCCTTTCTTCACGGGGATCCTGAGCCAATCCTGTCTGTTTAATTGCTGTTTCTCTGCACACCTAAGGATAGAACTGCAGGGAATCAGTGGGTGGACAGCTCAGCACTGACTCATAGTCTTGGTGAAGGTGATGGCATAATGGATTAAAGCATTACTGTGTGGCACACTGACAGACAGAAAGAGAGAGTTGAGTGTGAGAAAAATCCTCTCTACTTCATTGTGTTCTGAATCTGTCTCATATGAAGAGCGGGTAGGTAGATGATCTCAGAAAAGATATCTCAGCTCTCTTTTCTGGCATTTATAAAGTTTGTGGGAATTAAACTTGCTCTGAAATGATAACTTCTAATTTATAAACAAGTGCAGTTTTGAGAAAAACTGAAGCATTAAACACAGGTCAAAATTCTAATTGCTTTTCTCATGTCAATAATCTAGTGGGATATAACTTTTCATTGAAGTAATAATATATTCTCCTCACCTAAATATTTCAAGATGTGGCTTACACCTAATCAAATAACAAGCTGTGGGTTTTAGACTTAAACATAGGCTTGCACCTCTCTCTACTTTTGTGAAAGAACTCTGTCATTACAGCTACAATGGCACAGTTGTGCTGCCAGCAAATACATTAACAGAGTCTTCACAGGCACTTTGCAGAGTTCTTAAAAAGTAAATGAAATTGATATCTCAAAACCAAATTTAAACAAAAAGTTATATAAAACCAAGTAATGTAAAAGGAGGATAAAAAATATTAACTGAGGGTATCTGAAACAAAAAGAGCATTCACATGGTTCTGATTTTCTATAATTGAGTTGTCCTAATGAAACCATGAATTTTGTTTATGCTAAGTCATAGTTGTATTAAGGCTGAAAATCTTGTAACACTGTAAGTATGCAGGTAGGTATCAGGCTGTGACTTAACTTACACTTAGGAAGCAAGGTAATACAAATGTGTGAATATGGGTTTAATAGATCAAAAAGAATTCAGAAAAAATTCAGATATCAAATACATAATACTACAGATGTTTCTTATGAGATTTCTTAGGTGAAAAGTAAGCTTTTCACACAGTAGGTGTACTTGTAATATCATGTGCTGCAAACTAAAGTCCTATTCACAAAACATCTTCTTTGTAGACATATTAATTACTATCTGTATTATCGTTGGGATAATTATGATGAATGCATAGGTGATGTGCCTCTTTCCACCCATTCTTGCAAAACAGTAATTAGGCAAGTTGAGAATACAATCTAATTTTAAAAATAATATAAAACAAGTGTAATATACTTAACAGTAAGGATATCTCAGATATAAAGATAATAAATGTTGGTAACTCAATCATATTGAGAATTAAAAAACCTTTAAAATATATAACACATGGGAAAGAGAAGCTAATATTCTCATTAGTGACAGTTGGAAAGGAGCAATTTATTATTTGATGGAGTTTCCTTGAGGAGATTCTTACATTAAGAAAGTATGTTTAATTGAAACTGCTAAAATCAATACAGGGAAAAAAAACCCCTAAAATGTTCTTTGAGTTTAAATAAATCTAGAGAAAACACTTATAGACGTAGGTCTAAGATCTTTACAACAAATATGGCACAGTGAAACAATAATGTTGTACTCTAGGAGCTATAGAGGAAGCTTGCTTGAAATACTAATATGGAAACATAACTTATAGCAGGAATATTTTCACTTCTCACTAGATAGAGCAGAAGAAACCTATAAGAAAATGTATGGATTAATTACACACACACACACACATGCACACACACACACATGCACACACACATATATATACATATATACACATATATACCCATATATAAATATATATAATGTATTTATTTTTAAAAGTATGAAAAAATTCTTTAATCTTTTAAGGACTAAACATATCAATAAATTTAAGAAAAAAATTACTTTAAGAACAGGGATCTAGTCCCTAAATAAACATAAAATTGTTTCAAGGCACTTGTGTTGATGTATATCACCTGAATAATAGATGCATTAAGTTCAAATTGAAGTTCCATAAGTGTGGATGAAGAAAAATCTGCACTATGTCCTCACTAAATTGTTACTCTTAGTGACCCCACCATTAGCATTGTTTAGATGTGGAGTTCTGGGACCCATAACTTAAAGTTTGTTCTTGGTAAACCTTTCTTGAGATTGTCTCTCTGGAAAACTCCTTTGTAGCATCCCAGGACCCACGAGCTGAGCTGAGAACTGCTGAAACACCTGTTCACCACCTTAGATTATTCTGATGAATTTCTTCTGGAAGTAGGGAGTAAGACCTTCCAGAACTGGTTTGCTCTGTAGATACGAACATTTATCTGGCCAAGGATGGACTAAGACTGGGCTATTATTCTGCTGATAACACTAGCTTTTGAGGTTTTGCTGTGCAGAAGGTTTTTGCTCTTGATTTTCAACGCCTGAAAGGATGATGAGCTCTGTGGTCAGTTCAGAAGGGTTTGCACTGCAGGGACCTAGCAGGAAACCTTTGTCCTGAGAAATGACTTCTGAAGACTCAGCCACATGGCTGAAGAGACAGAGCTCTGTTCAAGTTAATTTGGGGGACCTTTTGTCACCTAAGCATCACAGATCCACACACCTGGCTGTAAGAACCAGCTGTTTCAGCATTTCAGAGACACCCCAAGGAAGTGATATCTCTACCTGTATGTAACACCAAGTCCAAGTTCAGGAGATGGTAAAATGCTGAGTTTTACAGATGGTAAAATGCTAAGACCAAATCCAGTGTCCAATTCTCGTCCAGCTTTGCAAATAGCAGAGTGTGTATTCTTTTGTCCCTAAGCATTGTGTCTAAAAGTAACCTAGACCAAAAAAAAGGCAGAATGTGAAGTAAATTTAGAGTTAACAAGCAGTCTATCTGCATCTGTCAGCACTAAGAAAATGGGAGCTCTAAGGCTATAAGGCAAAGGAAAGTGCAGATCTTGAGAACATTCTGCTTAGAGATATAATCTGTGAAATTTCCAGGAATTAGTTCTACAGAGCATTTTGAGATCCCAGAAAGTTCATCTCCTCTGGGAAATTTAGTATTTTTGTTATATAGCACTTTCTCACTATGGGATTGTGTATATTTTTGTATTGAAAATTTCCAATCAACCTAAAGTATTTTAAAGACAAACTACTACATCATGATCTCTTTTCAGCCCAGTCTCATTGTGAAATTAATATTTTCTTTACTATTTCTCTTTTCAGCAAAATCAAATTGATGGACAAAGAAAAGTGTAATAATAATGTGGATCACACTTGGAACACACTTGGAACTAGCTGATTATATGAAGCATCTAATCAAGCAAAATTAAAGTCTAAAAGCCTGACATCAAAAGAAGTCAGAGAAAGGCCAGCTGTGTAAATACTCTGTATAAATGTAGGTTTCTGAGTTCGGTTCAAACCAGAAATTTAGGTCTTGATATTATAATGCTATTCCTATTAATTGAAATTTTAAGCAGAATCTCATAAAGCTCAACAAACAGACAAACAAAACAGCACACATAATTCTGTAAACTAATTCTAACTAATTTATGACATACATTTACATTTAGCAATAGTGGAAACTGAATTTCAAGCCCTTGGGTTTGTTATAATGACGATTACATAAAGGATAACCCAGGCTGACACTCCTCCAGGCATCTGACAAGCTGACATTGTCAGTATTGTAAGCTGCAATATTGCAAATGTCTGCAGGAAGGCAGCTCAATATCTACAAAGCTGGCCCTGCTCTAGTTTTCAGTGTCAGATCTACTCATCCTTCTGGTCTAAACAAATGCATTTATCCAACCTATCAGAAGACAAATATTATTTCTAGTTTTTCACATACAAAACCAAATCACCCTAAAGGACATGAATTTAACATCTGTGGAAAGACCATGCCCTCATTAAATCTGTCCTGTTCAGTAGACCAATGTGTCTCATGAAAATGGTATTTCCTTGGCCGTGCAACCTTTCAGCTTGTGCATCACTGTATTGTATTGCATTACATTAGTTTGGAACTAATATTAAAATATTGCAATTGTCCAAGAAAACAAGTGTTACAAAAGCAGATACTCCAGAGATCAGGTTAAAAACAATAGAAAACTCATCAATAAGAAAGATAACTGTCCAATTAAGACACCTAGGACTTAAGATTTTCTTTTAATGTATTACATCTACCACACATATTTGCTTAGTGGATATAAGTATTTTTAGGTCTGAAAAGGATGAAAAACATTTTAAGAACATGTTAAAATTTTTTGGCTTTGATTTTGCTGTTTCACAGATTTCATAGAACACTCTGAGTTGGAAGTGACCCTTGGTATTCAAACTCACAACCTTGGTATTATTAGCACCATGCTCTAACCAGTGGAGCTAATCTCAGTAATTTTTTTAACTTCATTTGTCTGCAACATCATTAAAATAATGGAATTAATGACAACTTTAATTAATTAACTTAATGACACAGTTATACTTTAGGAAAACAACCTCCTCAAAGAAAAATAGGAATCAGTTTAGCTAGAATTTCAGTCTTTCACATAAAGTGTAAAATTAATATTCTCATAAGCGACAGTAATCAAGGACTTTGTGGCACTTCTAATAAGTACAGAGTTGTTAATTCCAGTGTGTTGGTTAAATTATATTTTCAGTAAATCAGTTTACTCTCCAATTCCAGTTAGACAGTTGCAGTCTTCATAACTTCTGCTACATTACCATAAATCAGCACATTCCAAGTGGTTACACTTCAGTGGAAGGGATTAAATTTTCATGTGTTTGGTTTGCAAATTGCTTTAGGATTCTCTGAAAAAAAAATAGTAAATATTGTGAAGTCAAGGAATAAAATTCCAGCATGAGGCAAAATTTGTTCATTGAACTAAAGTAATTGAAGGATTGTTTTGCATTTGTTTTGTTTTGATTTAGTTTGGTTTGGGTTTTGGTTTTTATTTTACTTTTGTTTGGTTGGGTTTTTTTATTTTGGTTTATTTAATATCGGGAAAGAATTTAGCCAATTCTGAGTGGAATTTTTGTGTCAAAAAAAAAATGTTTTTAAAAAGGATTTGGATTTTTAATTCCAGGAAAGATACTATTCTTTCCAAAAGTATTTTCCTCTCTCCACTAAAAATCATTAGGTATGAGGCTGTCCTGTAAAAAGTATGATTCAGATTCCTTCAGTCTGTGCTGAATTAACCTCGAGTGCTCAGTCTGAAAAATAAGAGAAGGTGAAGAATGTTTAATGACTGCATGGTCTGACATGATGCATCAAATTAAAAAAATAAGAAAAAAGATTTGGACTTGTGAGCATCCTGTCTGTTGTTCATTCAAATTATTTTTACCAATTTGGTCCAACTCTCATTATCTCTATGTCTGAGTAAAAATAGTGGCAAAATCACAGATATTCAATGCAAGAATTAATTATATATGAATTATTTCTCTGGAATTAAAATATAATTCTTTCCTTATGCAGTGAAAGCAAAACAAATACGGAAATACCATGAAGCACATTTCATCTGAATGAATATATTTTCATTAGGTGTATATAGTAGGCCATTAAAGCTAAGAAAATAAAGAAGGAATGTGTTTCCTACACCACATCCAAACGTTACACATTTGGTTTTTTTCTTAAGGAACTAAAACGTCTTTTTATTTTTTCTTTATCACAGACAGTCAGAAGACAATAATATTCTATACTTATTTGTCAAGGTGGTGAGATATTTTTGTGTTTAGTAGACAGTGGAGAGATCTAAGATCCATAATTTGATTCTTAAACTACCCAATAACACTTTGATTTTTTGTTTCTTTATTAGGTTTGTATTGCTCATTAATAATTAATTCTAATGTAAGTATTTTTTAGTCACAATCTCCTCAGAGGCAGAGCAAAATAAAATCCCACACCCCAGCGAACAATCAGTCAATCAATCAATCAGACAAATAACCAAAAAGTTTTATTCTGCCCATATCCCTTTAAATTATTTATCCCTTTATATCTTCCGTGATCCTCTGATTTAAAGCTGTTTGAGAGCTAAAGAAGTTCCTAATTTGGAAAGATGTGTTGTCTTGCTCTTTGTTTTGCTTTACAGGTGCCTTGAGTATTTTTCTGAATTTTTTAGACTGCAAACCATTGACCAGCATTTCCTTGTTTCCACGTTTCACAAATGCATCCAGTGCAATGGAGCACTTAATCTCACACAAATTAGAATTTTGAGGTGAAGGGACTTTGATAAAAATCTCAAATGATCCCTCAGGTTTATTACTTTGTTTTTACAGCGAGTAACACCTGCCTGGCTATTGCAAATTGAGAGCTATCAAACCATTTTCTCTTTCAGCCACAGGTTGTGAGGCATCTGACAGATGATCACAAACGCTTCTGTCAGTTATAATACAATTAAAATTCATTAACCAGAATGTGTTTCATGTGAGGAGATATATATAGCTAGACATACATACATATATATATATATACACACACATATATATTTATAGATGTATATCATAACACTGCTTAACTGTGCGCTTTAACAGCTGACTCTGAATGTTAAAATCTGCAGCTCTTTTTTTAATGGCTGAGATTTTTTTCCTTGATCTTCTGAGACATCCTCTGCAGACAAAATAAGGGAAAGGACCAGCCACCATATCATCTTTATGGCTGCATCTGAAGGTCTTCCTAAAGTGTGAACATAAGTCTTCTGCTCTTTCCTCCCTGCTGTGTTGATTTCTATTGCTGCCTTTTCCTTCTCACCTGTCTTCAATCTTCTTCATTTTACTCGCTCTATTAAGAGCCTGACTTAGCAAAGCAGCTGGTGTAACATAGCTAGGGCCAAACTGCCACATGAAAAGCAATACTATGTTCACTGATTTTTTTAAAGAACTTAACTGCAGGAAAGTGAAAAAATTATTGGGATTTTTTTTCCTTTTCTTTCTATTTTCTTTGTGCATGTGTTTATGGTATGCAAATATTAATATACTTTGTCTTATCCCAAAAGAAACTGGTTAAGTCAGACCTAAGAACTTGGAGGAAATGCCTGAAACTAATATTTTTTACTCTCACACAATTAAATTTTCTGTAGAATTTAGAAATAATAGTTATTCTCTTTCTCTTCATCTATAAAGAGAATTTATAATTAACAAAATTGTAAGGCAGTTCTTTAAAACAAAATATTTTCTATTTTTCAGTTGAGAGTAGTTTCTTTGAGAGTATTTCCTGTTACCTCCTATTTCACTCTTTGTGTAATTAATATTAAGAGAAAATTCTTGCTTGATGGTATGCAGTTAGTGTAAGAATATCCTGTAGCAGAAAACCAACCTGAAATTACAGTCAACAACATAGGAAGGGAAAAGAGCTCAAATATATTTAAATCGATGTAAGTCATCCAGGCAGAACTGTACACTCTAGTGGCTTTTATTCTCTAGCAGCACGGAAAATTTTCTCCCTTTTTGACATCCCTAGCAACAACTATAGCAGCCTTCACAAAACAGTTCTTTTCCAGCAACCTCATCCAGCACATGATATCAACGACTTTGCCAAAAGGTGGTGGCTCTGAATAGAGGAGTCAATTGAAAACAAACAGAAACAATTATTCTGTCATCCTAGGAAACAGAGCTGGATTAATTGATTAGAAGTATAGGTCTCCCTCATGTGCATCTGTGATCTATGTGAGGTAAACAAATAGAAAAAAAGAGGGCCTTATTTTCAGAGCAACAGAATGAAATTAATTTTTATAATAATTCAGTTATTGAGTACATCCTACAATACTAAAGACAATTACATTTCAGTTATATGCTCACTTTTGTTTTATATAGCAGGTTTATCAGGAGGCCTTAAAAACTATGTTTTATTAGAACACTTAGACTCACATATTTTTCCCCCAGAAATATTCAAATCTTGCCTAATACAATCCTTTTAAAGACCTTAAAATTTCATTCATTCATTCCTTACTGAAGTAATAATGGTCCTTATGAACAGCTCCTCACAAAATGAAGTCAAAGAACACAAACTGCCTGGGAAGTGTCCTTATGTAAGCTTCCCATCTATAAAGTTGGTTTGAATACCTAGGAAAGGTGGCACCTAGGCTCTCAAAGGCAAAATGCTCTTCTGAGGAAGAAGAGACCATGACTTTTGTCATGGCCACAATAAGGTCCTTCAGACTTTGAAATGCTGATTTCTGACATTATGTTCTTAGACAAAGTGGGGTAGGGTGAAACACGCACATTTTTTATGAAGAAGTTGGAGAAAAAAATCTTTTTCATTGTATTTTCCTGCAGTGTTTGCACAACAGGATTCTGACACTTGACAGTAGCCTCCAGATAAACCTGCTACATAAAATGACAGCAGTAGCCATTAGGAAAAGTGGCAGCAGACACTTTGAGTTTTTTTCCGCCCTGTACTCAGGCAAAAGCTCTCTATTCTGTCATTCATGTTGTGCACAAAAAGACTGGTGTTCATCAGCATTGACTCTTAGTGATATAGCTGCTGGAGGATGTGGCCATTCCTGAGATATGGCACTTGCTATTATCATCCTGGATTTTTTGCCATGCCTTTTTCTCAACATAAAGATGATTTTTTTCTTGGATTTTTTTTTTTCCCTCCTGTTCAAATAGGCAGTAAAACAGCAATTTAAACTTGATGACCATGTACTCACTGTTTGGGCTATCTTATAACAACAGAATCCTTTTAAAGGCATGCCTTGAGGATGACATTAAGTAGACTCTCTAAAGCAGTAAGTTGTCTCTCTTAGAGGTTTATTGTCAAATAAGAGAGATTACACACAGATGCTTTGTGTTCCTTTTCATTCCTCATCCTGGTTGCTCTCTGTTGAAGGCAGAGATCATATTTTGGTGTGGTTCAGTAAGCCTTGCAAAATAATTGTAGTTTTTCTAGATAAGGTAATTCTCTACCTTTACTTTAAAGAAAATCCAACCAAACTAAACCAAGCAGAAATACACTCAACCACTCCCACTCTCTCAAACTATGTTTTCAAGCCTTAGAACTAAAGTTAAGTCAAGTAATTTCAGTGAACCATTTCTACATCCTCAATTGCAAGTTTCTACTATTCACTACCTGGAGTGTATGAGGAAGGCATTTCATGAAAATCCTGACTTTCAGAGGGAAGTCTGGCCAACTGTCATTGCATCTGACAGCTCCTCATGGCACCAGCAGCTGTGTTTCATGCTGTTTTATTTGTGGATGATAGGGCTTAAGATGAAATCAACCCATGCCAAAAAAAAAGAGTGCAGATCAGTGAAATAAAGCAAGCTGACTAATCAAATAACACCTAGAGATCCCCTTATACTGATCAGAATTGACTACTTTTTTATGTAAAACTTTCTTTTCACCAGTGAAGTAGAAGAAAAAAATGGCTGACACAGAGAAAAATTGAAGAGTCGGGGCAGAGATTATGATAAAAGGAAGCTGTGAGTGTGTTGAGAAGGAAGCAAAAGGCTTAAATACGTGACTAGAACCCATATGGAATTTGCCCAGCTAATGGTCAAGTTCTATGTGAGAGAGGGTAGAAGCAAAATCAAAGGGCAAAAACATTGCTTAGATGATCAAAAGTTGTATTTTTATACAGGAAGTGATTAAAATGAGGAAAGCAGAGAGGATTAGAATGGAGGTGATAATTAGAACAGGCTGTTCCCTTTTCCCATTAACTTACATACCAGTACTGTCCTGATTTGCAAGTTTATGAATTTCTAGACTTTTAACCTGGATTCTTCATAGCCAATTTGCTCCCATTTCATCTAGAAGCCATTAGTAGACTCCACAGGTAGAAGTGCTTTGTGCTTCTTATATGATACTGCTTTCATATGTCTGAAAAGGATCCAGCTTTTCATTATTTTCAGTTCATGACATCACTGAGTCACAGTTATAATACAGAGGTGAATCTATCTAAATAATGAAAGACTGAATTCCTGCTGACAATGAAATTAGTATTCATTTTTTGTAGCTGAAGAAGCTATGATAGGTTTCCCAGGTGAAAGCAAATAAACAATTCTTTGAAGATTTTTTTTTTCCACTCTGTTCTACCACAAAAAAATGTGGCCCTGTATAACACTTTCATGGGAGATTTAGTGGGTGGGGGGTGGTGTTGTAACAGGATTAATGATTCTAGACTAAAATTTCAGAAGGAATGTTATATATTCACAATGATATATTATGTGTTCAATAGGTCATATTAAGAGTTTTGCTGGGACAAAAGAGAGGAAGAAAATAAAACAAGCTTAAATATTTTACTGTTAATCCTGTAAAAATAATGCAGTTTATTTCAGCATTCATCCTTTTCCAAAGCTGTTAAAATCTTCAAGTGGCTGACTGGAGTGATCATCAATCCTGAATCAACAACTGCACTAAAAATATTAAGTTTGAGGAGAAACAAAAAAACCCAGCTAAAAAATCAATAAAACCCAGTCTGTACTTCTTTTGAATTTTGGTTCTTCTGGTTACCAAACAAATCAGTAGTTGATAGTCCTGATTGTGTGTACTGTTAAGGAGGTGAGGAAGAGATGTTGGGTTACACTCTCCAGGTTCTCCTGGCAAATCTAGAAAAAAGAGTACTTTCACTAATTTAAAAACTGAGCACAAGCTTGATGGGTTGATCTACTAAAATGAATGTACAGATGTCTGGAGCAACTTGTGCTAAAGGAAAAGGAAGAAATGGCTTAACTCTTTTGACCTCAGTATTTTGCTGGTGACCTGAACCCACTCAGTTCGCAGAATCAGATTTTGTGTGCGTGTGTGTATGTGTTCATGTGTGTGTGTATAAAAGCCTCATCCAGCTCATGCTTTCATCTACACTTGTAGGGGTAATTTCTAGGTTTAAAATATTCAAAATCTGAACAATATTTAAAGATCTCATGAAGATAATCCTTGAAGCTGCTACTGACAGGAAATACCATCTAAAAACTTCTAGTGGAGAGCAATAGGTAAAAGGAAATGAGTTTTTTCTCAACAGGCAGAAAACTACTTAAATTATAAAAAATTTAACATAGCTACAAGATTATATGAAGTTCTTCCTTGGACAAAATGTCTTAAACTAGATCAGTTGAATCAGAACATAGTCACTTAGAATGCAGAATACTTTCACAAGGACACAGTAATGAATGCTGAAGACAAATAATCAATTGGATGTTTTGCTTTTGTTAGGGGCTTTTTTACAAAATTACCTTTTTCCTACTAAATGTTTTCCTTTGTACCACTATGCAATGGAAGTATGAAGATATTAAATTTTTTTGTTTCTCCCCTCAATTTTCTACCTTTTCCTCCCCACTGTATAATCTTTTTATATTGAATTCTTTTTCCTTACATTTCTCTCTCTTTTTATAATTTATTCATTTCTATAGTGGTATTTTCCCTTAATTTTTTAAGTTCCAGGAGGATGGATTCCTTTATTTGCTCTTAAGATATGGTAAGATTTTGTCTTTCTTTTTCCAATGGAGACAAGTAAATCAACAAATTGTAAACTTATTTCATTTTCTCTATATTTCCAATATACTACAAAAGAAGGCAATAATAACTTTATGAAAAGTTGAAAAATATTTACTTACTTGAGAGATTTCCTAATCTCTCCAGAAATTAAATATAAGCATGCTGCAAACAAAGAAATAAAGAATTAATGTAAGTTGTGCAGGGTCCTATGCCTATTCCATGGTTTAATCCATGCACTAAATCTGTTTTGATCAAGCAGTATGGAATTAAAACAAGGGAAGGGGTAAGAAGAGATTTCATAAACTTGTAATAAACACACACTGATCAAAGTTTTCAAATTCACCCTGATATCCTGTATTTCTCATTTTATTACAATTGCACTTGAAAGCACATTTTCTAGCTACCAAAAATTCACAGTGCCAGCAACAGAACTGACCTGTACATGGTATCTCTTGTGGCTTTATAAAGTAATACAGCAATTTACTGAAAAAGAATAGTAGCTTATAACTAAAATCTAGGTTTGCTCCCATATGCATGTAATAAGGCAATCAGTAAATTAAAAGGGAATGTTTAAAATTAAAACAAAAACCAAACCAAAACCAACCAAAAAAGCAAAGTAAAGAAAAGGATACTCACCATTTGAACTGCTTCTGGGAAAACCCTTTTAAGCTCTTTGGCCTTAGAAAACATTTTTCTATCATAAAAGAAAAAATAGAAAGAAATTTTAACGATTCTCAAAATACTATGAATTTTTTTTTCTTAAATGTTTTAAGATTAGTATGAAATCTACAGTCAGGAAATCATTCACCACAGTCTAGAAAAGAAAAATACAAATACTCCCAGTCTTAATTTTTAAGATATTTACTTTTCTGTGACTTCATTTTCTTTTGAGAAAGAAAAATATTTATCCTTCATTCTATTATTCCAGAGCTTTACACTGAATTCAGAGTATGAAATCACCAATAAATTCCAATTTTTTAATGTGTTGAAAATGTACCTACACAAGGAACCTTTTAAAAGATGCTAATTTCTCAGGCACATGTGATTGACACCTACAGAGAGGCATGTGGATGCCAGTACCTTTTAGGGACTAAGTACTAGATTTCCTGTTTACTTGCATTGAAGGACAAAACCTGTATGCTCTGCTTGCCTTCTTTTACAAGAGTAGCCACAGAAAACAGCTTTTCTCTTGCTTTTATCACAGTGAGCTGCCAGACTCCCGTCACTATGGGAGCTATGCCATCCACCTGCTTAATTCAGGAATCATGCTGGTTATTGCAACCCAGGTCAAGGAACTGATAAACAGTTCAGGCCATACATTATCTTCAGCTGACAAAGTCTTTTACCCTTTGTGCCTGTAAAGAAGAGTGCTGCAGTAACTGCTTTGGACTCTGTGCATCAGACTTCACTTTATCTTGCTTTAACTGTCTAAAATCAGGTGACTAATCCATATCATCACCTGGTATTCCTCTAGGCACTTAAAGAAGGTGATTCACCCCATCCTACTCTACATGTCCAAGACAGCAAGGACGAATTGTCAGTTGGAGTGCCCCTCTCTCTCCACTGACAGTCACGGAAACCTGCCTAATTTTAGATGGCACTAATAAAGCACCTAATTTTAGATGGAAATAATAAAGCAAGACAAATCCAGTCCCGCAGCAGAAAATATTAGCATAGTTCTTT
Source organism: Dicaeum eximium (assembly GCA_013396995.1). Taxonomy (NCBI): domain Eukaryota; kingdom Metazoa; phylum Chordata; class Aves; order Passeriformes; family Dicaeidae; genus Dicaeum; species Dicaeum eximium. The sequence goes on from VWZP01003422.1 coordinate 759,547, forward strand.
GCATGTAAATAGCATTTCCTAAAATTCTTGGACTCCTGATTTCAAACTAACCAATTTATTACATATGATAATATATGTTCTGTCCATTTTTAATAGATTATCTGTACTACTCACAAGTCAGACAGTCTCATGCAGCCATTCAAAAAGAGCCAGTGTCATTGTGCTGGAAAACCTATGAATTTTAGCATAATTTAAGGATTTTGTTGAGGCTAAAGAAGTTGAAGCTTGCAAAAATGTGAAAGGATAAACTTAGAATAAAACTATGAAACCCACCTGTCTTAGAAATCTGACTTTAAAATGTGAATGACAGGAACATAATTGTACTGTTGAGACTAATCTCCTGTTTGCATACTTGATTATTTCAATTAAAATGGGTACCCAGTCAATTAGTAAACAAGTTATCTCAATATTAAACCATACCAACAAAACGTAAACTGCTCAAATAGAGTTAAAACTCTTGAAGATCTTGAAGACTTCAGCCTAATTTATTCTTTATATTCCTGAAAGACAAAAAGGTGACTGTATAATAGGTTAAAAGAAATTAAGAAAACACTGTAAAAGAGTGAGAAATACCAAAAGATGACATGTCCACTGACAAGATGGAATCAGAACATGTCAAGCAAATATATTGCCAGAACATTAACTAATTAACAGCAGTATAAAAAACTTGAAAGAGTGATTGAAAGAAATAGGTTATGGACAGAGTCGAAGGCTAATCTTTCTACTAAAGAAAACCTGAGGAGAATTTATCTTTCTCAGGGTACAAAAATCACATATTCCATATAAACCCTTCCATTTAGCAATGTAGTTCTGCCATTCTGAGCCAACAAATTGATGTAATGGTTGTGATTCAGAATGGTAAAATAATATTAGTTTAAATTTCATTTAATACATTGTCATGAAAATAGTTTTACATTACAGTGAGGTTTTCCATCATGCAACATTTTAGAATGTTGGTCACTCAACTCATAGTAAATGAATTCCCTATCATTTCAGAGAAAAAAATATGTATAGGGCTATTTTGATGTATTTTAGCTTTACTGATTTTCCTTCAATTAAGCTTTAATTGGCCATAGTTTCTGACATTTCTTGTCCTTATTTTCTACTTTCTAGCACAAATCTAGAAGTAAATTTATTAAAGTTCATTTCTTTTCTACATAGAAAACAATAGAAAAATAATGTGACAAATATGTGTTATTTTCTCAGTTAACTACTTGATGTCATACAGATGCTTTAGCAATAGATGTGATTTAACCAAACAGAATATCTATCTAGACTGCTACAGGTTCAGGTAAATTAGAATGCCTATATCTGTAATCACATGAATGTACAATGAATGTTGCACAAATGTTGTTGAATGTTGCACAAACCTCTTAGACCCACGGGAAGTGTGGGTCAATTACAACAATAATGTGGTAAAAAAGTGAATAATAAGTTAGAAATATTATAGATGTAAGTTGGAAACAGTTTTGAAGAGCTAGAAAAGTTCCCAGAAAACAGAAAGCAAAATCGGTGTAGGACTGTAAATCTCTGCTGGGATCTATTGCCTCAGGTCACTGTAACTGTTTTATTTTTCAGATAAGTCTATTCAGCAGTGCTTTACAGCCTGCATACCCTGCAGCCTCCTGAGAGTGGAAATTAGGTGCACATTGCTGTCTTTTTTCACATGAGTTGACATGCAGCAAAACATATATGGGCTGCATATTGTAGGTGTAAAATAGTGCATAGGGAGGTGTACAATACTGCAATCAAACATAGTCAGTATGACTGAAGTTTAAAAAAGGCAGAGTTTTTCAGTCTGGAACCCTTCTGAACAAGGACTCGAAACATACCAGCTAGTAACTAACCCAGTTTTTTTTAAGTTGTCCAAAACAGGGATTAAATTCTTCAGGGCTCATACCTTACATTCCATGTGTACACACAAGAAAACACATTCCATTCTAGAATCCTAAGACTGGGAACTATTGGCTAAACAAAACCTGTATCTGAAGGGCTCAAGAACATCCAGGGTATCAAACAGTTATGAGTTTCATTTTGCCAAACAGCATCCAAATTGCACTTGGTGTGAGCCACCAGGAAAAGTGCTTAGCTGCTGTTGGCTTGGTAAACACAAGCCCAGCAAATATAGGGTTTATATAAGTATAGCTGTAAGGGACTCAGATAAATGAGTCCCTTATTGTGGAGCAGGGTTGGGAGAGCAAAACTAGCTACTGTGGGCTGGGACAAATCAAGGTGCAGTGACAGTATTATGCAGGTTTAAATTCAGGAGAAAATTGTTCCTCCTGAAGTGATCTGGAATTCTGTTTGCATCCACCGGTTCAAGGATCTATACTAGGTGCTTCTGTGTGTTATTAGATTTTTAAAGATATTTTCAAAATAACATATGTTAACCTCTATAAAATAGAACTATGCCTGGTTCTGTGTCATCTCTTTCTTTTAGCTAACAATCTGTTTCAACTGGCATTTTCTCTGATACAAGCAAATACCACACTTCCATCTTTATTGTTCTTGTGTGGTTGAAACAATTTTTGGTTTTAGATCTGAGAACCTTTCAGCAGTGTGTTTTAAGTAGCTTAGTCACTATCAGCTGTTCTTCATGTTCCCATTTCATGCTGACTTTTAAATGACTTGTGACTGCTAAAACAACAGCTGTATCTAGAAAGGGGAGACAAAGTTACCTACTGAATTCCTTTTTTCTTTATGTCTTGTTATATTTAAATGGGGAAACTTATGTTGTTTTTATAGCTATGCAGATATATGCAGAATGCACCCTTTCCTGCAGTGCACCAGGCACAGCATCACCAGCTGGGCAAAGGAGGGGATTGTCCCACTGTGCTCTGAGCTGGGGCGGCCTCACCTCGAGTGCTGCGGGCAGTTTTGGGTGCCACAACATACAAAAGACATTAAATTATTAGCATCCAGAGGGCCATGAGGATGGCAAAGGGTCTGGAGGGGAAGCTGAGGTCACTTGATTTGTTCAGCCTGAAGGAGACTGAGGGGTAACCTCATCACAGTCTTCAACATCCTCATGAGGGGAAGCAGAGAGGGAGGTACAGATCTCTTCTGTCTCACAGCCAGTGTCAGGACTCAAGGAAGGAGCATGAAGCTGAGTTGGGAGAGGTTTAGGTTTGATATCAGGAAAAGATTCTTCCCTCAGAGGGTGGTTGGGCACTGGAACAGGCTCCCCAGGGAAGTGGTTACAGCAACAATCTTGTCTCCGTGCAAGAAGCATTTGGACAGTACTGAGACGCACATGATGGGGTTCTTGGGGTGATTCTGTGATTCTGTGGGTTCTTGGGTGGTCTGTTGGGCTCAATGATCCTGATGGGTCCCTTCCAACTCAACATATCCTGTGATTGTGTGATTCTATGATCACAGAATAAATCAAACCCTGAGACTTTCTTTTGCTGCCATGTAAGAACAAAGTCCTTTCTTTTCACATTTTCTTTATTTTCATAAAAAAAAGTTGATTATGAAGCTTGAGGAAAGACAAAGCATACAATGCCAGTATTTAAAATTCTTTGACAGTAAAATAGAAATACGTCACCTTCAGAACCGTTAACAATGTGATATTGAAAATAATTTTTTTTTAAAATCCAGACTTTTAGAATGTAAAAATGATTTTTTGTTAGTCTTTTGGGGAAATAATATTTTTTTGCAATTATGCTAATGAATTATTTTATGTATGTTTGAATAGGGCTATAAAGAAAATAGTTTGGAGCTGACAAAGCTGTCTCTTCCCTGTTAACTGGGACAGATTCCAGCTTTTTAGTTACCCATCAGCCTAGACAAGTCTCTCCCCAAACATCCAGAATTAAGCTATAATCATACCTTTCTGGCCTGTGGCAACAAGTAAGTGTGACCCCACACACATCCAATGATATTATAGGTTATTCATCTTTTGTTTTAAAGAACAAGTCTGGAAAGCTGCACTGCCAGCTCTGAAGTCTGATAACATGAGAATTCCCAACCAGTACCTAAATGTAGTGACATTTGAATCCAGCTCTATGTTTTGTGTGGACCAATTCCAGGCAGACATTATGAACTGGAGAACCATTCCAAGAGATTAATGGCAAAAAGCTCACAAGTGCAAAGCTAGCTTCATTATAAAGAGTGAGACCATTCATTTAGCTAACTGTTTCCTATCACTGATCATGTTAATTAGGAGAATTAGGCATGAAACAGCAACAAGCTAGAGCTGTTGCCAATGCATTTTGTGTCTATGCATGGGTATATATGAGTCTGGGTAGAAGCCTATTTAAGACTGTTATTGCAGCAATTTTGCTGTATTTTCTCCTGGTTTAAAAGAGAGTCCTAGTTTGGGAAGAGAAGAGACACGTGGACTTTTTCTACTGTTGTCTGTCATCCTCATCTCAGGTCCTAAAGAGTGTCTTATGTGAAGAGTATCTTATGGTTAAATATGAAACCTTGAACACATTTTCCCTCTAAGAACTGTCTTACCACCAGACTTTAGAGTGAATTGAGTTGTGGTCTTTGTACAGTTGATTATGCACCACATAGACAGCAGTAATGTAGCAATGAACAAAGGAAAGGATAAGCCATGGGGAAGAATCCTGGACCATTGTTCTTGTGTAGATTGTAATGACAAAACAGGTTCTAATTGCAACTCTTTGCGTGGGCAAGTGTTGGTCAGATTCTAGTGTACACCCCAAGGACCCTAAAGAGCCCTGGTCACTCAGTTTCTAAATATCACTTCTGGGAGAAAAGTATTGCCTAAAAACTGAACTTTGCATTACTGCCTTTCAAGAGTCTGAGTTCATAATGAGGTTCTCTGATCCTCAGCACAGGAAAGGACAGCAACCTGGTTCTCATGTCTACTGCTGGGCTGTAACCTAAATAAATACAGAAAGGCACAGGGATACCCCTCAAACCTGCTATTGGTTTTCTTTTCCCTACTTAGAACAAACCAGGAAGGAAGCTGTCCCGTTGATGTTTAGATGCCAGGTAATAATAACTTTTTGTGGTATTTTGGTGTACTCATTTAACTCTTGTCTGCTATAGTCAATGAAAAGAGACAGCAAAGGAAACAGGATCTAACTAGCACCATGTAGCTGTCTCTCCAGTTCTCTGGAGTAAGTTCTAGTCTTTTAGACCAGAAAATTTCAAGCAGAAAGTCTTTTCTTGTTGCAAAGGCAACTTAGCAGAAAAGCAGACCACAGAGAGACCCTTCAGTACTACTATTACCACCATTCTGCACTACAATGAAGAATTTAGGTATCAAAAAGAAGCTTGAAATTAAAAGGCTCTGATATATTTTTGAAGATTTTAAATGCTCACAATTAACCACCCTTTCTAAGACAGTGAAGTGTGTGAGAACTCTAAAAGTATACTTTCAAAGCATTGTCTGGGGCTTTGAGTTTAATTCCATGGCTTTAGTGACGAACGTGAGCAAAAGTACATTTAAAGACAACCCTCTGGGTTGACAAAAAAAACCAAACCAAACCAAACCAAACCAAACCAAATCAAGCCAAACCAAACCAAACCAAACCAAACCAAACCAAACCAAACCAAACCAACAACAAAACAACCAAAAACACCCCAAATACCCAAAACAAAAACATAACCAAAAGAAATAAAAAAGATCCTGATGAACACTTCCACATGGTTGTCAGTCCATAGCACTGACAGTTTTAAAGGCTAGTGAATTCTGGCCCTTGCTCTCAGTACTGTGATGTAGCAGCTGCTTTCTTTTGATGAGACTGTGTCATGGGCATTAGGACCTATATTTGACTGCTGTTGAAGAGTATCTCACTGAAAACACAACAAATTGTTAATTTCTTGAATTTGGAATCAGGTCTTCACAAAAACTTCTGGGCTACTTTCATTTTCTCTGTGCTCCAGGGTAAAATGAGGAAAGCGCAGATGATATTCTAAAAGCTTTTTGAGCCACAAGGTTCAAAAGTGCTATGTATTACTTCATTTTAATATGACAATTTAAAAATAATAGTATTCAGGATTAGTATTTTTGAGGTAGGAAGATAAGACCTGGCCTGTGTTTGGAACCAGAAAATAATTTTAAGTATATAATAAAATAGTTTAGAAGGAAACTTGAAGAAAATTGAGAATATTTCATTCGTAAAGAACATGTGCCAATTTGTTGCCAGATTATCCTGCTGCAAATATTATCCATGTCAGCAATAGCCAAACTTTTCAGAATTTTAATTTTTCATGTGGGCTATAGCATATTCCTTTGCCACCTGATTTTTAACTGAAGTCATGCCAGGAACAATGTGATTTCCCAGCCTTGGCTGCTCACCACATCTTTATTTGGTGGTCTGTACTAGATTAGCCTTATGCCAATCTGATGTCTGAAATAGTAGAGCCATGACAGTGAGGGATTCAGACAGACTTTCTAACAAAATATATGTTCTCAGAATTCACAGGGCCTGAATCAGAGTTGGAGTGTCTGGGAGAATTCATATCCAAAGTATATCTATTTCAGCATTATCTTTTTAGGAAACTACATGATAGTGCTTCAAATTACAGTCTACTGAAAAATTATATCTGTTCCTGTTGCTAATATTCAGATGATAGGAGAGAAAAAACTGAAAATTACACACAGAGCAGATTATAAACACAGAAAAATATATTTATAAACCCTTCAACTGAGAAATAACATTGAAATTGTAACCACAAAATTTGATATGGCTAAAAACCATGCTAAAACTACAATTACATATTAATTACTTTGCTGGTAGTGGTGGTGGGTGGGTTTTATTTGGTTTTAGGGGGATTTTTGATTAAATGAAAGTAGAAGTTGCTTTTGGTAATAATTTCTTAGTTTTAAATTGGAACAACCGTTAACACATCTCAAGGGAATTTAACAATTTACTGTAACAGTATTAAATGTAAATATCTTCAAAAGTTGTTTTTAGAGACATTGTTAAAAAAAAGTAATTTTTTTATTTTTAGTCTTTTCCATTTATATTTATAGAATGTAAATTTGTAAATAAAATTTTAAATTTTTGTTACTATTTTTTAAGTATTCAAACTTAAATATTCCCTTTCATGTTAATAGGTAAAATCATGAGCATTTCAGAACATGCAGACTGAAAATTCATTCTCAGAACTTGCTTCTTTAACTTCACAGTTAAGTAAAATATTGCTCTCATCCATCCCTTCCTAATCAAAAAGCACACTTTTGAACAGTTTTTGAATACTTCAGAATATTTCCTGTAAATAATCAAGCAGGTACTGGAGTTAATATTTCAGTTTTCATTGGGTTATTAGGCAAATCTGACTTTTTGTCTTTTCAGAGAACAAATATATATACAAAAGACCATTGGCATTTATCAGATATTTAGAGGAATAAGATAATGGTTCAAATGTGTAAAATTTCTCATTCAAGCTACCAACAAAGTCAAAAAAGTTGATACATTCTGAAGTCACTTAAATATCTACTGCTGGGAAGCCACCTTTTCAATCTGCCTACAGTCAATTGGTCCATGGAACTGCACTGACACTTCTAAAGTTATCTAAGATTGTAAGGTTAAAGATAGATCTGGAAACACAATTCAGTCTGATAAAGTAGTTGAGAGGAAATGTATTCTGAAGAAAAAGCTATAGCTAGCTCCTCAGTCACTATGCCATTCCTTTTATATCTTCTTAAGGCTTCTGCTCTCTCCTGTGGTCTTCATAGAAAGTCTCAGTGCCTAACTTTGACCTTAAGTAGAGCATTAAGGAGTCTCACTATGAAATAAATCATGAGTGAGTATATCTGAGATTATGAATCTGGAACTGCTCCTCAGCACCAAAACCCAGCTATGCTGGCCATTTAGTATTGATCAAAATCAAACACACCTCAGCATCTTTTCTCCAGTCTGCTCTCCTTCCACCTGCCTACTGGGCACACGGACCAGAAATAATCCAGGGATGATCTCCCAGCAATTACCCAGTTTGGTTGTGATATGAAGTCATCTTGTGACTTAACGTGACCCGGGCCCCTTAAAGCATGACCCTCTACCTCTGAAGCCAGTAGATAAAAATAATTACTTTCGTTAGTGCACAGTGAGAAAACCAGCAAGTTCCTTACAGGAGTTATGGATGTCTTCCTCTTTACAACTGGAAGTGCTGTCAAATTTTCTTCTCAGTGTATGAATAATGCACAAAATTATTCTAAAGATGTATCTATAACTGAAGTTAACAAGTTAGGCATTAATAAAAATCATGAAAGGAGTTATTTGAAACAACTCACAGGCCATCGTCTGCCAGAACAACATATTTTTTGTATTTTATTGCAATCCTGTATGACAGAGGGCATTCAGACAGGCCTAGGTTACTAAACTTACATAAGAACTTGTGTTGTTGTTTGAAACCTAAAGGAAATAACCCTCCTACTACTGCTAATCAAAACAAACTTGATCGTATGCAATTATAACATCCTGACCTTTTTAAAGTCTATATATTTGAGAGCTTGTGATATTAGTGTGTGTTGTGGGGTATTTTTACCTTTAGCCTCATGCACTTGCATGAATACAAATTCACTATCAGAAGCAACTCCGGGAAAATTAATACCTTTTTCCTCAATCTTTGGGCAAAGTAATATCTTCCTCCTTTAGTCTTTTGGATTTAGTATTTAGTGATCTACACTGCTATTTAGAGTTCATATATATATATATGTTTTCATACATACATACATGCATACATGTGTATATACACATAAAGATACATATTTATATATCATAGTTACCAGTGAATATGGATATACACTGAATATGGATATAGATATATGCACAGGCACACATTGTCCCTTCATATGTTTGAGGAAGACATCTTCATCAGAAAAATCTTTATGTTGTACATGAATTCCACAGCTTCAGCAAACACTCATTAACAGCACTGTGAGAGGTCACTGCTGTGTGACAGGAACACTCACACCTCATACAGAAAGGAAATTAGATGGACTTTTCAAAAATACATATCTCAAAGTAGTTCCCATATTTAGAGTTTATGATGTCTGTTTGTAAGCAATTGCATTGAGATGTATGAAAAACAAATTACTGTCTTTTCCAGTATACATGGGCACATAAAGCTGAGATGAGATGATGCAGTCTCTGTGTCTTTGTCAGTGTATTTTTCAGTCTAGTGTAGTAGTCCACAGTTATCAGCAATTTAAAGGAAATTATTTACCTACCAGACAGAAATTCTGCTGTTTGCTACTACCTGCAGCTGAGGTGCACACTGGTTATTTGGATTGATGGCACCATTTCTGCCCCAGAAGGACTAAAGCTGCTACATTAGTCTCTAGAATTGAGCTTAGTTCAGATTCCTAAAATAGCACAATATGCCTGGAACAAATGCTTTGTCCTCTACCCCTTTCTTGGTGGCATTTGCAAAAGCACCTATGTTATATAGCTCAAGGCAATTTAAAAGAAAGAAAAATTTCTAAATCACCGCAGCTGCTTTGAAAATTACTTTTGACAGAACATGGATTTTTTGGTGCCTGAACACTTTTTTAAAGTCTGACTTCAGGCGGCTTCTCAAAAACACAGAGGTGAGAAATCAGTATTTCTTGTGTTTCAGTACCATGCTTTTAACATTTGTATCCTTTCTGTCTTGTATTTATTCAAGATGGAGAGATTTATGATAAAATAAAGTCAATAGAAAAAACCCATCAGAATTCTAATTACATTTGTAATGAGGTGGTCATGGAAAGGTGTCCTTTTACATAAATATGAATGTTAACTTTGATGCAACCTTTAAAAAATGCAGTATTGAAACAAACAAAAAAAATTTAAGTTTAAATCCTCCTAGCTTTCCAGATTCCATGTTTTTATCGATTAAATAAAGGTCAAAAAAATTAAAGTCATTGTCACAGCTGGAAAGTTTCCTGTGCTTGGCATAAGCAATATAAAAAGGTCAATTTTAAAAATATGACTGATGTTGAGCATATGATTCAGGACTTTTGATTTTCTTGCATGCAGGTAACAGATCAGTTCAGCATGTGAGCTGAATCACATTACTCCAGCATTTTTTTAATTCTTATTTTGAGCCTCACACTTACACAAGTCAGTTTTGTCAATATGCTGACAACAATTTTTGGCTGGTTTCCAATTTGTGAAAATTATCCAGTTGATATAGTATCTCAAGATGTTCTATCAAAACTCTTTGTGCTTTTGAGATAGCAAGTGTCAAAAAATGACATTTAAGTAATATATTTACATTCTGAGAGAGATGCAGAAGAATAGACATGGAAAAATAACATTGTCTAACAGCCAGGAAAATGGGTTGCTGTGCTTTTACTGATATACTTCATGACATGGAACTATCTGTTTCTCTTGCCATAATATTTCTTCCACTAATAGAGAAAACAAATATTAACTAGGTTTGCTGGATCTAGTGCAAGGATATCTTTCTCAAGGTTCTCAGTTTTTTTCCTGTTTATGTTTGATGTGCATTTATGTGATTTTTGTTCTTTGTTCATAATACAATATATTTTACCCTGCAGCTCTGTTTTCCTGTATGTGTGGGTAAGCAGGACAACCTTTTCTGGAGCTCTTTGTTTTAAATTTGCACCTTAGTTCAAAGTATAGTAGAAAAAAAAGACTCACAGTGGCTTAGTCACAATTTTAAAAACTTTTCCTTTCCTATTTAAGGTAGTGACAACACATACTT
>VWZP01003422.1:770303-830561 GCA_013396995.1 Dicaeum eximium
AAAAAAAAACCACCAAAACACTCAAACCACTCTGAACCAAAGGGGAAAAAAAAAGGTGTATGTTTTATTGTAATGACTGCTCATTAGCAGTTACAGTGCTTTTGATGTGTTCCTGGAGTGCATCTTCCAGCTTAATTTAATCAGAAAGAAATTGCTTTGCAGTCTCCAGGACAGCTTGGCAGCATGAACTAAACTGTAGTACACAGGGACAATTAGAAAGTTCACTTCAGAAGTGTGCATCTGATTCAAACATAATCTCCAATAAAGGTATAACTGTTGAGACAACCACAGCACTATAAAATATGTTGATTTCTGTTTCTTTCTTGCACACCTTTGTACACTCAGTTGTCTTCCAAAGCTAATATTAGCGTACAGAAATTTCCAAGAATTCATCATTTTACCATGACAAATCTCAACATTTCCAATCAATTTTCTGCGTAAACTTTAAAGGACAGTACTTGTACTTTGCCTCAATGTTATTTCCTTTTTTCCTTTACTTTTCATCCTGCTGTTAGGCCTTCTGCTATAAACATGGACAAATTTAGCTTTACCTTGTTATCTTATTTATTCTGCTAAAATGGTGGTCACCCAAGTAAAATTCAAAAAGTTCTACTCTTGTTTCTCATATGGAACACAACAGGTACAGTCTTTACTGTGTGCCCAATGGCTTACGGTAGTGAGAAATTTAGTAGACTTAACGAAAAGGATTGTCTGTAGAAACACAGATTCACTCAACTGTTATACCTAAAAGAGCTGTGGTGGTGCATTTTTTATTTCCAAACCCTGAATTTTGCTGCTTTAGCAAGGAGATGTTAATCACTTTGTCAAAAGCTCGCGCAGAATGTAGCAAGACACAAAGAAGGGATTAGCCAAAAAGAGCAGAATTACACGTGCCCTCACTTGGACATTTGGCCATCTAGTGACAGATACATAAGTTGGGAGTCAGGTGTCACAAAATAAGGTCATAGTATGAAGAAAGGCTTGGATATGATAATATTAAGGGAGAAAACTGGAGATATTCTTAAGATAATGACAGTAGGTTAGTGCTTGGAGCTAAGACAGGAAGGACTAAGTACCACTGCAATAATTCTTGGCACAGAAGAATCTCATGAATTACCTAAGAATCACAGGCACCACCAAATTATCTTACACAATGCTAGAAAATAGGTGTAACACGACTAGCAATGTTCAGTCATTACAGCTAAAAGCCAGGGTTTTTTTATATAAGTATTCTGTGTATTCATGAGGATGGATCTTTTAGTGTGATGTATTATAATATGACTATACATTACTGGAAAGTACTGGAAATCATGTCATTGCTGGTTTATTGAATTTATTGGATTATTCCCTGTGTGGCTTTATTGTTTAATCTGTGTGTTTTCTTTTACTTCCAAAGAACTGAAATATCCTCATAAGCAATACAGATAATTGAATTTCTGTTCTGGACTCAATAGAAGCTGTAAATGTTGAAGCATAATCCCCAAATAGCACAGATTGTTCATATGTCTCCTGGATTAAACAGCTTGGTAGAACTCCTAATTTGGTTCTGGTGGGCAAAGCAGGTAAACAAGTAGAAGTACCTACATATGTTCCAAACGCATAGAAGATAATGAAATTACATAAATTCCTCTTAAAACAACAGAAAAAAATCAACCTGAAATCTCTACTATTAATATTCACCAAAAAAAAATCATTCTACTGAATTTAATTAGCTTTACTGAAAGATAGTGACAAGTCACTATCTGACTTAGTCAGCTAATTAGTTAATAAGAGAGAATTTACAATATCATTAGACAATTGTATTTTGTGTCATTCACAATTTCCGTCAATTTTCATAGTTGTCCCTGCATAAAGTTTTCCCCAGAGAATAGGTGAAAGAAATTCATTATTATGGATCAGCCTGACAGCATCTGAGAAAGGTAACTGTTGAATGTGGGAGCTAATAAGAAGATGGCAAAGGCAAATACCGAAGTAACAACCTAGAGCGAATGACACTCAAAAATGAATAAATCTAGAAATCTTGCAGAGAAAACAAATATAAAAGTAGATCAAAATCATAGATCAAATAAGAGCACTTCTTATCCTTTCTACACATGTAGGCAGCATATCTTTGGCAAAACCTTAATGTTAATGTATATAAGTTTGTTTCTCCAGTTGCTGCCTATAAATGCCTATAAAGGGTATATAATGGAGTCCAGTAGCCTTTATATTTCTATCCATGTTTCTTGATGCCTGCCTTACGTTCATCCTGGTTTAGTTTTATGTCAAAATTCCAGTAAATTAAAAATATTTCTCTAAAATCTATCAACTTTTCAAACTGACTTACGAATTCCATATACAAGGATATATGGTAAGCATTCTTCATTTGACAGTATTTGAGAAAGGATTTTCCAGTGCACTATGTTCTGAAAGAAACCCAACATCAACAAAAAAGCCACACCACCACCCCCTCCCCACTCAAAAGTTAATCTTAGGTTACAATATTGTTTTCATTCTTCAACATATATCCAGGCTTTAAAATGTATCCAGCCACCCCTCACACACTCTCAAATGGTTTGATTTGAGCTAAATGAAACTGTACTGACACAAAATCAAACTCCTGAAGGAGCTCACATCCTAAGAAATGCCCATAGAAGAGTGGAAAGCACTGCCCAACTATCCTAAATTCTAAGACAGAAGTTTCAAAAGTTTCACTAAGTCTATTGTGTACCAGATAAAAAATTAGTAGCTCATTTTAAGAAATAAAGGTATCCTTCAGTTCAGAATTCTTACGATTTTCCCTTCTGAAAATCTTCCATTTAACCATAGGAGCAGCTAAAATCAAATTATTTCTAGACAGATAGAAATAAGGAAAAAATATATGGCAGTAGATATTATGCAAAAGCCTATGCAGATAAAAACCTAAACTGTTACATGTCAAATTATATTCACAGATACTTTATTTTCAACAGTCTATTGGCATCAAATGTCACTGTGAAAAGGTATTTTTGAAAAAAATCAGGTAATTCACATGACATAATAATCATCTTAGAGACTTGTGAGAATATTTTTAAAACCACAGCAAGGCCTTACTCAAGGCAGCTTTCAAGGAAACTCTGAAGGTATATGAAAAACCAACCCCCAGTCAAATAAAACACACACTCAATTTTTTGAAGCATGGAGATGGACCTTACCAGGTTTTAAAAAATTTAGCCTTTTTTACAAGCATTTTGCAAAATGAGTACATGATTTAAGGCCCCTAATTCATACTCCTACTTTATACTATTGCTATGTGTAGGATACCCTATTGTATTTTTAAAAGATAATCATACTAAAATTTTGCTTTCTCATTTCTTCTATTTGCCATAAAATTTTCTATACTTTTTAATTTTCATAAGCCAAGAATAATTCTTCATAGACAGAAAGCAGGTTGCTGAGACTTTGTGTGTATAAATATAAGATGCACATTTGGCAAAAAATAGTAATTTTGTTCAGTTCTACCTTTGCATCCTAAAAATATTGTTCTTATTTTTTATTTTTCATATAAATTATTCAATAAGTTAATAAAACACACTTGTCTTGTGGTGTTCTGGATACAAATGATGGTATCTCCTAAAATAAGCAATTAGGTAGAATTATTTTTAATAAAATTTTAAATTGCTTTGCTCTCCCAAGTTATTAATACACTGGCTTTTGTTTTAGAATCATAGAGCTGCGAAAAAAATGTGTATAATAATCAGCAGTGAGCTAATGAATATCCCTGGCGGGTTCTCCTATTCTCCTTTGAACTTTTACTAGAGAATAGAATATATCTATTAACAAACAACTGGGAAGATTATTTCTGCCTGTGGCTGGTGGTCCTCTTGGATGGATTTCATCTTGCAAAATGCAGATGTGTATGGCACAGAGCTAGTCACTTTAAAAGATGCCTTTGTGTGAAAGTAAGGAGCACTTTTAGGTTTTAGGTCTTCTCATCCTAAACCAGACATCTGAAACTGAATGTCTGTCTTTTCAAAGAGTCTATTTTCTCCATTACTTCTAAAGAAGGCTTTTCTGGGGTCCCACTCTTTAAAAACCAAATGGCAATAATGATCCATCAAAAACTCAACACACAGCAAAGGGGCGCAGAAAGTTTTTATCCCTTTAGCTAAGCTGCCTGCCAGAGAATCCAGTATATTTTTCTTACAGAAAGCTGTAACTTAATCCTATATTAATTATCTATTTTTCTAGGTGGTGGCTTGGGTGGTGATTTTAGAGAAAAAAGAGAAGCAACTGCTTCAACTTTCTGTGGCTCAAGAAATGACCTACTACAAAATACCCAAAAGTGGGAAGCTGGCTTTCACTGTTGGAGAAAAATACCATGCTGCTTTGGAAATGATATTTCGAACTGTTCTTTGGTTTTCCAGAACTGCAAGCACTGATACTGAGCAGGACAGATGATGGATTTGGGGATTTTTTCATTGTCAAAAATCTGTTTATACCTTAAATTCGAGTGTGTTCATTTTGTTCCTTTCTCATAGAAAATTGTGTATCTGAGAATAAAACAATTAAAATGAGGTAATTAAAATGCAAAGAAAGAATGTAGCTTTTTCAGGTTTTTTGATGAATTGTAGTATTAATCTACTCAAGAGACGAAGAGGAAGAATCATCATTTGGATTCTGAGTTGCTGCTAGTGCTACAGAACTTCTTTTTAGTCCAAACTTTTTTGTGCTTTGGGTGTCACAAATATAAACCATCTGGTATGCCAGCTGCCCATGTTTCTTTTTACATACATGGCAAGAGAGGGTGGAAACAGTCCAAAATCGCAGACATTATCCTTTTTCTGCTTATCATCATCATCATCCTCATCATTACAATCTTTTTATCATTTTAATACATGACTTTGCTGCTTATTGTCTCTTAGATCTCTTGATGTTCTGTCAGGTAGAGTTTTGTTTTGCTTCCAGTGAGTGCTCTTTGTGATTTAAGGGAGTCAGAAATCTGGAATATATCTGATTACAGTTTTACTGTTCACTAGCCACAATTTTCTTTCACAAGTTAACATAAATTTTATTATTAAATTTTTCTCCCTGTCTGTTTTTAGAAAAGGTTAATTTCTCAACGCAAAATAATATTAAATACAGTTGAAGAGTATATTAAATTTAACCTGAGGTTGTGTTTTGTTTTCTGCATTTCATCTCATTTACAAATTTTTACCAGAACTACTCTAAGTTGTGTATTCTGCTTAAGCTCTTAGAGTTAGCACCCTAAGTTAAATACACCCTGGGTCTAGTTTATCACCTTTCAGCCTGAGAAAAGAAAAAAGTGTAATTAAGGTTTGCTTATATCAGCAAGCTATTCCAGGCACAGTTTCACTCAATTTAAAGAGAATCCTAGGATGCTGGTCCATCATTCCCAATAATTGTCCTGAATCTTATTCAAAGCTTTTTCTAGACAATTCTCAAGAAATCAGCTTTTCTATAGGTAACATAAAGCTATTATTTTCAACATAAATTCTTGTTTACACATCAGGAAAAAAAATCCAGACATAGACTTGTTTTTCTGTTAGAATCATCCCTATGGGTAGATATGGTCCTTGTCTTAAATGGGGTCTATGAATTTGGAGGGACATCAAGGGCTAAAAATTTAAAGATTGATTTCACAGGTAGTTTCTCCATATTTGGGAGCACAGTGTGGAAAAAACTAAATGAGAAGCACGCTAGTCCTTCCTTCAGGAAATCCACACCTTC
Source organism: Dicaeum eximium (assembly GCA_013396995.1). Classification (NCBI taxonomy): domain Eukaryota; kingdom Metazoa; phylum Chordata; class Aves; order Passeriformes; family Dicaeidae; genus Dicaeum; species Dicaeum eximium. The sequence continues at coordinate 776,013 of VWZP01003422.1, forward strand.
AGCAGAGGTAATCAAGGGAACATTGTACATCAAAAGCAAGCTACAAGATAATCTTCCTTATCAGTAAAAATCAGAGCAATTGTACTCACAAACCAATACCTGCTAGGATTTTGTTCTGTGTTTGCGTATTCCCAATGTTAACCTTCTCTGCTTAGTAGAACAAGATATTTAAATTCTGAAGGATCTTGGAAAAAAAAATTGATCTGAAACACTTTGACATGGCTCATTGTAGATGCTATCAAGCAGTAGAACAACTGTTCTGAATTAATGTCAGAAAAGACTCTATAAAGGCAGAAATATACTGTGTGAAAGGGGTGTACATATATAATGACATAAATCAGAATTTAAATAAATAAGTAAATAAAAAAATATTCACAATTTCTTGCAGGGAGAATTTTTAATTAAATAAGAACAAGAATTGGTAAAAAGTCATATGCCTTTCTGTGTAAGGTCTGGGGAAAAAAAAAAAAAACCAACATAAAACTTCAGAACACATGTTAGTATTTACCCAGCTACTGGTCAATGGTTAAAAAAGTAGTATTTTATTCCATTCCTACAGTGCAATAAGGAAGTCCATCTCTGCTGGTTATCTACTTTAAATTACATAAAAATTTCAGCTGTTGCTATAATATTACCATGAATTAACCCTGCAAGTGCATTATTCAAATGTCCAATATGAAAGCTCTTCTGTTCTTACTATTTACCCTTTTATCCTGTCAATCTTTTAAATCCACTCGAATAAATATTATGAGAATTTTTTCTCTTGTAGGACGTAAGCAAGGTTATGTAGGCATTGCCTACACATAACCAAGCCCCTTACACCAAATATACTAAGTATCAAATTATTATTTGATACTTTAAATATTTGATACCTTTAAATTAATATTATATTCAATGGCCTGGATCTATTTTACCTTTATTTATTCATAAACATTTAATACAATCATAATTCAGAAAGGTTCTAAGCTCATTGAAGGAAAAAGACTAGACAAATTAATATTTTTCACTCATAATAACACAACAGTAACTCTATTCTTTGGAACACCATCAGACATGATATTTTTGATCAAATTGATTTAGTTTGTATGTAATTTTAGTTTAGGTTTAGGTTTTTCACCCAGTGGGGGCTGGAACAGGGTACCCTGGGAAGCAGTCACAGCACCAGCCTGACAGAGTTCAAGAAGCTTTTGGGCAACACTCTCAAGCACTTGGTGTGAATCTTGGTGTGTCCTGTGCAGGGCTAGGAGTTGCATTCGATGATCCTGATGGGGCCCTTCCAAATCAGTATATTCTATTCTACTGTCTTGTCTTGCTGTAGATGTCAGATCCCACGGATGGCTTTCTAGGAAAGGCCAGAAGTTGCACTGAATGATTATATACAAGTCAGGATTAAAACCTCAGCTTCCAAGGAAAGAAAACAGAGTTACTTATTCTGTTCATCCAGTTGCCTCTTGAACCTGGATGGTAACAGCCTGCCCAATTAGGCTTCTAAATCTATCAGTTTGAGGAGTTAGGGCTGCTGCTGCCATAGGAGCAGTCACATAATAACTTGTCCTTCTACAAGACATCACAGAAAATAAATTTCTGAGAGTTATAAAGATCCAAGATATACTGATAATCTGTGTTCCCTAGATTCTCTCTAAGAAAGAAATTTTAGCTGCCAGTATAGGGTAAAAAGAGATTAGATGGTTGGCAAAAAACTCACCTTGATTTTGCTTCCTCGTCATTACTCTTTAATTCTTCTACAAGTATCTTAGCACCAGCACCAAATGTATGTTATCCCTCCCTTAAAGAACAGCAGGATTGCAGAGAACTGAGAATTTGGGAAAGTGATAATTGACAGATGAATCTCACAGGAAGTGATAGATAAAACATTCTGAAATGTTAACATGAAGAATGAATGTGTTATGCAAAAGAAGAAAAAGAAAAAAAAGCATCCTTTACAATGCGTAACAAATAAAACTTCATAGATATGATGACCTGTCATTTTTTAGTGACCAGCTGTGATCTTTCAGTTCAATTGTGCTATAAAATGAAGCAGTGAGAGCTTGTTATAGCTACTGGATGGAACACGTAGCATCACTAGTGACAGAATGAAAATGAGTAGAACTCTGCAAGAAAATAATTGTTTAATAAATATTAGGTGGTTTTGCATAAAGTCCACCATGCATGCATGTACCTTTAATGAGAACAACCAGAGCTTATCTTTTGGAGTTTAAACCCACGACAATATTTTTTCCTTCCAGTGCAAAAAATAGCACCTGCAAGTGTCTGGTTAGACAAACAGGTGTGAAAGGATGGATGAAGATGATGACATGTTGACAGGTTTCCAGCTTACTCTGTGACTCACCATTGAATATTGCTCACATGCTGTTGTTAACATAGGCAATTGGGACCAGCACTATGAAGTTGATAGCTTGCTATATCAACAAGTGTACCAGGGAGATAATTAGCAGTGATAAAATTCCAGCACTCCTGACTGCGTGAGAAAAGGTGTGTAGTCAGCTGAACAATCATTTGTCATTTTGTACTATATCTATAAGCTAATCTGCCTTGGGAGATCCTAAAAGTTTGTTTTTTTAATGAGACTGGGTTTTTTCTTTATAAATTATTGGCAGCAGTTTTCACAATGGCTGCAGAACCCCTGAAGATAACATGGAAGTGCAGTTATGAGTGGAAAAAAAAATTGAAAGCTTTGCTAAAATAAGAATTTCCCCTTATTTTTACTGACAGAGATTGCTAGAATTTGGTTTTCCAGAACTTTAATAAAAAGTTGTTTTTCATGAAGGACTTGGGCTATGACATAATAGATTTCTATTTTCTTTAGATGTATGCCCAAAAGCTTTTAGATTCTCAAATCAATTTACTGCTAAAATGGGAAATTGTTCTATATCACCTGCACCCAAGAAAAAGAGGTAGAGCTTCTGTTCTGAGTTGGATAGAAGATCAGCTTTAAAGAATAGCTTAATGGAAAACTTGACAAAAATGCCAGACTTACAAATACTAAAACACTTAATAATTCTGAAGCAGCCAGCACTGCTGTGATGTCATGTTGTTTCTTGTAGCCATTTACCATAGGCAAGGCTAAGAGTGGCATCTTTCCAGTTTTTTAATACCTGATCTTCCTAATGTAAAGTACTTCTTCCCATTATCTATAGTTTTAGCAAAGATTCTAGCATTTTTCTTTATTAAGCTGGAGAAAAAAATGTTAGATTGAATTAAGCTAATGATTCTGACAGACTACCTACTTCTCAGATCAGTGGAAATACTTTACTTTAGTTTATTTGAATACTTATCTCTATTTATGAAATAAAAAATACTGTCTCCATGTCACTAGCTGTAAACTGCTAAAGTGCTTCATTGTATGTTCCACAGAAAATGATTTGAGGATACAGTTGCCCTGTGTATAAGATATTCTTTTTTTTTTTGTTTTTTTTTGTCCATATTGGTCACAGGCTGAAAGCAAAGTTCACAAAAATTAGCATAGAGGGCATAGTTACGCAACTTTATTCACTAGTAACAACTAAAAAATTACTTAGATTTATTGCTTAAACTAATTCCAGTATTTCTTGTCTTCCAGAAAATTGGCCTTGCAATCTCATAAATACTATACTCAAGTGTTTAGCATATTTTTAATTCTCTATATATTTTATCTTTTCATAGATAGATTGTTCTTTGAATTTAATGGAAGTTTTCTTAGTATTTTTCAATTTTGATTTTTCCTTATACAAATTTAAATTAAAGCCTTCTTAGATGTTTGCCAACCAAACTTGTACATATTCTGATTTAATTGATGAATTATTGTCTGTGTAGTGGAAAGATGAAAAGAGAATCTTGTAGATTATCGTCTCATTTAATCTTTGCTTTTGACTGGTTCTTATGCAAGCAGCACCCAGTTATTTCAATATTATTCCATTGACAAGCACTGCTCTAGCAAAGATTTAAATTTCAAAGTGCTTGACAACTCTTTGAATTGCTGATTGTTTATTTTCTGCCCTGTTTATATTTGTGCTTCATCTCCCTTTGCAGAGTCACACATAGTCAAACATACTGAGGTAAGGAAAGGCATCATAGCAGTTTTGATGGCATCTTTGATGGTATGTTTGATAGGTAAATATAGCATCAGTAGGATCTGCTTTCATTAGAAAGGTGCTCTTTTAAAAATCTGTAAAGTTGTATAATTTATATGATCACAGTGGGAAAAATCAAGGGTTTTTTTCTCTATACTCCTCTCTCTACAGACCTTTACAGTCAAAAATTGAAAAAGTAGCCGTTAAAACAAAATGCAGAAGACTGTTTCTGCTTGACTTTAACACAAAGAAAATGAGTAAATAAAATGAAATAAAAGTCAGACTCTTTTCTTCTTCATATAGACATAATGAATATGACTTTTTCTCATATTATTTCACATTTTAGGCCTTGAGTCAATCTGTTATTCATAAGTAGTGAAATACCAAGGAGAGAAATAGAGTTCACAGCTAAAAAATAACCAGCAGAAAATATTTTTGGTCACTGACACGTTCCCTTACAACTGCAGAAACCTATTTTATGGTAGAGGAAATCTCCCAGATAGGGGGTAAAACATTTAGTTATCCCAGGCATCCTCACTTCATCAGCTGTTAGATCACTCATTTGACAGAACTGTCTCTCTGGAATAAAGATAGGTGCTTTATTAGCTTCACTAATAACCAAATTCCAATGATTCCCTGAAACAAGGAGAATAGAGGGAAAAACTATTGAATAAAAGAAAAACAATTTAAACCCTATCTTGAGGCAAATCAGCAAATGATTCATTAAATGACTCAGCAAATCATCCTTAAAAAGTAATAATTTTTTAATAGTTCAGCAGTTCTTTGCATGAAATCACTAAAAAAAAAAAAAGGGTGGGGGGGACTCCAGGAAATGCATTCTTGTAACAGCTTTTGCTGTCATTCCTGTTAGCAAAGCTAGTTAAAGTGGATTTTTGGTTTAAGGAATAGGAACCAATGCCAACATGTTTAGAACATAAGTGAACAGGACAAGGCCAGCAATGGAAGCAGAAGCAAAGAGGACTGTGGTTTTTTTGAAGCTGTTTAAATCTGAGATGGGAGAGAGGGCAGCCTACCTTTGAACAACTAAGCTTTGGATCTGAATTAAGCAACTCACCTTCATGTAACAGTGTGAATGAGAAAGACACTCTCCCTTCTCTGCTGGAAGGCCATGGGGTCACACACCCCTATGCTGATCTAGCACAATCTGCTTTGTTCCACTCTGCTCCCCAGCTTTCCTCACGTGCATTAACATCTGTCTGCTGCTCAGTGAGCTGGGTCAGAGCAGGGAACTCATCCAGCAAACAAGTGAGTTGTTCTACACCACTTCAGCTCCTCAACAAGATCGCTGATGAGGGTCAGACAAATGTCAGTGCTGACACAGGGAAAGACAAGGAAGAGGGCAAAAACACTCCTTTGGGCAGATTTGATGAGGTTAGCTGCATCCTCTGGTTTCACTGATAAATTCTGTCTCTACATCAATCTTTAATGGAGCTTTTTGCTCTCTTTTCTTGTTTAGAATTCTCTATCCTAGCTAAACCATAAGGACACTATGGAAATTAACATGTTAGTTTAAGTATCCAATTTTAGGTCTAAAATTAGACAATATTGTGGCTTTAGAGGCTTAGCATTTAGGACACAGCTTGCACAGTGATAAATTTGCCATCTTGTACTTTGCTGCAATGGTCCCATGTCACCCTGTTCCAATTCACCTGCTAAGTTAAATCAGCCATTAAGCAATAAATCTTTAAAGCCATGTAAGGGACATGTGTGCACAAATCAAATTATTTATTAACAATATACCTCAGCAAAATGTCAGTAAGTACTGAGGACCTCCGAGGACCTCCTGCACACCACTTTAAAAATATGCTCCCTGGAGCACAACTCAAAGAAATTGATTGAGTGCACTAATGTATTCTCATGTATTTCTCTTGATGCTGAATTTATCTCATGCATGAAAGATTTTGCAGGGCAATACACAAGTTCTTTATTCTTTGTTCTTGAAGGTGTTAAGCTAAGAGTTTCCAAGTATACCTAAGCATATGCAAAAAGCAGCTTTTTTGCAAATATGTCTGAAAAAGACTCCAGTGTAAGGAGTGAACTTTTGTCATTGTTCTATTAATTGCCTGAACAAGTGAGAACTATTGAGTTTATTAGCAAAAGAACATATTGCAACATGACACACAAGTATATGTGAGGTGAAGACAAACGTGAGGACTGTACATGGCTAACAAAAAGATTTTTCTCATTTCACTTAAATGCATCTTCCACTTTAGTTTGCTATTTTGATCTGATTTTTATTCAAAGTGATTTCGCTGGATTTTCTCCATTTATTTCTGGATCCCTTATCTTGTTCTTTTCTCCATTTTAATCACTTCTATTTTCTCCAGTCCTCATTTTGTATACTATCTTTCCCTTTGTGTTTTGTGACAAGGAAATGACAGATGCATAGTCTGGTTTCTAGTTAAGAAAAAAATATTCCAAATTAAACTTGAATAAACACTTAACAACTGGGGAGCTTTATTTAGTAAATAACAGGCTTTTAAGAGTTAGATATCTTTACAGTATGTGCTTCTATAATGTATGTTTATATAAGCCTTAATACAGCTTGGTAGCACACTACAGAAATGAGTAGATATAGAGAATATATGTTAAAATTTTCCCAAACAATGCCTGCAAGCAGGCACTGAGGCAAATATTAATTATGCAGCTCCTGAACTGTTCAGCTTTGCCAAATACTGTGACTGAATTTCACAAGGTAAGACATATGGTAAATGACATTGTGTCTGTCCTAATATAACAAATGTGATTTAATTTTCATGTAAAGCTATTCTGACAATTTCCTTATGTGATTTACATATGCATTTTATATTAAGCTCTTCCCCCCGAGGCGAATGTTGTGGATTGTATACTATAATTCTATTAGCAAGGGAACACAAACATCATCAAACTTATCAGTTTCATGCTTATATTAGAATGTTCCTTTAAGCATAACTTTTAGAGACTAGTTAATACTTTGTTTATAATATAAACTTTATGATGACATACTTCTTTAATTTTGTTACAATATAATTGCTTCGTCTCTTTCTGTCAATTTTTTTCAGGGAATTATAGTATAAAGCTTTTGTCTTTTTTTGCCTTTATGAAATTGAAATAACAAAAGAAGAAAAAAATGTGGCTTTTTCATTAAAAATTATACATTTGAGGGTGGTGGGGTTCTCCTCAAGAGACAGAATACTCCAATTTCCCACCCTCCATCACCCTGAATTCTTCTTTCTTTTCTCATTCTAATTTTAGCAGAATTTCTTCTCAAAATGTAAGTCAAACAACTAGTGAAACCCCCAAAGCTCAGATGGTTCTTCAATTTTCCTGTAGCATTGAGAAGCCTTTTCTAAAGGAAACTGGAAACAGAAAACTGTAATTATTGTGGATCTGCTGCATGCAGCTTCCTCCTGCAGAAACCAGGGAAGTATTTGCATAATCCTTCAAAGGAAGCAGAAGCCTGGGGTGAGGCAGCTTCCTCCCTCTGCAAGGGCTCCTGATCAGCAGTGAATGTCTTGTGGTGTCCAAGTTTAGCTCAAGCAGCTGGTTTTCCATAATGCACATGGAATTCCAAATCCAGTCTTTCACATTTAAGAGGCATTTTTCTAACTCTTTTTGATTCATAATAAATTAAAACCAGAGGCATTAATGCATTTCTATAAGTATAGAGTCTGCTAATCATATGACTCAAGTTCACATTCCTTTCAATGCTCTCAGCACTTTACAACAGCATCTGCAACAATATTTCTAAAACCCAGTATAGACATGTGTAGAAAGACAGACCATAACTGCTTCATAAAATAAAAAAAAAATCAATAAACCAATATTTTAATAACTAATTAGTTGTAAAAAAGTGCACTCAAAACCACTGTCCTTTTTCCAGATGAAATTCAGCAAGAACTCTTCATATTTTTCAAAGGTTTTACTAAAATCCTGTTGAAGACAGAAGAAAATCAGTGTGTCTTGGATCCTACCCTAGAAATCTGTTTCATAGAACACTGATGAGTTTCATCACACCTGTACTTAAGAATCCATTACTTTTCTGGCAATTAGCTGATGAAATTGTTCACATATATGTTCACATTTTCTTGTAGTTAAATTATGTGTGATTTCAGCAGTGCTTGATGGTTGTGTACAAGCAGACCTATCTATCTCAGAAGTGTCTTTCAGGCATAAGTCTTTTATGTTTGTTATTGAATTAGCAGAGAGAGTAGTTTTGATTCTTTCTTTTTATTTTTAAATACCTGGCAGTATTGCTTCTCCTAAGAAATATTTAGAAACATTTCTATCCAGTCCTTCACTCCTCATTAAAACCTTATTGTCGTCAACCTAAATAGGAGCAGAGATAACATTAAGAATCAAGCTATCAGTCTTTGTAATAGCTGCTACAGAACAAAAAGGCCTGTCTAAACAGATCCTATTATCATCAAGCTAAGACATTATTATCACCTGAAAGCCACCTGAAACTGTGGCTCTTAAAAGAATCAAACTTTGAATAATTTAATTTCCTAGAATTAATTAGGAAAAATCACAGCTATTAAATGGGTGAAATTAAGTTAATTCAGGTAGCTCAAGAAAGATGAGGTTCAGACAACAGTTTTTTTACTGTATCTTTACTGGGGTGTATTATGCACAAAGAGAGGTTCAAAGATGATCCTATATATGTTAGCATTAAGCCAGAATATGAAGTGGTGATCAGAATGGTTTTCTGGATTGTTTGAGCACCTTATGTCTTTAATATGATTTCTGTATAATGGTAAAAATTAAGAAATCAGAAACTTAATAACCAAAAGTGAGAAAACACAGAGGAATTATATATACAATTGCCTGGTTTGGCCTTTGGAATTCAAAAATAACTCTATACAACCTTAAGCAATGATTATTCATAAAAAATTTTGAAAGGTTCCCGATGTAATTCTTCTATGAGAGTATCAGTGGGGTTTTGGACCTTAATTTTAATTTGTTTCTTGACACTAAATTTATCTTAGTATGTCTTACTGTGTCTTAATGATTCCAACTGTCAGTACAAGCCTGTCATAAGAACATAAAACATCGTATTGTTAAAGTCTCTTTTATTTCTTTTTCTTTTTAAATACTTTTCAGTTATAATTAACCTTTCTGGTTTTGAAACACATTCATTTTGTTACTATGAATAATATACAACAAATCAGAAATTGAAATAATTTACATAAAGCCGTAGAGAAAAAGAGATAAAGCTCCTCCACACTGGGAACGAGGCTGTCCACCTTACAGAGGGAATTCCTGCTGGATCATAGCAAACAATTTGAAAATTTACTTCTACCTATATATGGAGTGCAAATGGTTACAGTTATGTCTACATAAACAGCTATACTTACTTAATTACACTTTACAGGAAAACTTAGGAAGAGTAATGAGAATACCTAAAGTAAAGCAAGCACATATATATTTGTGAAATATCCCAAACAACACTTAAGATAGGCAATTTGAAGCACCCAGTGGTTGAAAATACTTGAAGAGAAGGATATTACACTTGAAGCACTTATCTACAGCCATGATCTTCTAAAGAGGAGTGGGTGTGAAGCTGTGAAGAAAAGCAATTCCATTCTCAGTAGGCTACCACAGTACATTTTCAAAAGTTTCTAATTGAAGATATGCTTCATTTGCCTTAGCTATAAAAGAAGTCACATTTACTCATGATTATGTCTGTAAATGACCTCATAAAATAGTCTTGAAAAAAAACCTAAACACAAAATCCATCCAAACAAAAGTAACATTTAGAATGCATTTTTAATTATGTAAAATTGTACATTTATTTGATCTTATTATCTACCCAATATCAAAAGAGTTAAACTCCATTAAACTCAATAATTCAAAACTATTTTGATTGCAGGTATATTATCTTTATTAGGAATATGATTCATCCTAAAATGAAAAGGACATGTATTAAGGGTCTCAAAAAACAATACATGAAAACAATGACAATATTGTGACTAATGCATTATTTATAGTCAGTACATATAGTGGAGCCTTCAGAAACTTATGATGAAAATGTTTAATAAACTAGTACAAATCTGTCACGAAACATGCAAGAAAAGCCAAGAATTGTGATACACAGTTTTTACTGATTTCACTCAAAATTAATTCTACTTGAATATTAGGACTGGAGGGCTTTTAATGCCATTGCCTAACCATGCCTAGTCTCTTATTTAAGACTCTCAGCCATACTTGAGCACACAGAGATTTATGGTACATTGTGTTAAAGGTGCATTAATTAGCAATATTTTAGATTAGTTAGGGTTTGGTGGAAATTGTTCTGTTGGGTTGGGTTGATTTTTATTTTTCCATGGGTGAAATTTTTAAAATAGGTGGTAGAAAATTGGAGTCAATACATTTTAAATAGAAACTTTATGTCTTAGAAGAAAAGAAAACCCAAAGCAACAAAATGTGTTAAAAACCTTACAAATAATTTGCATAATTAAGCTTCTAGGTAAGTATGGGAAAAAAAAAAGGGAACTGGTAATTTATACATGTTTATTTATTGTAATTTATACAAGTTTGCTTTCATTTTGTGCACAAGTAGAGCATGTCTGGGAGACCCTTCCAGTCACACCTCTAGTATAGTTACCCTGACAGTGAGACTAATTTTGCCTGAATTTATACTTCTATCAGTCTCAACTAATAAGGTGAACTTCAGTTGTCAATGGTAAGCAATACTTTTTCCTGAGGTGCTCTTTATTTATTTAAGGATAGATATAGAGAAATATATAGATGCTTTTTAATAAAATATGCATTGAGGCCAAGCAGATATGTGATATGAGCAAGAAGAATACTCTGTTATTTGCCCACTCAAGAAACATCCATATTTGCTTGCCAAGCACTGCTGGACAAAGCCTTCGGTGAGAGAATTATCTCACCTTTAAGGCCACAGCTTTGCCTTCTACACAGAATTTTCATTCAATCCAGACAGAATAAAACACTGCAAAACCTACACAGAGGATTGGCTTGCTTCAAATTAAGGAACCAAAGCAACTGTGAATTCCATGACATTTCACTGATAAATTTTTTTCAGATTTCATGTTGGGGAAAAATAACTTTGTTTCCTGACTTGAGACAGGAATAAATAACGAAATATTGGCAATTTGAATACCAATTTGAAACCAATCCCAATCACATTAATTTATAATGTTGTTTCTGCTTCTAATTTCAAGTTTCTCTATGGAAAGTCTCTAGAAATGTTGCTGTAGCGCTGTAAAAAAGTTCTCAGAGCTCAAATTTTGCTGAACATAAAGGAGCATGGTTCAGTACTGATTGCTCTGTCCTTCATGCCACTTTCCCCCATCTGTCCCAGCACTCCAAATGGATCACTGTTACCTACTGAACTTTACTTCAACAAATATGTACATACAGGCCAAATAAATACCTCTCTACAACTGTATTTTAGAAGTCAACTTATGGTCTCCTTTCTCTGGCCTCAGAAAAAGAAGGAAAATACACACAAATTCCAGTATTTTCTCTGCTCTTGTTCAAATAAAAGCAAATATACTGTATCTGATTTTTTATCAGGGTTGAACAATTGTTCAACAACACTACAATTTTTTTTCTACATAGTTTATGTTGTTTCTTTATGAGTTTTGAACAACCTAGAAACATTGAAAAAGACACTTTTTAAGGAGCTACATAAGTAAGTCCGTAATTATTATAATTTAACCCCAACTGACAACAAACCATCACTCCTTCACTCATTCTCTCACCCACTCACTCCCTGGCCCTTTACAGGGATGAGGAGGAAAATCAGAAAAGATTTCTTTTTAAATTAAAAATTTCTCATATTGCTTGAGAGAAAAACAGTTTAATATGTGGGGGAAAAAAAGTAAATTATAACAATAATAATAAAAGAATAATATTAACATCATTGTAATGAAAAGGAGAGGGAGATTGAGGAGCAAATTCCAGGAAGTGATGCTCAACACAGTTGTTCACCATGTGCTGGCTGATGCCCACTCTGCCCCCAGGCAGTGACTGGCCCATCATGGACAACTGTCCCCAGTTTATTCACTGAGCAGGTTGCTCTATGGAATGGAATATCCTTCCAACCAGTTCAGGTCAGCTGTCCTAACCATGCTCCCTCCTGGCTTCTTGTGCAGCTGTTTTCTGGGAGAACATGGGAAACTTAAATCTCCTTGATTTAGAGTAAGGACTGCTTGGGGACAACTGAAACATCATTGTGATGTCAACAGTATTCTCTTACAAAATTCAAAATACAGCACTGTATCACTATCAAGAAGAAAATAAACTCTATGCTGGTTGAAACTAGGACAATAATGTACTAATTTTGCCCATTTTATTATTTGTTCTATTTTTCTTCTCCTGAGGAAATTAATGTTGTCTCTTTAACAATTATTTGAAATTATTTTGTTCGTTTTGAACTCACATGTTTGAAGAAGAAACGATATTTAAGAAATGGAATTTGTGTGTTTGTTATATGCAGTGTGCCCTTGTGTCACTAAATATAATTGGCATGAAAAACTGTGCTTCTGCATAGCTTACCAGTTTTTGAACTGAGACAAAAAAAATGTTAGGAAGCTTGTTTTCTTCACTGGAAGTTTTAGTAAGATAGTCAGTTCATGAAGTTTTTGTGTGTTTTTCCTTATTTATTTAATTAGGGGCACCCAACAGGCCAACATATGCAATTTAATGGTGCAATTTGCAGAAGTTACAAAAAGCAGAATCCCTGCTGAAAATTTAAAGAGGGAGTGTACCTATTTTCTGCTTCTATTACTTCATATAATGGCTTCCCAGATGATACAGAATGGCAAGCAAGCAAAATGCTGATGATGCATGACTTACACCAACTGCTTGTGAATTGAAAGCAGATGTGGACAGTGGGAGACTGACCATTTCTAACACAAGTTACAATATATGTAGCTGGGAAAAAAAAACATAACAAAGTTTACCAGTGGTGTTCAAGAATATATGTCATAGTTGAAATGTCTCCTTTTAAGGGGGCAGAAAAAATGACAGCTACCACAATAGCAAAAAGAAGCTGTATCAAACATACAGTGCAATTATATATATGGTATAAATATAATGGAAATAGATAAAACTCAGTGACGTTGCTGTGATCATGTATGTTGCTATGTTTATATCAAATTTATTTTGCTTTTCAGCAAAGACATAAAATAATAGTATTCAAACCTAAATACCTTACAGTGGTATTTTCATTGCACTGTATATATATCATTGTCATTGCACTGGTATAAACCCACTATTTTGAATAGAAAAATAATTTTTGTTAAGAAAGAAGCACATGCTGCACACACACATTGCTTTTAACTATACTCTTGATTGCACTTATGTGCTCTGGAAAGGGGGAAAACAACCAGATTTGACTCTACCAGCACAAACTCCTGAATCAGTACACTACTCATTACCTATATTTTCATTACAAGTTTCTTCATTTTCAACTATTCCTTATCATAGTGCCCTCAATATTTGTAATTCCTTACCTTCCCAGGTGCACCATATTTCTCTCTTACTGACTCTTTCACAAATCAACATTATTTATGGGTCTTTGGGGTTTTATCATAGCAAAACTTTCTCTAAAAGGAAGGTACTTTAAGGGATATTCATAGCTTTTATCTCCCCAGTTCTTTTTGATATCTAAACAAAATAACCTCTTCTCCACCCTCATTTTAGTAAACTTTATTAAAGATCAACGCTAAATACCCTTAATTAATGTCAAAGCTTTCTTGGTGTTTTCAGGCTGTACCTGATCCAAACTTGTATTCAGTATACTGCAGTGAAGGTTATTAGTCATCTGAGACTATTTTACTAGAGCCATGTTAAATCACTTTCTACAAACTGTGACAGCATTTAACTTTCTCTGCTCACATTATTTTTCCAGCTCTCAACAAGTTTTTGGATATACTTCTAAGAGTTGCCTATTTTTTCTCCTGCTTGCTTCAGATTAAAATTCCATTTGGCTTGGGCATTTTGGCAGCTTTCAAAGAGTGAAACCACTCATCCTGGTTTGATCCTCATTCCAACTCCACGTTTTCTTTCTTTTTTCCTGTGAAATTTATGTCTTTTTCTGGAATATGGAACTTTTCTTCCTTTCCTAATACTGCAGTTAAAAATTTATGACATTTTTGCATCAGCAGATTCACATTTCAATAAATTACTTCTTACAAGCTCTTGAAATCAATCTTCTCTATCACTGTTATTCATTGGGATCTTTGCCAGGGACTTCAGTGAAGAAATGGTATCAATATCACTCAGGAGTTTTCAGTATTACTTAAAAGCAGCAACCCTTTTGTACATGGGAGGAAAAATCTATTTTCAAAGTTAAGAAAAAGACTGGAGAGAAAGTGAATAAGAAGTTCTTGAAATATAATTTCAAGATATAGAATAGAATAGAATAGAATAGAATAGAATAGAATAGAATAGAATAGAATAGAATAGAATAGAATAGAATAGAATAGAATTATAATGATATATTTTGTTCTTGAAACAAAAATATACTTGAGGAGAAGATTGTTGTCTTTTGGGATTAAAGAGTTTGGCAGAAATGCAGCTGTTTTCAGTTTTTCTGATTGTATGTTTAGATTATTAACGGAGGATCAGATAACAGTTCTGGTTACTTTATCCTAAGATTTTTGCTCAGTATGTATAATTTTTGCTCTCTCCGTTTGTATGAATAACATACAAATTGCTTTACTTTTTTTTTCCTTCTGATTTGGTTCCTCAAGTCTGAGTGAACTCATCAATGAATTGATCTGCTCAGAAAACTTAGAATAAATAAAATGTTCTCTCTGCACCTGGAGAAGGAGCAGATGCTGTCAGGAGTGGTTTAGCACTTCAACAGACTGCTTCTGTCTGCATACCCAGTGACTTTTGCTAGTTCACTAGTCTGAATTCCTTAAAGTATTGGAAGCAAATATGTTCTACTTCATACTTTTATCTTTTAAATTAAATTTAATACACTCTGATGAGTTTAGGCCTAACTGGTATAGTAATATTATCTCAAACTAAAGGCTTTAATGTGTGACATAATTACAACCAGTAATTTAAATAAACAACTCTGGATCTGTTTTGTTACATCACTGCACTTTAAATAAAAAAGTCATATTTGGTAGCTTTTTCAGTTTCCTTCAGAAGTTTGGTTTTTTTGGGGTTTTTTTTTCAGATATTGAGCTCTGTGTGACACAGTGTCTCTTTCTCTGCTAATCAAGGTCCTTCTTGTCCTTATTTGTCTTCCCCATAAAGTATTGCTTCTCAGCAATGGAAGTGTAGGCTACCCTCACATTCTAGAGCACAGGAGGGATGAATGACACCACGAGCAGTCAGCTGTCACTTCTATTGCAGAAGAGGCAGGGCTATTTAGTTTCACAAAATAAGCTGCTTCACATTTCTTTGTTGGTTTTTGTTTGATTCTTTTCAAGCTTTGCTTCTCTTTGTCCTATAAAGTGCAGGATGAACTTTCTAATTTTTATTCACTACTATGATACCTCAGATAGATGAGCCAAGACATCTGCCTAGTGCTCTGTTTTGTAACTCAAAGCTTTGTATCATACTCCTTTTCTCCAAGTAGACATGATCTGAATCCTTACAACACCTCACAGAAGGCACTTAGATATCTAATCCTCATTAGCCTCACTAAGATTTATGTATTATGGCCTCAACTGAATACAAATATTTCCAATCCCTGATCCTGCAGCAGCAAGGTTAAGTTTTTCATCAGTGAACTAACTGAGGGTAGAACCTGATACAAATTATGACTGTAATTAATTATTAGGAAAACATTATTATAGGCTTGCCATAACATACTTATGCAAGGTGTCAGAAAATGGAAAATTTGCACCTAGTCTTCTTAATTCTAAAATTAAAAGTAAAAAGAAATTCAGCAATTTTCCCTGAGTTATTGTATATTATGGATACATTAATTGCCTTTGTTAATTCTGAGTAATTAGCAATCCTAATTTTTGCTAATGTTATGAAAACAAGTTACTTAATCAAAATGTTGTCTAAATAAGGGGAAGTATTATGCAGTACAGAAGAGCTCATCGCTTGTGAAATAAGATCTTCCGTTTGGAAAGTTCTTCAGAATTCAGTTAAGCTATAAATTCCATCAAGCTTGGGGTTATTTTTCTGCTTTTTTTATCTAATTATGCTTTATCTTTCAACAAACTGTTTCTCAATACCTCCCTTTTTTTTTTTTTTGTACTGTAAAAAGCCCTCTAGAAATCAAAGCTGCTTATCTCCATCACTGTGGCTTACTTACTTATCTTCATCTTACAGGAATGTGTGACAGGCTTCCTGTCCCGTTGGTGCCTCTGTGAATGACAACTGGATGTTCACATTTCCAATCCATAACTGATGGATTAAATGTATCTAAAACTTCTTCTGTCTCTGGTATTTGAGGTGTATGCATCAATACATGTGTGACCATACTAACTCATGTAAATGTTCATTACAGACATGTTCGTACACTATCCATTTATATTCCTAAGTATTGATCACTCTTATCAGCTTGGTTTCCTACAGTCTTTCTAATATTTCAGTTAGTTTATATTTACAGTCCATGTAATGAAGACAATCTATTTCATGCAGTTACTCATTTATACATTCTGCTTGACACACCATTTCAAGAACAAAGTTATAATCTTGAATATACATGCTGCTGATTTACAGCTGGATGATGCATATAGTCAGCTGGACTTTTTTCTGTAACCTGGTGTGTGAGGCCCAGCTGTGAAGTAGCCACCTTGAAAAAAATTGCTGTTTTGTATTGAAGTGAGGTTTTGCAGAAATTAATATGCTATAAGATGATTTTTAAACTTAATCCCATACAGTGGTCTGTGATCTATCTATTTAAATCTGAATTTCTGATATAGTAGAAGTTCCTATTTTTGCTTTGCTTTTAGAGATAAGGCTATGGTCACACAAAGACAACTGAATTTCAGTTTTCAGGAGAGGCTTGCTTTCTTACTATTTTCTGTTTTACAGTCTGAACTATAAAGAAGAATGTAGGAGAGCATGTAACCACACAGTCACAAAATGGTTTGGGTTGGACAGGGCCTTAAAGATCATCTGGTTCCAACCCTTCCTCTGCTGTGGGAAGCCATACCACCCACTACATCAGGGAGCTCAGGTTCTCATCCAACCTGGCCTGGAATTGTCATGGTTGCTACTACTTTTATAGGAAGGCAAATATCACTGCTGAAAAGACATGAAAAAAAGGAAAAGTTCAAAATCACAAATAGTTAATAGTGTATTTTTTTATGCCAGGTGTAATCAAGTTAGTTGAATAACATTGCATACTACAGTTCAGGGAGACCCTTTTTAATAAACCACATAAATAATATAAGAATTAATACTGTAGTTGTAAAGGAGAGAGGATTTTTGACTAGCATAGGTCCTGCAGGTGGCATGTGGAAGTATACAGTCCATTACAAAGTGTCTGGAAAATACATTAATTAGTAAGAAATGTCTGCAGCAAGAGTTGTATGGGTTTTTTTTCTGAATTTTACTAATAAGGTGTTTGAACTGAAGTGACTTGAAAATTTTTCAGGCCAAGGATATTAATTTGACACAAAAAAAGCCATATATATAAAGCTTTGCACTTAGTATTATAATATTGTCTCAGGGACCTGAATGAAGTAATACTTGGTGGAACAGCTTATAAAATAAATTGATCTTTCTTTTCACTTTCCTCTTCCCCCCTCTGCCCCACCACATATAACTATTGCCTACAAACAAAAAATTGAAAATACATCTGTATGAAGGAACTATTTGATATATCATTGGATAAAGGTGGATCATGAATGATTCAAATTGTATGAGAAAATATTTTTGGTTTCTATTTTCTGCTTGTAAAGAGCTGCAGTTCCACTGCTGTGAGTCCATAGGTAATTCTCAATTAATCATTTCACAGTATTAAATTAATTTTAAATGAGAGCAGATGGGATGTGTTAGATTCTTTGGGAAGTCATGAAATCTGCTGGTTTTTTTCAGTTTCTCTGGTGCTTTGGCTCTGTTTGTGTCTGTTTTTTGTGTCATTAGGGCAGACTTTTTTTTTTGAGGGGGTGGGTTGTTTGGGTTTAGTTGCTGGTGACATGTATAACACCACTGATGATAATGCCATAATTTACATGACAGCTCCTTGACTAGTAATATTTTAAAATAAAATCCTCCCTGATTAATTTTGCCTTAATCTTAATGGCAACAATTCAGGGATATCTGGTAGTGTTCTAGAATATTCAGTGTGAACATCAGGAGACTTAGGTAGAATGGTAACTGCTGCACAAATTTCTGTAGTTCATTAATGTTAATAATGGACAGAAAATATTTTATATTCTTTCTTTTAAAGTTTTGAGGTTAGGAGTCTTTTGGGGGCTTTTGTGGGTTAAAAAAATTAAGGAAGATTTGCTGCTTTCTCTACTGTTTAAAAATCCTCGTGTATATGAAAAATTATTGCAAACATATTCCTAGATTAAGATTGACTCAGTATGTGAATTTATATAAAGTTGAATATATAATTACTTTAAAAGGAAAAAATTATACTGCACTTCAATATATCAATTTGAATTATTAAAAGCAACAAGATGTAATGCAATAGTAGTCATATTATTTTGTTTATAAATTATTTTGTCTATAAATTATTTTGTCTTTTAATGTTGGGTGTTTTGAATAATTTCATGTGCTGGAATGGGTGGACCAAGTAGACCAGTAACTTTACTATCCTTTAGTTTCAGATTCCTTAATTTAAAATCCCATAGCCATTCTTATTAAGGTTTCATGTCAAGCTAGGAATATGTAAACATAACATTAAACATTAGAAACGTTCTGACTCTCATACACAGTTTTGTAGGAGATTACTGATTAACAGGAACAAATTCATATGAAGTAGCTGTTGATTTAGGAAGAAAAAACATAAGCACTTTTATTGCATATTGAAAATAAACCAAACCACAAAGCAAACAAACAAACAAAAAACCCAAAAAAACCATTTTGGATAATGTTCTAGATACTGAAAATTCAAATTCTTGGTATCCAACTCACTCAGTCCTGATAAGATCTAAGGCCTATTCATGTGTATTTTTAATGCTATAGAAGCTAGGACTATGACGCCACCGCCTAGCGTCCACACCAAAGTTGGTGACCGGCTAACTCTTTGGGTGCCAGGCGGCCGCCGTGTTTGGTCGCGCTCCGCCTTCGTCCCCTCACACCTGGGACCAGGCGGAGTAAGGCGATTCGGCCCGCTGTCCCCACTCAGCAGGGAGAGGAGCCGCAGGGGAAAACGGAGGCAGTCCCGTGTGTCAGCGTCGCAGAGAGTGGAGTCGCGTGAAAGGAGAGAGATGCAGGCACTTTGCGGATGGAGAAGGCAGGAAGGGGTTTATTGGCAGGGAGAAGCGGAAGGGTAGGGAAATCCACAAAGTGAACCCGAATTCAATAGGTTACAGCGGCTTATAAAGGGAGGTGTGCCCGGTAGGAGGAGAAACATGAAAACCAATCAGGGTCCAAGTGGGGAGGAGTTGTAGGAGGGGTTAACACATTCTATTGGACGGAGGAATGGGGTGACTACAGGGGACCAATAGGGTAAAAGGAAGGCATAAATGACATGGAACATTCTAGAAAGGGAGGACGTCTTAGGGGAGGATTGACAATGCTGTGGGAAGGGCTAACAACCAAGTAAGAGAAGGGGAGGAGCCGGAATAAACTATGGGATTGAGGTCACTTTATGGGGGAGAACAGGGGCAAACCATTATATACTAACTTGAACAAGAATAACGAAATAAACTTAATAAACACACCACAACAGGACTACACTTATCACACTAAAAATAAATGAGAATAAGAATAATTTTAATGATAACAAAGATTTTTATTTAAGCTTAAGTGGGACATAGTTGTGAAATTAAGTGACATTAAACTGAGATTTCAAGTTTTATCATGTTTTTTCAGAAAGAAAAAAACCACATTTTTCTGTCAGAAATAATGGAAGAAAAAATGAAAAGTTCAGAATTACAAGTATCAGAAAAGTAGGTATGTATCCAGAATGTGAGGTACTGACCCCTGACCCTACACATATGTATGTGCTTAATCAGATGTAAAGCAGTTAAGTTTTTTGATCCATCAGAGAAAACAGAATTTCAGCTAACTAGGAACTGGCCTGATAAAAATCCTTTTGCCTGAAAATTTTATACTATTCAATAAGCATACAAAGCTCTCAAAATCAATAAACATCATCATTAAGAGACTTATCACTCATCCTTCAAAATATAATCTCCTTTGGTAGAATGCAGAATGTTGAGGCTTGCTTTATTCCCAGTTCTGTGTTTTCCTTTTCCCCTATACCTAGCTCATTTCTTCCACACCACTTACCAGACTCTCATGCTCCTCAAGCATTTTTTCTGTGTTTCCACTTTGATTCTGCTTTAGCCTAAGTAAGTGTGAAGGTCAGGGAACTGATGGGCAGTCTAGCACATTTTAGGAGCAAGAAGTCCTTTAGACTCGGTCTGCTCTGGTCGTGTGGACTGACTGCCCATCTTTTGTTGGAATATTTTACCTGTGTTCCTGGAGCACATCTGATTCAGCTACACACACAAAGACATATGCAAACACATATATATTTAGGTAGATGGATAGATAGATATAAGCTAGAGGTACTGTTAAGTAGCCTTTATACTCATATCTTTTCTTTACAAAGCTGGCTGCCTTTCTCCATTTTTCGATTCCCTTCGGTTTTTTTATGCTTGACTTTTTACGCTTTTAGCAACGGTTAAATATCTTTTTTCTATCTACATGTTTATATAACCTAAAAGAGGTTAAATCTTCTGGGTGTGCAAGAGTTATAAGAGTGACAAGAAAATGTCAATCTCCTTGCTATTTATAATGGCTAGGGTAGAAAAACATGGGCTTTTTTCCCTAAAGTAAAAGCTGGATGTTTCTGAAAAGTCTTCCATCAAACACTTTCCACTCCATTAATAATAGTGAAAATTCAAAAGTAGGTCAATCTAACTAATTAAGCCTTGGAGTAAGAGAAGAAATACAGCAACTATGAAGTGCTTATTGCATTTCATAACTCTGTCAGCATTGGAAGGCTATTATAACAGCCTTGCTTACAGACAGATGTGCCAGCAGTCCTGGTATCAGCAATACAGCCCCTTCTGAAAAGGGTAAATTTGCCCTCAGGAGGAATATATCGTTGCACAACCAACAACTGAATGTGAATGCATGAGACCCCCAAGGAGGAAAAACCCTCAGAAATATTTGCATTCAAGAAGACTTCAGAGGGTTCACTGGATCCTGAAAATGTACAAGTAGAAAATTCCAGCCTACAACAGTGTTTCCTCAGGAGTACTTTGAGAAAAAAGAAGCTGCATCTGTCAAGCTTGCTTGTCCAGTGGCACCTTGTGAATGCGTTAATATCAAGTATATAACAACTATGACTGGTTGGATTTTCTCTTAATATAGCAATATAAAGCCTTCACTGAAATCACTTTCTTCTCTATCTTATATTCTTCTATGAGGAAAACAATCTTTTTATTTTTATTTTTTATCAATAAGAGCTGGTTTGAGGCTTTAGTTTTCAATATTCCAACCTTAAAAAGAAACTTAATTTTTGGTAGCATTCATGGCCATGTATTGTTCCTTGGAATTTTCAGTTATTGCCTTTGCAGGTTGACTGCTTTTATGAGAATTTCTCTGCAGCAGTAGCGTGCTGTCAAGTGCTTAAAAATCTGTCACTGTGTTCTTGATTCAGCTGTTTAATCTGTGAGAGCTAAATTCTGCTTCAAAATTTGCAAGTGTGAAAGCATTCAAAAAAATGTCTCCACAAGTCTGCATGAGTGAAAAATGTAACCTCATCTATCTTAGCTGTGCAATGCTGTGATCAAAACTTTAATCAAGACTGACTGCAGGTTGACTTGTTGTGTCTTTGTGGTCCTTGATACTTATTTCTTCATTTCACCTAGGGCAGACACTGAAATTCTCCTTAGAAAGCAATTTGGCTTCTAGATGCCCCTGTATTCATACATTATATATTTATTCAATATATAGTTTTTTGTCTATATTTATTTTTTTTATATATGATCATTTGTTGGAATCAAGAGCATAAATATCCACAGAATTGGCAAAAATTACACCAATTTAAAGGAGTCTAAAAAGTAAATTTCCAGAATTGTAAATGGTTTATTCATACCATCTTGTCTTAATGCTTTATACATACCATCTCTCAATTCATTAAAATATTGTAAAATATCTAGAAAAATCAGTGCTTTTTCACACAACTAATATTGATAGCTTTTAGCTACTTTTACCACAATACTTCCTTGAGGGTACAATCATCTGCTATTTAAAAACCAATATTTTAGTCTGTATTTTTACACCTTCTGATTCATAGGGAATTTATCTTATGCTTTTCAATTCATATGTAAAAGGAATAATTTTTGCTACTGATTTCTGCATGCTAAAGATTTTCAAGTATGCTATTACCCGCTTTTCATTTTTTAAACTTAATTTCATAAAGTTCATAAACTTAAAGTTCATAAAGCCATAAAAACCTAATTTCAACAATTTCAAAAAGAAAAGAATTATCAATAATTGTTTAAAAAAACCCAAAAATCTGGTTTGGACATTACTCTCCAGTTTGATTCCTGAATACCTTTTATCGTAAGGTTTCTACTTTTCATTGGAAAAGGGTTAGGCTGACTACTCCAACAGACCTGAATTTTACATAATTATTGTGTTTCAATTCTGTGTATCAGATGTTAATTTTCAGGTTTGAGTGCAGCTGTCATGCTTTATAATTCTAATCTCTGTTAAATACTTTATACTTCTGCATTTGATTTTTTTTTTTTTTTTGAGCAGTCATATACTTAATCAATGCATCTACTCATATTTCTTAAAAGTTTTCTGGAAAGATTTTCATTAAGGAACTGTTTTTTCCATTGTTGCCCATCTCCAAAGTCAGAATCCTGGTCTGACACCTTCAGGAAACTTGCCAACACTAAGCTGTGTGGTGGAGTCAACACTCTGGAGCGAAGGGATGCCATCCATAGGGACCTTGACAGGAAAGGTGGGCCTGTGTGAAGCTCATAATGTTTAACAAAGCAAAGTGCAAGGTCCTACCTGAGTCGTGGCAATGCCAGACACACCTGCAGGCTGGGCAGAGAAGTGAATGAGAGCCACCCTGTAGAGAAAGGTGGCTAAAGAAAAACCCAACATGAGCCGCAGTGTGTGCTCACAGCCCAGAAAGTCAGCAGTGTCCTGGGCTGCATCAAAAGGAGTGTGGCCAGTGGGTCAAGGCAGGTGATTCTCCCTCTCTATTCTGCTATCCTGAGATCCCACCTGGGGTACTGTGTACAGTTCTGGTGTCCCCAGCCTAAGGACATGGAACTGTTCTCGACCAAGTCCAGAGGGCCACAAAGTTGGCAAGAGGACTGGAGCACCTCTTCTATGAAGGGAGTCTAAAAAAGCTGGGGCTGTTCAGTCTGGAGAAGGCTGTGTCTAGATCTCATGGCAGCCTTCCAGTTTCTGAAGGGAGCCTGCTGGGAAGATAGAGAGGGGCTCAAATTCACATACTGTACAGATAGTAGAACGGGTTGAAAAAGGAAATTTAGGTTAGATAGTTGGAAGAAATTTTTCACTGTCAGGATGGTAAGACACTGGAACAGGTTGCCCAGCAAGTTGTGGATGCCCCAACCCTGGCAATGTTCAAAGCTGAGTTGAACAAAGCCTCAAGCAACCTGTTTAGTGGGAAGTGTCCCTGCCCATGCCAGGCGTGGTTGAGACTAGATGTTTTTCAGCTTACATTCCAGTCCCTTAACATTTTATGACTCTATTCTTCTTTTATTTTACCGAAATCTGTCTCTTTATATCAATAAATTTTATTTTCCTGTCATAATTTCCCATTCAGTTTTATGATAGAAGCAATGATGAATTTAGGTCAGTGTAAGGCAAAATCTTTTCTATTGTCTGTGGAGAGTTTCCACTATACTCAAGTCTTCGATACTGTTCTTGAAGTTCTAAAGGGTTTTTTTTGTTTGGGTGGGATTTTTTGTAACTTCAGGAGTTAAACATTTAGGCTATGAAAGAAACTTCAGTAAGATATTACAAATCACAGTAGTGTTATGACAAAGAACTACTCAACGTTATTTTGTATTTTGTTCACAGAAAGGATGACAGTAATATCTATTCCTATATGGACAATGTCCAATTCATGCACAGTCCCCTGAAAGTAATTTATGATAAGGTTTATTATTCCATATAAACCTCCTCTTACATGCTCCAAACCTGTTTCTATTCATCTGGCTGGTCAATATGTTCTGCTATACCATCTGGGAACTTGTCATTTCAGATCACGACTTGTTTTCTAAATGTTGCATACAGAAGTTGCAAATAGCATTGTATAATACCTTCAATTATTGGTAATATATTCTAGTCTTCTAAGATGGATATTAAGTTAGTGATTCACAGTTCATGGTGTTGGGTTGTTGTTTTTCTAATTGTTTCTCTGTCTATTTTATTATGTATGCTATAGAAATGAGTTTGTGAGAATTCAGTCATTACTTACTGACACTTTCTACATGGCCATATCAAGCTCTTTTTTAAGAGCATAGCTGTGCATTTTTATACTTCAGAAATAGAGGGTTTTTTTAATATCATGTCTTAAGCATGAAAAACTGTACCTAACTTTAAAATACTATTTTTTCACATTCCATGAAAGCCTTTCAGAATAAACTTTATAACCAACATTAGTTATAATTGGTGAGAAAACAGAAACTGTTTTCAAGTTTTTAAAAGTTATATCAGCAGTAAAAACCATAAGTCTTAGGTTTCATTTTTTCTTAATGTTTATTTGGTATGTGACACAATTGATAATGAAATCTCATCAAGAATGATGTTTCTCTGATTTACATGATTATAAAGTTTAAGGTGTATGAAGCCATTATCAATTAATGGTGTACAATGATGTGCCACTTCTTAGAATTCTATTCTTTGTGCATTTTTGCCCTGTCTTTTTAACAGTTTTGGAAGATTGGAGAGCTTCAAGCCAGCAATGCTGTGGAAGTGTAATTTTCCTCTTAATCTTGCTAACCTAAAACAAATATATCAACGTATGTTCAAAAATGTATATGGAGGATTGAAAACTGATGAAAATAAGCAATGTAGAGTTCATACCACATAATCCTTGCTTTTTTGACAGATCACATTTCTTTTTTTGATGGCCAAAAATAATGCTGTGAAGAGTCTGATCAGTAAGGTTTGCAGTAAACAGTTTTTGAAGAAACTGTGAAAAATGGAAACACAAAAGTGGGTTCTCATAAGCTATATCAGCTGCCAAAATTAGAGTGGATACATTATTCAGTACCAAAAATCTGATTCTGTTTTGCTTTGCTTTGGTTTTTCAGTTTAGCTAATTGTGAAAATTTTAACTTGTTGACTGACTTAGAATGGAAAAGAAACTGTGCATCTAGGACTGGCAAAACTAAAATGGTGTTTCAGTATCATATACTAGTGATGAATTCTGAGAAAAGCAAATTTGCTTTGCTGGTAGTGAAATTAAAATCACATAGTTCCCTTGTTTAGATTCCCCGAGTGACTTTGAATCTGGGCTTGGGGCTGGATGCACTCCTAACATCTATGGTACAACAAGTGATTAGGTTTTTCCTGTGGTTTTGATGTCTGTAATGATGCCCTACCCTGCAGGATTCCTGGTGCTCAGTGTGGTTTGACTTAATGCTTAGCCTTTATTTCTATGCATACAGTTAAAAAGGTCATACTTTACTTACTCAACCCTTTTGTAATATCATAAAATATAACATGTTTTTAATTTCCTATATATTTAAAATTTGATCAAAATTCACCCTGGTAAAGAAGTTTGTTAGAAGAAATAAAGTATAAGCTTATTTTCTTCTAAAAATACCTGAAAGTAAAGCAGTAACAAATGAAAAGGAACAAGGCGCAGGAGGAAAGGGAAAATTTTATTGCAAGCACGTGGCATTATAAGGAAACATAGCTTAATTAGTGAAGTTACATTCTAAAATGTAAAGAAAAAGCTTTCCATAATTTCATTATCCTCTTGTAGTTACTCTTTTCTGGACATCTTTTGGTCTTCAACTCACAAAAATGAAAATGCGTAGCAATAAATTATCACCTTGTATTTGGATGCAATACAGTATAAAAAATGTGGCCTTATTTTGTAGTAATATAAAAATAAAAATAAAATAAAAAATTATCTCCTGATGTTCAAGAAAAAGCTTCTACTTTATTTATGGAGTAGCTGGTCACTATACAATGATTACCCCATAAAATATTTTTATTACTTTTAAAACACTGCATGGCAGTGTTTTAAACAGTACCCATTTTTTTTTTCTTTCTACCAAACCCAGTATGTTTAAGGAATTTATAGTTAAAGTGTCAACTACTGTCAAATCTAAATGATGTTTCAAAAATAAAATAATCTTTAAGAGGAACAAAATAATTTATTTTGTCAAGATGTAGTTTCAGGATTCATTTCTTGCCATAGATGTTTTTATACTACTGTATGGGAATTTTTTGCACAACTCTTATTTACAATTATTACCAGAATTTAACAAAAGAATCTTGGGAGTATTTTAGGACAATTTTTTTGTTTTCTCCCTTGCTACTATCACTTTATACTATTAGATTGTTTTTAATTAAAGTTCCAAGTTTAGGTAATTCTTTGTCACACTTAGCTATTTCTTATCATTGCTTGAAATTACTGAGGTTTTCATAGACTCTCACAGAATCACAGCATGGAAGAGACCTCTGGTGGTCATCCGGTCTATCCCCTCATCATGCAGGTCCACCTAGAGCCAGTTGTTACCCAGGACCACATGCATAAATTTTGAATAACTCCAGTTATTGATGAAAACTCTACAACCCCCCTGGGCAACCTGTGCTATCACTCAGTAAATGTTTGGTGATACTGATACGGGACGTTTGTGCCTGTACAGTCACTAAGCAGCACCGAAATGAGCCTGGCCTCGTCCTCCTTCACCCTCTCCAGATATTTATATACATTGATGTGTTCCCCCCTAAGCCTTCTCTAGGCTAAACTGTCCCAGGTCAAGGAATGTCTGCCTTTCACACTGGGCTACATGGACACTTGTGGCAATAGATGTTCAAGACCTAAACCTTAATCTGCCTGCACTCAGCCGGCTGTAGTGATCCCATCTGTAATAGCATCAGCATTATTAAATTCTCACATGTAATACAAAGAAACTGAAAACCATATGGAAGTGTCACTATACATAATTTTGATCCAATACAAAGAGAATTTTTTATCACCTTTTATCAAAGTTAACCAATGCCTTTGCAATGTCGTGAACCAAGCAGTACTTGCATATAAAAGTTGTTAAAATCAATAAGTGCAATGTAACCTAATCCTACATCTGTTAGAAACAAATTAAGATCTGATAAGAGCTTCAAACTTAAGACTAGGGATATAAAGATAGCTGCCTTCTGCAGTTGATATTGTTGGTTTTTCTTACTTTTAATTCTTATAGGTAGGAAAAAAAATCATTCCAGAAAAAATGTTTAGCATTAACTGCAAAACATAAATACTGAATTACTGCTTTTATAAAGTAAGTGAAGGGTGCAATACTTCTGTTTTACACCTTTTGGGAGATACAAGGAATGTAGTGAGTCAGAAAATTAGTCTTTTTGATGAAATCTGACTACATATTTCACCTTCTCAAAATTATTTATTTGTAGGAAAAGAAAATGCATTTTCATCAGACATATTGGTATGTTTGGATAGAGACTTCAGGTTTGAAATGTCATCCACCATCACCCTCAAATCCTTCTCTGCAGGGCTGCTTCTCAATCTGTTCATCCCCAGCCCTACCAATACTGCCCTGACCCAGGTGCAGCACTTTGCACTTGGTCTTGTTGAACCATGTGAGGTTCCCTTGGGCCTACTTTTTTAACTTGTCCAGGTCTCTCTGGATGGTATTTCATCCTTCAGCTGTTTCAATTGAATCACTCAGCTTGATGTCATCTGTGAATTTGCTGAGGGTGAACTGAATCCCTTCATTGTTAATTAAGATATTAGGTAACACTGGTCCCGGTCTGGACTGATGAGAGAGAAGGATGTTGTGGGGAACTATGTCCAAGACTTTTTACTGAAGTCCAGATAAATGACATCTGTGCCTTTCCCTTGTTCACTGACATTGTCACTCCATCATCAAGGCTGTTTCTAAAAAAAGAGAGTGAGAGTTGAGGGGAAGTAGTTTTGTTATGTAATGCTGTGTGCTGGATTTGTCTGGGATAGAGGACCCTGTGTGGGATTGAGCTGCCTACCGTGGTTAGACAACAGCAAGCCCTTAAAACTATATGTAAGGATATAAAGCTATCAAAACTATATTAGGGATAGCAAGACAGAATTTAGTAGGTGGCCTAAAAACTCAAGGCTAATTTGCACTTTAGGAGCTTCAAGTGAGCAGTGAGTCAAAACACCTGGTCCATCTTTGTTGGACATGGCTCAAATTCCAACAAATTTTCTAACTTTAAGTACTCTGGGAAGATTTTGACCTTTAGTATTGTGTGATAATGCACATTTACCCACTGTAATTCCAAGTTTAAAATTGCCTTTAATATTTACCATCTTCACATCATAAGAATTAAGGGAGTTTATTGGATATTACATAAGTGATTACATTTCTACTGTACACATCGTTGGGAAATGGTGTTTATACAAAGATATTGGATAGATTAATAAATCTTCATATGTTTGAATTAAAAATGGTTGGGTTGTTAGCCAATACAGCAGAGTTTATAAAACAGCTGAAATTAATGGCAACAAAGACCTACATAGCCATCTAGCACAGTCTGTTCTCTGAAATGAGTTCTGTGCAGCGTCGTTACTATGAGGGTCAAATGATGGTCATGGGTGGCTGTTTCCCTTGGGTGGCCTTTTCACAATCTAATCAATTTAATCATTAAGAATCTGTGTGTGAGATCTAATTTTCAAATGTAAAACTTCTCCCAACATGGGATAACTTTGATCAGTTAAGTAAAATACATTTCAGTACTGTTCACCTAGTAGTTTGGCTTCAACAAGAACTGAAGCACTTAAGGGCTGATTTGTCATATGTTTTCTATCCCTTGCAGCCAAACTAAACTCCTCATAGTTTTAATGGGTTTTTTCATCTTAAATTTCCACAGGTATCTTTTCCTTAATCTATTGAAAGCTGGATGCATCTCATTGCCTTTAATATAGAAAGTAGCTTTGGTGAACTTATCACAAGTAATCAATTTGCCAAGACCATTCTCTCTCTTGACATTTTTAAGCAAGATTATTCAAATTAATTTTAGAGAGAAGGGCATAAAGATTTTCAAAATCTATAAATAGTACATTTTAAAATAATTTAAAAACTTTTAATTAATCTATTTTATATTGACCCTTTTATAAAAGTTCGAAGTTTTATGTTCCCTATGAGAAATGAGTTCGTGAAATTAGATTGTTTGGTTTCTTTATCCAAAATGCAAGGAAAATAGTGAATCAACAGAACTTATAGATGGAAAATAAGTGACATGACATCATTAAAAAGATTTATTTTTCTGCTTCTGAAATTTGATTTGGCCAAAGGTAATACTGTGTCCTGTGCATTTTGGTCTATTTTTACTGTTTTCAAATCTGATAGTGTTTATGTGAGAAAGCTTTATTGACCTTTGTTTTTAATTTCATAGTATTTTGAGATTATTATCAATATTAAAATTATGTTTTGTATTTTTTTAATCAGTGTATCACTGGGGAAGAAAAGACAGAAAGATAGTTCAATACTTCTCAAATCTGATAATGCCATATGATCCAGGATTTTATTCATAACCCCCAGTCTGTGTTACCCACCCTGTCTGTAAGTGAGCTGTGCAGAGGAACAGATTTGGAAATTCAAGAAGAGTTTAGCTATTTGACCTGATGCGATTATAACTTTTGAAGTTTTGATCTTGGAGTTTGATCAATTTTTAGGTTTTTTTTCAAAGGCAGACCACAGTTTGCAAGAAGCAAATTCCATTTTGTTTGAACTAGTTCAGATATTTTAAAAAGACAGGAAATACTGTATTTCCCTGAAACATAATATTTATTCTAGTTTTATGAATTTAGAGCTTCCTTTATTTTTTTCCTTTTGCATAATGCTCTTCCATTACACCATGAAGCAAAAACTGAGAACAAGATGAGTAACCTTTGAAATAAATAATTGCATTTTATCTGGCATATAAAAGTATAATAACATCAGCTACATTCAATACTACTTTAGACATCCTGAATCTTCCTTCTTTGTGTCTATTTGTTGTCTGTAAAGACTGGCAAGCACTGCTAGTCTAGATCTAGATAGCTAAGTTAAGTTAGGCAAATATTGTCCAAGAAATCTTTGAAATAAAAAATTTAAAAGTATGTGCTTCTATATCCAACCTTTTTCCATGACCCCTGACAAAAGCATCAGTTTCCCAAAATTTAGGCCTGTGAATCAGAAGTCCCTTTCCCATACTGTTTACTCATGTGCAAAGTGACATTTCATCACTCATTGTAACCAGTTCTGTACTGGTGACTGAGAAAATAAGTCAACAAGCAGCAGATGCAAGGAAACAGGGGGTTATTTTTTAATTAAATGTATATACAATTAATATACAAAAGCATAATAATATAAGTACTCTTTATTATGTATTACTAAATTAAAGTCAGGGTATTCCCCACAATTGTTTAAGGAAAATTAATTGGTTTCTATTTTATGCAGGTAGAAAGATAAGTATTTACAATGGATTAAAATATGCACACAAATAATGCTCCTAAAATGACGTATCTTAAAAAGTGTATATTTTTAAAACAAATGTATGTTTTCCCATTGCAAATAGGTACAATACATAAGAACTTTCCACTTTCAGCCTGCAAATATGTAATATATGCACAGCTGAGAATTAATAACTGGAGTGCTCTGTATGACTTTTTCTCCCCACAAAGAATCCATGTTATGTACAGAATTGTGCAGTATAGCAGATAGCAGCGGACTGAACCCCTGCAAAGCAATGAACTCCACTTCTATGGACTTGGAGAATATTACTTCAAAGCAGCTTCTAGCAGAGAGCATCATGCTGACAGTCATTAAAAATTAACTTCAAGGGACTCATAGGTGCTGTGTATAAATGAATTTCATTCTATAGAATTAAATTGATCCATATTCCACAGAGGACAAATACAGAACGTGAATAAGTAATTGCCAGTCCTAACATTTCACTAGACTGCATTCATAGCTGCAATCTACCTGCTTCTTCTCTACTTATGCATCATTTATGTGTTATTTATTTCCATCAGTTGGGGAGTTATAGCTTTATTACTGCATTTCTATTCTACATCTGAGAAATACGATGTGCCTTAATTTGAGAAAAAACCCATTAGTATGTAGTTTTTATTTTGTGCTCCATACCTTTGTTATTCACAGTAAGGAATTACCCACTGAAGCAGACAAGTAAAGCAATCTGGATTTGTTTTATAATAGATTGCATCATATTATGCCCAGAGGCCAGAGTAGAAAGAGTTTGTTCAATAATAAGGTCGGTTCATTAAACATTAGAGTATTGTGTTTTCTCCCAGAGTTACATGCTGATTTCATATAGAGTAACAGTGTTTGCTTCTGTAAGTACATGTTTCTACAGGCATGGATTTAGCATTTTATATACCACCATCAATACCAAAAATGGGGGGAAAACACTTCTTAAAAACAAAAATTAATCTGTCTAACTGTGGATTACTAAATGACTTATTCTGAATCTCAGAGGACGAAGGGAGAAGGGAAAAGATTGGTGTTGTTTATATCTGTCCTGTGACAGAGTATGGGCGCAATGTGGAAAACTTACGCCATCATTTTTACTTTCAAATTGCATAGCTTTAAAGTGCAATCACAAAACAGTTCACTGATTTTGAAACCCAGCTTCACCTGGACTTTGCTATACCTTTCTGTTATTTACAATTCAAATCTTTTTCATTCCCTTTGAAACAAACTATGGTCATTGCACATCCATGGGTAACTAGCAGCATTTCAGCTCCCTAGAATTAATCTGAGCCAATGAAGTTATTTTCCCCTGTATCAGAGAAGTGCCAAGCTTGATATATGGGCTGGACATAGAAGATGCTGGAATCCAGTGTTCTGTCCCTAGCTCACTGCTGAATACCTCTAAAAATCAAATGTTCTTCTCAACTCTTATTGAACAGCATATCACACAAGTTTCAGCTTCTTCTGCTGGTCTGACACATACTAGTCTGACAACTTTTTTCTGTGAAAAACTGTTTTCATTATGTTCTTTACAAAGTGCTTTGGAAAAAAACACACAGTATATTTTTAATTGTTAAATTTGGTGAATAGCAGTTGCCAGATACGTCACAACAGCCTTTTAGAATGACTGTACTAAATGAATGAGGCTCATAAAAGCCAGCTATGCTAATTACACTGTTTAGGAAAGGGAAAATACTAACACACATTTACTTGGTGATGACTAAAGACATTCAAAATTGCAAAGCAAGGGAACTGTTATCTTCAAATTTTGTTAGAATTCAAGAACTTTTTTAAAAGTCTGTGAAATTATGTTTCAGAAATGCTAGTCCATATGCTGTTTTAAAACCAAAATATATAACTCATGTCAGGCAGCCTGGAGCATTTTCTGGCTCCTTTCTCTGCAGAAAGAAGCCAAAAGTCCTCATCTCATGGATTGAGCTCAGATTCTGAAGTATTCTAGGCTAAGGGCAGCAGATAAAAAACAAACTTTCATGTACAGTTAGTCTTACTATCCTGAATGTCATATAATCATTACTTATTCCAAGTTTTACAGACTGTGACTAAATATGGACAGAGACAGCCAGAGCCTGCATGAGCCTGCTTTGCTAGAAGAACATCTAGAATATAAAGAAATTCAAGTATAAATCACTTACACTGTCACAGAGAGAAATTAGATGGGTTACAGTAGTGTCTGATAGGAAGAGTTTCTAAGACCAGTTTACAAGTTTGCATTCCCCTTTGGCCTTCTTCAACTTAGAAAGAATATTGTAAGGATATTCTATGGTTCTAGGATGAATTATCTGGGGATGCAATCTTCTTTCTTATCTACAAAAATCTTTTCAGCCAGATCACAAGAGAGAAGAAATAAAACCATAATGGGGCAAATGATGCAGTTCAACGAATTAATTACAAAAAAAAAGAATGATCGGGAAAGGTTGTGAATTGACCTTGATTGTGGGAATATAAAAGTATTCCCTCTGCAACCAGCTGGAGGTGTCATAAAGTAAATGGTAGATTACATAAATTAATCAATGTTTCACTTGATGATAAAAGCAACAGAGTGTTGGATTTTTTTTCTTTTTTTATTATTATTATTATGAAGGGACTGTGCAAAGAGAAGATGAAGAGGGTGGGGGGAGGAAGGTTGAACTGAGGTGTCTCAAAGATAAAGGCATATGCATGGCAGATATGTCACTGCATCTGTGGGAGGGATTGTGCCTTTTTGGAGTGGCACTGGGAAGAAATGGAGATACTCTACAACTACTGAAATAGCACTAGAAATGCCTGTGGGGAAATTAGTCAAATTTGATTAATTTAATAATAAAAAAAAATGCAGCAGCTATAGAGTGAGTATTTAGCAGAATCTATGTTTGAATTAACATTTTCAGTGGCTAAACAATCACATATATTGCAACTAGACCTCCAAGATTTTTTTCATTTCTGTAATTTATAACATAGTTGCCAAAAATCAACCTACAGAGAAGCAACACAAGTAATTGAAGGTTTGAATGAAACTGTTCCCAACCTGACATAATCTATCTTAAG
Source organism: Dicaeum eximium (assembly GCA_013396995.1). Taxonomy (NCBI): domain Eukaryota; kingdom Metazoa; phylum Chordata; class Aves; order Passeriformes; family Dicaeidae; genus Dicaeum; species Dicaeum eximium. The sequence goes on from VWZP01003422.1 coordinate 809,908, forward strand.
TTATAAATTTGTAAAACCATCTTTAAAAATATCCAGAAATCTTAAGAGTACAATTTTTTTGCCTATGAATTTCAGCTGCAGACAAAATCAGAACTCATGTTTTAAACAAAGTATTTTGGCAGAGATACCATTGAAAAATATTATTCACATGATGAAGATGAATCATAATTTTTTGAATTACACTCTGGGGAAAAAAAAAGAGCTCTTAGGGAGTATTAGAGGAGAAAAGAAGGCACCAACCTGTTAGATGCTTCTTTATATGCAAGAAATTTTCAGGTAATCCTAAACTGAAAAATAACAATAACAAAAAATTACTGGCAAAGACTTGCTCCTCTCAGCACTAAGCTGCAAACAAAATAATAGCAGAATGTTTGGGTAATGTGCTTTTGATTCCCATTGTAAATGAATTTACAAAACATGTTTAAACTTCATCTGCATTTGAGTTAGAGGGCAAATTAAACCCAAGTTATGCGCAAAGATCTCAGATGAGGTTGAACAGAATCGCAGAGTGGGACCTGGGAGAGTGACAGCATAATTTTAAAAATCAGGTATTCAGATGAGAAAAAAAAAAAATCAAGGTCCGTAACACTGGAGGATAGGCAAGGAAGAAAATAAAGTCAGAAAAGAAAGTTGAAAACCTTAGAAGTAACATAATCCACCTGGAAAATATAACCTTTTTGAAAGTATATATTAACTAAAATAAGTTTTCCAGAATGCACCCTAAGGTATTATGCTAAGTAGGAGTAGAATCATTGAATCTAGGTATCATTTCTTGCAGAAATGACCCTTAAGATCACCAAGTCCAGACATAAACCTAACACTTCCAAGTCCACCACTAAACCATGTCCTTAAGGGCTTCATCCACTCGAGGTTTTTTAAATACCTCCAGGGATAGTGACTCCACTTCTTCTGTGGCCTCTTCATGACTTCAGCACCATCAGCTTTGGTGACCTTCTTTGGATGCACTCCAGCACCTCAGTGTCTTTCTTCTAGTGAGGAGTCCAAATCTGCACATAGGATCAAGGTCTGGCCTCAACAGTGCCGAGTACAAAGGGAAATTGCAAAGAAGAATGTTGTACTGCAATTTGTCATCATATTAATATATTCCTTTGGAGAATACTATACTGCCTATTGAGTCATCTAATATCACTTTACATTTAAAATTTAACATTATTAATTTGTGTTTGTAACCTTAACAGTATTCATTGAATGAATAATTTGTGCATCAGTGAGTTTCTATATCAATGCTGCTTCTTTACACTTGTGAGTTGTCTTATTCAAGTACAAATAATGAACAGAATCCAACCAGAATGTTAGATGTCTATATCAAAAAGTCATTGAAGAGGAAATTTTGGTGAAACTTTCCTAACTGAAAAGTTTTAACAAGTTATTGAAACAAAGGAGATAGTTTTGCAACTCATAGAGGTCAAGTTCTTTGCAAATGAATGAGGCACAAAATATTGCTCCTACACATTTCCAGGTTTGTGTGGGGAAAATACTTTTATTCTAATCAGAAACAAGCAGAACTGCAAAAATCATGTTATTGGGCATCTAACTAGATGATAGCCCAGAGGATCTCAAACAAAGGTTTTATGCTGTAGCTTTTAAACAAATTCTTGAACTGTGCCCACAGGTACACTTGTAAATAAATACATGTACACAGTGTCTAAGAAAGCCCAAAAGATGTTTTTCTAAATAAAGGATTCAGTATGTTAAAGTAGGACATCAGTGTTAAGAAATGAATATAAGTGTAAAAAATATTATTACTGGATTGTGGTGTCAGTATTTCCTGCCTTTAACCCTGTTTTGTTAGTTGCTAAATTCAAACTTACACAAAAAACTTGGAAAAGTTATTACAAAAATATACAAAATAGACACAGGGATATTTTTTAAATTGAAAGAATATGAATTTTATTTTTACAAATAAAGAATTTACATTTCTACTAAATATCTGGTCAAAACTTTTTGCCTGTTTCATGGAATGAGTCTTCTTGACCTGTTAAGCCATTAATTTATATTCCAGACATCCAAGACTTTATATCAGAATAATGACCCTGTTTGCTCTCCCTTCAAATCCTAGATTGAAGCATGTATTTCTTGTGATTGAATATGCTTTTTCTGAATTGAATATTGTGCTAGTCCTGCAGAACCTAGACTGCTGCATTAAAATAAAATTAAAAGAAGCCACAGTGGTTGCATTATTATGATGACTAACTGCTAGGAAAACAAAAAGAGACACCTTATTTTTAAATACTGCCAATAGTATTTTCCTCTTAGCATTTCCAGAATGGAAGAAACCACAGAATTTGTAAAACATCTCTGGTTTGATTTTGTTTAAAAATAAACAAAGACTAGAATAACAAAAACTTGCTGCTGGTATTGTCAAGAAATATTTTTCTGTGCTTCTTCATATACCTAACATTTTTTTGAGAAGACTTTTTTTGTTTGTTATGGCATACTGTTGTGTATTTTTGTGATATCTTTATTAGTAAGTATTTATTCTCATTCAGTGAGCACACCTTTATAGTGATGAAAACCTACTTAATGATGATGGCATCAAAAATGAACATTATAGCAAATGCTCTTATCACTTATGTCAAGTCAATTCAAGTGGTTTTTCATCCCTTATCTCTGCCATGACTTAAACTGCCCTTGCCCCTAGCAGAAATGAGGTTGTCAAACTAAATTTTCAAATTTATCACTTTAAAGTCTGTTTTTAGGGCACTCAAAGTTATCTGTGTTGAATTAACTACACAAATGCAGGGATCTCTGCTTTATCTATGTGTTTGGCTGTAAAACCATCAGCTGTGTTTCAACTCACTTTTAAGTCTGACAAGAAAAAAAAAAAGATTAGCAAATATTTCAAAAAAATTAAAACTGCAGTGTGGTGAATTGACCTTGGCTAGATCCTAGGTGCCCACCAAGCTGCTCTGTCACTCTCCTCCCCAGCAGGATGGAGGAGGGGAGAGAAAATAAAATGGAAAGAAACCATAGGTCAAGATAAAGGTAGTTTAATAAAGCAAAGCAAAGGCCACTTGCAGAAGCAAATTAAAACGAGATTTATTCTCTAATTCCCATCAGCAGGTGATGTCTGGTCACTTCTCAGAAAGCAGGACTTCAGTATGCACAGCAGCTACCTGTCAGACAGACATCATAATAATGAATGCCCCATGCCTCCTCCTTTCTCTGAGCTTTTATTGCTGAGCCGCCACCACATGGATGGAAACCCCTTTGGTCAGTTTGGGTCAGAGGTCCTGGTTGTGTCCTTTCCCAAGATTTTTCCCACCCCCAGACTACTGGAGAGGAGCAAGGTACGTCAGACAGCTGTGCCAACACTGCTCAGAAGTAGACAAAATACTGCTGTGTTAACGAAACCATTCTAGCTACCTGTGTAAAGCACAGTGGTATGGGGACTGCTATGGAAAATTAATTCCATCTCAGCTAGACCCAATACATGCAGTTTTAACATGAGAAGGCATTCTTTGATAGGCAAAGAAGAAATATCACCTCAGAGCCACTGAACTTGAGTAACAAAAAACAAATTCTGAAATATTTTCCATTGTTTTTTATGTAACTAAGGTTTATTTGAGAACATGATTTTGATCTTCCAGCTGTAGTATAAGAGATCCCTGGAGGTTAGAGATGGTTAACTCCCACCTTGTATTTCAGTCCATCAAAAATTCAATCATTTCCCCTCTATGGAAATCAGTTCCCTTGAAAACAATCTCTCTTCAGCCAGCTGTTGAAAAGTAGCCTGTAAAATGAACATTATGGAATTTCACACTTCAGCAGTCAAATGTAGCAAGACTGGTGATAACACGACAGAGGATTTGGTATTTTCATTGTAGGTGTGTCAACTTTTTATTAATTAAACTTCTTGTTCTTTATTGTTGATCACCACCCCCACCCCCAGTAACATCATTAGGTATCAAATACAATGTTTAAAAATATTCCCAAAACATTATTTTAGTAGATTGAATACAATCACCATAAGCAACAAAGTTTTTTGTGCTCTCCTTTGGTTTTTGATGAATGGCATCAGAAATTAGCAGTAAGATAGCATCATGAAAAAAAGGAGAATATCCATTTCCTATTTTCAGTCCTGTTCTTGTCTTGGGATTGCATACCTTTTCTCCCCAGTTCTGCTCTTACTATAGCATAGCCTTTCAATTGTCATGAGACTACATAAACTCTTTGCCATTTTTCTTTTCACTTTAAAGAGGGATCATTTATAAAAGAAATGAAGCAAAACACTGTGGAAATAAATTATGTGTAACAATTGCAGGCAAAAATAGATTTTAACACTTTTAGAAAACCGGGAAAAACTGATTGGTTTAAGACTGTAAAACTCTTAGTTGTCGTGATCCATTAGGCATGAAGGAAATTTAGCAGGGGTGAAATGGTGGTGTGGTGGCACCTTTGCCAACAAGCAGATGCTTACCCAGCCTTTCTCACTCCCCATCCTCAGCAGGACAGAACAACAAAATAGGATGAAAAGGTTTGTTGCCTGGAGCACCTGCTACCAAAACTTTGCCATTTACATCCAGTGCAGGTGTGAATAATGTTCATTTTTTCGATCTCTGCTATAATGTGTCTGGATACTGTTCTCAGAACTCCTTCTGACATCTTGCGTTTTGCACCATTCCCAGTGGGTATCCACGGATTCATGTTTGTGCATCATGAGTTAGAATGAGCAAAAGGAACCAGATGCTTTGCCCTAGTTAGGGCAATGTTGAACATAATTCATAACATCTCCTACTACTTTTTTTTTTGTTGGTTTGTTGTTGGTTTTTGGTTTTTTGTTGGGTTTTTTTTTAACACAGTCTAGTCTTATTACATTGGTAACGTTGAATATGACTTTGGAAAACATAAACTCAGTAGGCTAAAAGTGCCCACACTATCTCATCATAAGTGAGGGAGGTAGACAGTGCTTACATTTTAGCAATCTCAGAGGAACATGGACAGCATTTTGGATGACTGCATGTTTTCATTAATGAAACTTGTTCTCTCATATTGAATGTACACTTACACCTACAGCTAAGGGTGTACCCTGAGCTGCAAGGACAACTCAGCTTTCCAAACCTCAAAAACAACCTCTGGATTAATTTGGTGTACAAATGCAGCTAGACTGAGTGAACAGTTAAACTGGTTTGTTTTCTGGGAGTTGGAAACATTTGCTGTCCTATTTTGTCAAAATTGATGAACATTACAGTGACTACATGATCGTCCCAAAATAAGGCAGATGCCATAACCAGGTGTCGTTAGTCACCTGTTAATCTAATTGTTTTATTTAGTTAATACTCTAATTGGTATAATTGTCTTAATTCTTTAGTTACATCACCTTCTATCAAACCCTAAAACTCTCTACAAATCCATTTCCCACAGTACCAGATCTAGGAAAAACCTCTGGATCTACTAAGTACATCTTTTTGTTTGACAATTGACAACAACACTCTAAGAACAAATTTTCTAGTTTTCTTCTCTCATCTGAAATAATTTGATTTTCTTATGTCTCTTTCTAAGACATCTCCTACTTCACGGGTAACAAAGTTTTACAAGGATGAATCCTCTTTAGTTTACATTGAAAATTATAACAAAAAATATTTTTATCATATATATTTCATATATATATATATCTGGCTATTATTTCTTTCTCAACATCTAACTGCTTGAAAATTATTTCACTGGATGATAACAGCTGCATGCCTTCCTTAGGTACTTCCCTGTAGTACAGGCACAAAACTTCTTTTGTTCTAGTCTTACAGAACAGTTTCCTATCTTCCATAGTTTTTAAAAGAAAATTGATGTATTTTTTAGGAACTCCATTGTGAATTTCATCAGTCAGAACTGATTTGAAAATATCTAACTTATGTAAGCACTCTCTAAACTGCTTTTTTTCCTGTTTTACCACTATGTCCTGAATTCTGCTAGTCAGCTAATCAAAACTGACTTACTTTGTGAAAACTGAATTTAAAAGACATTAAACATGCTGTCTCCTCAGCACTAGCTTTTCATTCCTGCTTTTCAGCAAATCAACGTCTGCCTTTTCCAGAAATGTTTGTAAAGAAACAATTTCCCTATTACCAAGTCATGAGAATTTTAAGTACATTTCCATAATCATTTATTACATGACTTAACAAAGTTTATTTTATAATAGTCATCTTTGCAGCTCAACTTTTCAGTACTTTTCCATTTTGTAGGATTTCTCAATACAGCCCAGCTGATCTCTCATGACCATCCTGGCTTTATGCTGGTTGAAGTAGTTTGCAATTATGCCCTTGATTTTGTTTAAAGAACCCCAAACTGCCCTAAATTTTTTCCCCTTGTGTTTTCCACAGAAATGTCTTCACTGGTTCTCTTATTTCCCATTTTTTACTTTTGTGAAGCTTTTTTTTTTTTTTCCATTTTCCCCCTTTCTGACTCTACATGATCCTTGCCATCTCAGTTGAATTCTGCTTTCCCATTCACAGCAGTAGCATAATACCAGAAAGGAAACATTTCTGGGGCTGGGTCAACCCCTTACGTGAAATGAACTATCCTCACTCAGTGAGCAGCTCTTTTGGGGCCAGGATCTGAGGTCTATTTTTACAGCCAGAATATCAGCCTAAAGTGATCCTCTGCCATCTGCATCTAGGTGTTAGTTCCAGAAGCAGCCATGAAGCTCACTTTAAGAACTTTCTCCATGCAGCTCACTTTAAGAACACAAATTTAAGTTGGTTTCTCAAGATTACCTACATCTCTAGGTTTTTCTCCATATTCTATACAGATAAAATTTTCTGTTGCAATTTACAAGAAATTTTTTCTAGCAAAATAAAAATACTTTCTTCAAAGTGTGACTTTGTCTTTTTCCCTAGAACTTGGACGACTATGAATATAAACATTTTTGTAATCTTGAAAAGCTAGGGGGTTTCTATTTGAAACTATCTCATGAGCAGAAATTATATTATCAACACCCTTTCAGTTTTCAACATGGAAAGAGAATAATAGAAGAAGGGTTGCATATTGTTGAAAGTTGAGTTTCTGCTAAAATTACATGAGAGTTTTCTCCACGGTTTTACAATTCCCAATTGTATTGTAAAAGTATTCACTAGAGACAAAATGTAAATGGTAAAGAATATCTCTTTAGCTTAGGAGAAAAATAAGTTCTTATACACATCCTTTCACTCTTACTGGAGAGACTTTTCACCCACTTTTTCACTTCCTTCTCCAAAACGAATAAGTCTAAATAATAGTAGTTTGCTTTTTTTTTTTTTTCTCAGAGCTCAATCACACAAAGAACTTTTTCATTACATTTTCAGAAAGAAGATGAATTTGTATCTAAGTGGGTGAAAATCTCATCCTACTCCAGATACTGGAAATATCTATCAACTGTGTCCAAATTTAGGATATGTGCACAAGGAAGACAAAGACAGCAAAGATCACCCTTGAGGATATTTAGAAGAAAATCTGTCATCTGTAAAACTGAAATGATAACAACCATTAACTACTATGGATGTGTTTCTTGTCAATTTTCTGAAAAAGAAAGTGCATTTACTAAAAAGATGTGACTGTCAGGCTGAAAAAACAAAGAACCTGGAAAACCCAAGAACAGCATGATAAAAACAACTAACAAACCAACCAACAAAAAAAAAACCACAGAAAAAAGAGAAAAAGAAACCTACCACACACACACACACAGAAAGATGTTTTTATCTATATAGTGAAGTCCCATTTAATGTTAGTATTTTTTTTTGTTTTTTATTCTATTTTAGTATAGTATTCAGAGACAACATTAAATATTGAAAGAAATAATGGCCACCTCTATTCAAAGCAATTACCTTAAAACATATAATTAGGCAAGTACATTATAAATATGGGTGCATCTATATATTCATATAATTTATGTTATGGAAATAATGCTCAGCGCAACATTCCTTATTCATGCCTGAACTTTTATTTAAATTATGTAAAGCAGAAATTCCAACCATCTCCGTGAGATATTGCATACACAGAAAAGGAACATTGTCCCTTTCCCAAATTGCTTGAGTCCACAGGTATTAACAGGCAGGTCTCCAAATATCTTAAAGTATAAGACAGGTAGGAGGTATTTACAGATATTTTGATAAGTAGAAGTCACAGAGCATCAGCAGGATTTTTTAAAACATGGATTGATTGACAAAGAAAGCTCCAGGGACTGTGAGAATTCTGGAGAATAACAACATAGTGACAGTTCTTTTGAACAAAAACAGTAGAAATGGGAATGGAAATTAGTTTTGCTCATAAAAGAGACTCCTTTGGGGAGGCAGAGGAGGGAAGTCCTATGTTAGTGCCTGCATTAAATCTCCTTTCACATTTAATTTCCTTTCTCTGAAAAGTAACTGAAGCAAAACATGCTTCAAAGACCCTTTTTTGCCAGAAAAGGGTAAAGTGAACATCTCAAGAAATTTTTGATGAGGCTGATATGAAAGCCACAGACACATGAGTATGGAAAGGCTTTATTTCTTCAAAAGGTTTTCACAAGTTGTGGGGGAGACTAGAATGCCCCAGGTGTATGTACCATCACAAAAAATTGCATCAGAATATACTACCAAACTAAAACCAAGAAGCTATCATGATCAGTGACTGCTTCTTTATCTTTCTTAGCTGATGGGAACCACAACTGAAAATAGTTCAGCAAATGAGCACCTACCTGAGTATGTAGGTGGGTGTGTTTGCACTTTAATAACACAAGACACTTTAAAGTCAAAATATCATGCAAGAGAAAAAAAAATGTTGTTCATTGTAAAAATAACAATGGTAAGATAAGGATATTTAGTTGCCACGTGTTGAAAAAGTGAAATTTTAAGAAAATACATAAACTTGCAAGAAGCCTTGTAAGTATTTCATGTGTGCTCGTGCCTAGGTTGCTACATAAATATTTTTACAAGCCTAGAAAAATCCAACAAAATCCCCAATAATAACTAATACACAGGTGCACGAATGCAAACCAATTTTTCATTTGTACATCAGTTCAACAAAGGAATCTTGGTGCATGTTATTAAATGCCCTCTGTTCTTTTACATCTGCACTATATATAGAACAACAAATAAAGATTTACTTTAATAAGGCTTATAAATTCTTTGTATAGCTGGATTCCACTAGGCACAAGGTATGAGCCACTTTTGAATATGAGAACTGAACAAGAACAGTTCAGTTTTTCATGCCTGTAAAAAGAACCATCCACTGAGCCAAATTTCCTCAGCCCACAGGAGAAAAATCAGCAGGGGTAAGGAATGTGTTGGCTGAAAATGCTTTTAACAGTTAGTCTGGCAACTGGCTGTGTTGTTAATGTTTGGCTGGACCAAGCTGGCCTAACCTATTGCCAGCATAGCTCAACATGAGAATTACAACAGCAGTGTAGAATGTGAATAAGTTTCAAAGAAGAAAAAGAAATGCACATTAAAGAGGAAACTTAAATATCTGGGCATACGTGCTTCAAAAAAATATGATGCATTTAACTCTGGACCAAAAAGTTCATGTCAGAAAACACAGCCCAATGGATATATATGAACATTCATATAAACATATGATGTTTTTATGAACATTCAGAGATGCTTAAAATATCAGAAAATCTTTAGGGTTGATCAATATTTTGATGACATTGACCCAGATAAACTAGTGTAGATATATGTTTTCTAAAGAACATGTATTTGCTCTTAATAACCTGAATAATTTGGAGGGTCTTTTGCATGCATTGACAGTCAGCTTGTAGAGAATCCAAAATGGAATTTATGTTTATACTTCTCTGGTATCAGGGAACTCCTAAGTCCCAATGTTCTGCTGGAGTTTATCTTCTCAGCTGAAACACCTAAAGATTGTGGAAATTATAGACACCTTTAGATTAGTACTCAATTCCAATATTTATGTTGTATCATGCTTTAGTAAATATTTTATAAATGTACATTCCATTCAAGTGAAGAGTTCAGGAAAAAACTCAGTGTTTGGGAAGTTCTAAGTTTTATTTTTGGGTTATTTGTTTGGTTTTTGTTTTAATTTCTCAATCACTGCCTGCAAACTTCTTGATATATGCTGCAAATTAGAGTTCTTCAAAGCAACACTATGAATGGGACAATACTTGTATGGTTGCCATCATCCTTTCCAGCTGGATGTGACAGCTAGTAAACCTCAAAAAAGACTCAAAAAAGCTTAGCTGTAAGCATGACTGTGACTGTTTCATGTAGTATGAGTTCTGCTGGTCTAAAAACTAAATAACATTAAATTCATTCACTAGAATATTGAAATAAAATTCTAATTGGTTTCACATTTTAAGTGTTTACTGCGCCACAAGTATTTTTATGCTATTAGAGCTCTGTGCATAATGGAGAAAAAATATATGCTACCTGTTGCCAAAACATATACTTTATTAATCCATGTTGCTTGATTATTTATGTGAAAGGAAATTTTGCAAGTCTAAATACTAATTTTTCATTTTGAATTCTATCTTTAATCAGGCTAAATAAAACAGAGCTCAAATCTGAAGCTAAGCAATTTGTTTAAGTCAATGGCATTTCAGTATTTTTTGTAATTGCCTACAAAGAGAAAAAAATTATTATTTACACAGCTGTATTGGAAATATTATGTGTAAACTAGAATTTTAAGATGTTTTTGGTGTGTTGACAGAATAAAACTAGAATATTAACCAGAAAGGGAACAAAATGTATGTATGTATGTTTGTCTATGTATGTAAAAAGATAATAAACTGCCCAAAACATGAGAAAAAAAAAAGTATTTTACAATGTAATTTAAATCATCATTAATAAATTCAAAGTTATCAACTTCATGAGTTACAATCAATTGAATTCCTAGTCATGTTAAATCAGACACAGGGAGAATATCACAAAGGAAACACAGTCCAACTTTTCCTGTCTCTTTAGGTGTCAGGAGGACAAGCCTGTATTATTCACCTCTCACATTAGTACACAGGTCGGTCACATTGTGTGAGGTTTTATTGGTCTATTTGTTTGATTATTCTCTTGCAGGTTAAACATATAATAACAATTAGAGTGTATTATTGCAAAAAGGTGATATAACTCAGCAAATTCTGTTACTACAAAGACAAACAACTTTGTCCTAAAAGCACCTGTAGCATTTTGAGCTTCATTTGATAGCCTCTGAAGACTAATGGCCTGAAAAAATTTAGTAAAGCAAAATTTTGTGCAGTCAATTTAGTTCTCATGGGCAAAAGTTCAAGTGCAAAAGTTCAAGTGCATTTCCTGCTTGATGTTAACCAACAAAAGGAGAACATAAGAAAAAAAAAAAAACTAACTTACAGCACATAGGAAATTAATTTTAACAAAAGTTTGATCTAGATTTTATCTAAATATTTATCTCAAGCTATAATTTATAAAACCTTATCAATATGCTATGGTAAAAGCTAACTTATATGGTAATTAGTAGTATGAGACCTTTTTTGAAGATATAAAGTTAGCATTACAATTTTTATTCTATTTTCCAAATCTGTAAACCTATGGATTATGTTAAGAGCATAATTTCATATTTTATTCATGTCACTCAAAGAAATGTCTTGTGTTAGGACACAATCACTTCTGGGATTTGAGGACTCTATTCTTACAGTGTTTTATTCAGAGATCATATCTAAAGGTTTAAATAATCTAAAAATATGTACTTGATTTCTCATGCTGAATGTTAGCATCTCAGTCATGAATATTACGTACAAAGAAAAAAGTCTATTTTTATTTGTTGACTATCAGGTAGGTATGGAAGCATGAAGTAATCATCTTATTATACTTTAGTATTTAACTGTGCTATCCTCATTTTATTACAGTAACATTTCACATTTCAAAAAATGTCACAAGGTTTAAAATTATTATAACAATTTCCTTATATTTCAGAATTTGTTGTCATAAGAGGCTTGATTTTCAGTTTTCCAGGGGAGAGGGGATTCTTCTTTTTTGTAAAACCTTCAAGATAAGGGCTCACATGGTCATTTATGCAGCTAATTGTATAAAAAGAATTTCCTTCTGTCTCTTAAACATGTGCATGAATGAAAGACAGTACTAAAAATGGTTAATTTATATTAATGATCAGTCAAGAATGGCATGAAGAAAACAGGGAGAAAAAAACAGAAAAGTATAAAAGAAGATAAAGAAAAAGCAGTAATAAAGTTTTAAAAATCAAATAAGAAATCAGTGCATATCAATTGATGATTTAACTGAAATTAAACATGGAAAATGCATTTTCTTGCATCAGCTCTTCCAGGCAGAATATAATGAAACTTCCAAAAGCAAGTAGGAATGCACAGTGGCTAAGTCCCTGAAGTTGTGATTCATGCTCACACAGCAAGCTGTCCTAAGCTATGATGCCTTTCACATAGTATTTTATAAAATGCAGCTTTATTTATTTGAGCAAATACCTGCAGCTCTGTAGAGGGTGCCTTAAGGAATGGTGGGGCTGGGGCACAACTGCTCAGCTAAACAAATGGTTGAACATCTATTCAGGTGTAAGGATAGAAATCCAGCATGCTTTGGGACAGTGCCAGCTGTCACCCTCCCAGACAAATCACAGGCAATTTTCGGGGGTTACTGCAGGTCAGGAATCATTCATAAAAGGTTGAATGCAGTTACCTAATTTCAGAGGCTGGGGCAGTTTAATCCCATAGTCACAGCCAGACTCCAGCAGTTGGCATAAGCACTGGAGAAGAGGCTCTTTTCTATATTGTTTAGTATTATGCGTGTAATATACTTACCCTGCATGCAGCACTAGAGTTTCTGAAAAGCAGCTGAGGTCACTTGGTCTGTTCAGCCCGGAGAAGAGGAGACTGAGGGGAGACCTCACTGCAGTTACAGCTTCCTCATGAGAGGAAGAGGAGGAGGAGGCACTGGTCTCTTCTCTCTGGTGACCAGTGGCAGGACCCCAGGAAATGGGCTGAAGTTGTGCCAGGGGAGGTTTAGGTTGGATATTAGAAAAGGCTCTTCACCCAGAGGGTGATTGGGGACTGGAACAGGCTCCCCAGGGAAGTGGTCACAGCACCAGCCTGACAGAGTTCAAGAAGGGTTTGGACAATGCTCTTGGGCACATGGGGTGACTCTTGGGGATGGTCCTGTGCAGGGCTGGGAGTTGGGCTCGATGATCTTTGTGGTCCCTTCCAACTCAGCTTATTCTGGGATTCATCATTTACAGTGATGAAATCTTAACAAGTTCACCCTGGGTTTTCTCTGTGCTTAGGGGAAAACTGTCTCACAGAGTACCATGAATGTGATGTATAATTCATGCAGATTACATGTTTCCATAAGAAAAAAGTTAACTAGGACTGTATTCCTGATTTCAGCATCTCTTCTCCAAAAATAAAATCTTAATTTAGCTACAAGGAGATCATTGAGAAGCAGCAAAAAATTAAAGTGACGAAGAACTACCATCTCTTCTTTCAGTGAAAATCAAAAAGGGCTGAATCCCCAAGTATACAAAGTGGAGATTTTCAGCATTTCCATATTAGCAATGCATTATTCCAAATAATGTGCAGATTGAGAACTATTCACTGAAGGAGTCTATGCATAATTTAAAACTGTAAATAACTTCAAGCTTTTGGCAATTTAATAAGCCACAGATCATTGTAAAAAGAGGTAGTTAGCTAGGTGCCCAGGTAGAGTATATAAAAGCAGTGTTCTAACCTACCCATATTTTTAAGAGTTTTATAATAAGGGGTGCTACATCTTCTCTTGAGCTATTTAACTTAAGACTCTGAAATTTATTCTTAATTTTTCCTGGTTTACATGAGAAGACATTGTAAATCCTTATTCTATGAATTAAGAGCACCTTTCACGCTCAGTGTTAACCCAGAATGAGGGCTTCTTAAAGGTATAGAAAAGACCATGATATCATTGGCATCCAGTGAAAATTAGTTTTAATTTACACTTGCCCCACCTTTTACTTAGTTTTTAAATGTATCAGTAAGCTTCCATACAATTTTTCCTCATTCTACTTCCTGTTTAAATTTTGTCTTTACATATTTTTGAGTGTATATTTATATATACATATACACTCTCTGACACAAAGAGAAAAGTCTATTGCAGAAAAATATGAAATGTATTTTTTCACTGTAATGCTATATTTAAGGTGTTGATAGAAAACTTCATGTTACTCGTAAATGCCATTACTATATTATAGCAAGATGTATAAAGAAGGTGTGTCATGAAGAGATTTTACTCAAAGAATGTTAACTGCCTCATGACTTTGCTGAAGTTTAGAGAAAAAAGACAATAAAGCTCTGCTGAGATAACACATATTATTCAAAGACATGTAGTAGGCTCTAAAGAAAAAAAAATCTTTTGGAAGATAACAAGGAAAGTAGTTTTATTTGTACTCCAGCTAATTTTGTTGCAACATAAAAATGTGATCTACTGAGAATTTTCTATCCAAATTAGGCACTTCAATTATCACTGTGTAAAAGAGGTGACATTCAAAGTTGATAAATGGAAAACCCACATCTGTCAGTCTATATTTGAATGTCAATAATACATGTTATTCCAGTGAGAGGAGACCTTGCCTGAGGAAGAAAAATTCTAAGCCTGTCAGAAGGCAATTTCTTTTACAGCAAATGGAGAATCACTCACGCAGGTTTAAGATTTTTCTACTTGTGGTATTTCAGTTATAACAGCTGGGTTTAGCAGAATGTGGTTTTAATATGCCTTTGCTAATGGAGTATAGAAGTGGTAAGGACAAATCATGCCAAAGAAAAGAGGAACAAAGAAATAAGGAATCATTACTGTGGCATTTCGTATCACTTCATTTGTAACAAACTGATTTGCAGACCTCCACATAAGGAAGAGAAAGAACCCTCAAGAGCTCTTTTAAGTGTATGGAACTTAATTACTGGATTTAAAGTAAATGCTGAGTTAACATAGTCCTAAATGTTAAGCAATCTGCATATAGGGTTTGTGATTTTGTATTTTTCATCTAGTATACCAAATAATATCCCCTTCCTAGATCTTGATACTTCTGAAATAATTTATGATCATGACTAAGATGAGTTCTCAAGTTAGCAATAATGTTTCCCTGCCATCTTGTGCAAAGAAAAAGCTAATTCTGACACTCAGTGATGTAGGTAGACCCAAGAAAGACCAAGGTCAGAGCTGAGTTATTCAGAGTCCCTCTGCTCAGGCAGGATGATGATAAAAAAAATCAACGTCTCATTCCTTTATTCTTTGCCTTTCTTGTGTTTAAAAATATAAGTATTTGTTCTTGCAAGTGTAGTCAACAAGCATATTTTAAAAATACTGCAGCTCTCATCATAGGATAATGGAATCATTAACTTTGGAAAAGACCTCTGAGATCATGAAGTCCAACTGTGGGTTGAACACTACCATGTCAGCTAAATCATAATACTAAGTGCCACATCCAGTTGTTTCTTGAACCTTCCAGGGACTCTGAATCCACCACCTCCCTGAGCAGCCCAATCAGATACTTATCACTCTTTCAGTGACAAATTTCTTCCTGATGTCCCACCTGAACCTCCCCTGGTGCAGCCTAACCTGGTGGAAGAGACTGACCCCCAGCTGGCTACAACCTCCTTTCAGGTGGCTGTAAAGAGGGACAAGGTCAGCACTGAGCCTTCTTTTCTCCAGGTTGAACCAACTCAGCTCCTTCAGCCGCTCCTCATAGGACTTTTGTTCCAGACGCTTTTCCATCTTCATCGCCTTTCTCTGGATTAGCTCCAGCACCTCAATCTCATTCTTGTAGTGAGGGGCCCAGAACTGTAAACAGGGCTTGAGATGTGGCCTCACCAGTGCTCAGTACAGGAGGATTCCTCGTTTGTTGTATCAGGAAAGGCATTGTATGGGTGAAATGGCAGACACTGAGCAAGACTTTCACCTTACTCAAAGAAATTGAGTAAATTTAAATAAATTTCGTATTTTCAGACTAATATACACAGAGAAAACAACCATATGTTCCTTGCTTTCAAAACTGGAGAGATTATGAAAGTGATTTTTATGTTGTTCCAGTTATTATTACTACTATTTATAATCATTATTATTTACATCTTTCGCTGCACTTTATAAGAATCAGGCATTGAATTTCTTAGTTTCAGTTTCTATCTTTTCTACTTGGTTGTAAGATTGAATATAAGGTCACATTAAATACATATTTTAGAATGTATCTTTTACCATTCAAAAATTCTGGATGACAAAGCTTACTTTGAAATTTCTATTACCAGCTTTTGTACTCCCTTCTCCCAGATGTGGAAAATTCTTTCTGTTAAGTTGTTCCATGACGAAATACAGTCAAGATGAACAAAACACTTGAAATGCATCTGTAATGCTGGTTTTAGAACAACCTCATCCAAAGTCACTCTTCTTATTTTTTTGTCTGTTTGGTTGGGTTTTTTTGTGGTTTTTGCTTGGGGTTTTTTTGTGGAGTTTTGTTTGATTTTGTTTGGTTAATTTGTGGTTTTGGGGGGGTTTGTTTGTTTGTTTAGGTTTTTTCCCCCATTTTGTCCTCTCTTTTTGAAAGGAAAGAAAACAGTCTTCCATAAAAAAAATTTGTCTTACTCACTTATTCTGAATTCCCCATGGAACTTTCATATCAAAGACACCACAAAAAATCTGGACTGAGCAGCAGTGATTGTAGCTTCACAACCAGAAAAGCAATTTTTAAAATATACAAACATGACTAAATATGGAAACAAAGTACCTTCAACAGGGACTGGAGCAACATGTGAACGTAGTTTTCGAAATATGGCAAAAGTCAACAGAATACTCGTATTTATTAAATGATTCTTGTACAAAACCCCATAGATAGATGACTACAAGTGATGGGGAGATACTGCTCCAATGGATGAGGAGTATAGAAAGGAACTGGGGCATGTGGAAAACTGTTGCCTTATATATGGTTTAAATACATTAATTTGTATGAATTCCGTATGTCAAGTGCTCAACTTTTCAATAGCTTGGAATCTCATTAGAAAGCTCTCAGAAAATAATTTTTATAAACTGAAGCCATCCAAGTAAAGAAAAGTAACAAACAATTTTGGTTACACGTTAGCTGTCTTACAGATTTCAGGCTCGTTTTTCAGAGGTGGTGGATTAGTATTAAGTAGAATATAGGAATCTACTTTCCAAAGTCTTTTAAACAAAAACTTTGCTAGATAAAGGACTTTACAACAGTTCTGGATATCAGTAGACTAGAACCTGAGTTGATTGTCGGGTATCCTTCCCCAAGGATTCCCTGCCTAGAGTTATGGCTGGTTTTAGTAACACTATTTTTCTTCACACTGGACATTACTTGCCAGGATCTAGTTAGGAGGTGTTTGAGAAGTCAATAGGATATATATCTGTGATGGTTTTACTAACTATAGAAAAGCATTTTAATGTGGAAATTGTTAAGGACTCCATTAATTTCCACAGGGCAAATTGATTCTGTGTATGCAAAATACATACTGTGTTTTAAAAATGTAAAACCTTGAATGAAAAGCATATTGATTGTTTTAGGTATGAAAAAGTTTATGCTGACAGGTTAATGATGCAATATGCAATATACACACGTATAACAAATGCATTTGTGCCTAAACAGTGTTGAAAAAATAGGAATTGCAGTAATTAATTATCTGTTTCAGTTCAATTTGCTTTCTATTGAGTACATCTCATGCTGTTTTATAGTACTTAATAAAATCTAATCCATTAGACAATGTGATAGAATCTTGTAATATATACTGACTGCAGGCCCCCTTTGGTTCTAAAACCAATTTATATGTAGATGATACCCATTTTAAATCTCCTCCAAAATAATTCAGTTTACAGTTTCAAATGGTGCAAACTAAATACTTCTTGAAGGCCAACATTAAGTTCACAAAATCTTTTCATTGTGCTGTTCATGTAAGAAAAATGTAATGAAGCTGAAAAGAAAAAGGATTCATTTTTCCAAGATACAAGCGAAGACAGCACAATGTACATTCATTTAAAAACCAAACAAGAAATGAAACAACTAGGATGTAAGTTGGGGAGTTGTTCTGAAAGTACATTGCTAGCATATGGGGAAATACAAATTCATAAATAAAGTAATTGAGAAATTTTCTGCAAAATAAAACAAAGAAAAAACCCCAGACACCTTTGTTTACCTCACCGAGGATGTATCTATCTAAACCGGAATTTATTCTAAAAAGAATATTTGCTTAAAAAGAAATTTGATATCATTAAAACAATGCTTCGTTGCCTTTTTTACCGTTTTAATGGTATATGTGTTTTCTAGACATTTTTCCTTTGCAAGTGTAAAATTAGAAAATAAAATTAAAGACATTTAAATGAAAAGAAAACATCTATATTGAAATAGTATGTATTATGCAGCTGAAAAGGAAAAAAAAATCATCAACAAGCCCACAACTGAATCTTAATAATTCCAAGACTGAATCTGTTCCACACACAACCATGTGAGAAAACAACATCCATTAATTTGATTAATATGAATTGTATTTATGACAAGCAGAAAAAATTAAAAAGTATTAATCCTATATCTCTAAGTTAAATTTTATTTTTACTATCTACTATACACATGGTCCTCAAAATTCCTTTTTTATGACCAGCCCAAAACAGAGAAAAGCACAGATTTGGTCCTGTAAACTAAGAAATGAAACTTGGGAACTATTTCTCTATGCTTGTAAATACTGAGAAGACAGTAGTGGAAAGGAAAACGTTTTGACTTCAGTTTCCAGTTTTACACACAAAATGCCTGCAGAAATTGTAATTTGAGATAAATTACTTACATAATTGAAACAGGAAATTTATTTTGTGCAATTATTGTTTATTTATGTCTAAACGATAATTATCATGCATTCAGAACTTTTCTGAATTCAAGAGCACAATTATCAGAGTGAAATGTTTTGTTTAAGACATGTTTACCATTATGCTTCACCCTTGGGGATGTTGCCTTATAAATATGTATATAGGAATCAAGTTGGCAACATTTTAAGAAATACATTCAAAACTAAAAATTCCTATACTGGTGCCCGAGTGTCAGAAGGCAGTCACGGTATTAGCTCAGTTCTTTCTGAGGGATTCGTCTTATGTTTCGACATTTCAAAATTTGACAACTGGGCTTATCTTAGTTATCCTAAGCTCCTTTGTAGCCAAGAGGGAGAGAGAACGGCCTGCATTTAGAGCAAGAACTTTTCTATAAAGATGGAGTTTCTAGGATAAAAATATAACAAGTCTGCCAGCCACCAAGTAAAACTTCCCTTGACTGGAAAGTAAAGCACAAATTTATCTAGTGTTTGATAATGATAAGTAATAGTAGGCAAACTCACAGCACCTGTGAGAGAAGAGCTAGATTTGTTTCTAGGTACTGATAGTACAATCTATTTCTCTCACTTCATCTCCCCTGATTAATTTAGAAATTCTTAAGTGTTTTTTTAATTATCTTTCTTATTTGTAGTTCTTCACTGGACCTTCTACAATTATCCCAAAGACATTCTAAAGCATGTGCCTGTGAAGTGAAAGAGAAATGGGTCAAAAACTTTTCTCAGAGCTTACTTATGAACAGGCATAGCCAGATTAATTGCATTAGTGCTTAATGGAACACATATTAAATTAGTTTTGCAATGGCCTTTCAATTAAATAAACTTTCTGCAGCCAATTTAAATGTCAGAAAAATGGGATTGAAACCAGACATTTTTAACTACTAATTAAAGTCCATAGATATTTTTTCTCCAATTCTATTTTAAAAAATAGAATACTGAATTTTCATTTTTGTGAAAGAGTTATAAAGTAGGTCATCTACAAGCTTGTTTTATGAATTGTGGTGTAATTCAAGGGCTTCTCTCCACAGAGAAATAGTTACATTAATACCTACAGACCAGTACACATCATCTTTTTATGTTAGTAAGTCCTTTAGAACACACAGAAATTCCTACATATATTCTATCACTTTTAAATAGAAAAATTGAATGCAATAATGAAAGTGGAAATATGTTTTGAATTTCTAGAGATATTGTGAAAAGAAAAATAATTCCCTGTAGAAAATACCTATTGTTAAAATCATTGTGGGCTCTTTCTCTGTTTTTCAGACATTGCTTAAATTTCCCAGGACTTTTAACTATTTACAATTTCTCACAAGATTATGAAATTAATGCAAAAAAAACCCCTAATTTAAGTTCATGAAGCTGGTTCAGCTTCAAGCCAGTACTAAGTAGCAATAGCTTGTAAGGCCAGATTGTTCACTTCCATTAGAATAGCTGAGACAATGACAGTCAATATGTGGTTCAAGTTCCACAGCTAAGATTTTAGTTCTCATTAGCTCTTTAAAAACTACTTTCAACACTGAGCTAACTTTGTCTTCTTGTCTGCTTTCTTGGTTAAAACAAAGCCATCTCTTTGATGTAATTCTATCTCTTTTGACTTCTGTTGTGAGCTTGAATGATTTCATTTCTATTGAGTATAATAGAGTTACTTGCATGAATACAAGGAAGATTTTGCAAATTTTCCAAGAAATAAGAATGCTAATTTATTACTAAAAAGATAGAACAGCATCTCAGTCTTTTTATATAGCTGCGTAAAAATTATTTTAAAAAGAGGTTGAGACTACATATGTCTGTACACACACATATAATTTTAACATAATATATTGGGTTCTAGCTGTAATGAGTAATTCAGAGTTGGTGTAACTTCATCATTGTACTTTTTTTTTTTTTT
>VWZP01003422.1:830577-1029615 GCA_013396995.1 Dicaeum eximium
TTTTTTTTTTTTTTTTTTTTTTTTACACATTGCAAAACCATTACGTTTTATAGTTCAGGCTAAGGGACCAGATCTTGGTCTAAGCCAAACAGTCTCAAATATCAGCCCAAGGTTTATTTTGAAAGAAAAGCAAGAACATGGCACTGATGTGATGAGCTCAGTGATTATGCTCCCATTTCCTGGATATTTCTTGCTCTTAGGATCTTCTAGGCTGTCACAGTTTGCTTAATTGTTAATCCCCAGCAGGATTCTCTTTCTTTCTCTTCCAAGCTTCCCTTGCACTCTTTACACTTAAAAGGTAAAATAAAAATAAAATTCCCTTAGCTCTACCTCTCTCAATTCTACCACTCTTGTGCATGAAGCCATCTTCTTTTGTTTCATTTTAACCTGAAGCTGGCAAATATTGTTAATGTTGCCTAGTGTTTACATTGGAAGACAGAGAACAGTTACTGCTACTAACCCTACATCACACATTACTTTGTAGTGTCATGTTCACCCTTTCCCCTAAAAATTTTCTCATCATCATAAAGTATGTATTTTGATATATAAATGGGTTTTCTACCTTCAGTCAGTTCTTTTTTTGTGCATCAATTAAATTTAAAGAGAGGTTCTCACATAAATGGTGCTCGTTTCACACATTACACAAGAAATATTACTATTGCATTAATAAAGCTAATCTTAATTTTTTTTCTTTCAAATTTTATTCCATTTCCAGTTTCATGTAACTGCAGTGGTGAAGTTGCTATTTACACCACTTATGTGCTTGCTTCAAGGCGTAACATGGATTTCAGTTCTATTTATAGATTAAGCACTCAATTAGCTGAGAGGAACAAAACTGAAAGGAAACAATACATTTTTCTCCTGTTAGGAGGATAAAAGCATGAACTTGTTTCATTTATGACAAAATGTAGGACAAATCATGAGAGACTAAATTCAAAAAGGAGGGAAAAACCCCACAGACACTGAACACTATTAGAACTTTTGCTGAGAGGTGTTACAAAAATGGTCCTTCAACAGTGTTATATACATTTTTTAATATGCAGCAAAAACATGAGAAACTCTTACATTTTAGAGGCAGCATAAATATTTGTATACCCAAGGCATTATTTGAATAGTCTAAGGAAAGCTTTTGCTAGCATATTTCCCATGGAATTATTAATTACTCAAATTTAAGGTCTGGTTCATCTTAACATGTTTCTGACACTCTTTCTCCTGTTCTGAAGAACAGTACTCATATTTGGTAAATAACTTTTCTTTCTTCCCTTATATTACCTTCATTCTTACTGTCCTGTTTCCAGTTCTGGCTAATATTCATCTTAATTACCTGTCATTTTTATAGATGTTTTTAATGTGGCAGATTTTTTTTGTGTGGATCTTGAAATTTTCACATTGTACCCTAGACCATATTTATTTTTAACTTCATAAAAATTTGGCATCCCATATGTGTTATTCTAGTCCTTTTCTATGGTCAGAGGACAAAGACATGTAGACAATATATTTTTTACTTCTCAGGGCAAAAGTTTAAGGGTAGACTTTTTGTCTCTGTTCAGTGAAGATAAGATCCTATCTTTGAGTAGATTAAATGCCTGAAGCTAAGGTCAGATGGATCCTACTTCATATGCTTTGTTCAATCTAAACAATGAACATTCTGTTTCTAGCAGACAATATCATCGTTACATGCTGGCTGTATAAATATTACTACAGATGCAAAATTCAGGATACAAAAAAAGTTAAATTTTCTCATACAGGATATTGCACCCTGCTCCTCTTATGGGTGATTCCACAGATTTGTCATAGAATGGAGAGAGATGAACCCTGAAATATTACCATTGAGCAGTTTCTTTACAGATGCAACACACAATTTTTTACAGTGCCACAGCTGTGGCATAACTGGATCATAAGACTCATAGACTACATTTTCACCTGTACATTCTTACAGAAAGGTAAATTCAATAGTCCCTCATATGAAGAAAAGGAAAGGAAATTGCCCCTCCCCGCTGCAGAAAAAAAAAATAGGACCAAAAATAAGGACTGACATTGTCTACCCTCATTTTACATAAAAACCTACTGTCAACATGGGTGAAAAAGGTGAGGTCTTATTATCCCAGTGTCTCACTTTTTGCTTGCTTTCATGTTCAATATTTGAGAAGTCCAGACTTAAAACCTTTACAATAATTCTTTAAGACACTGCAGCTCAACTAAATTTATGACCTACTTTGGCAGAAATTTCTCTATTATATATCTGTGATGAGAATATTTTCACCCCAACTGAAGTCTGAAATGGGAAGGCAACACACATTGAAAGAGTCCTTAATAGTTCTCATTAATGGGCTTCTTCTCCAGTTAGTGGGTCTGATCTTGGCTTTTTCTCATGGATGGCTAGCATCCTAGATAACTCAGCTCCAGGCTGGCTAGCAAAACTTACACATAAGCAAACAAACATACAGATACAGGAAAAAAATTTAGGAACAGAGCAAGCCGCTTATACCTGATCAGACCCTTTGCTCTCTATTTCCACTCATTTATTTCTCTCATGTTTTACCACGATCCCTCAGTTTCCTTAATCGTCCTGTAATAAGTTTCACTGATATGCTCAACCCCCTTAAAACATAACACACAAAGCTTTTAAAATTCACACAAAGCCCCCCAAATATCCCATAAATTTGCTATTTCTCATAGGCCCCACAACTATCCTGACCAGCCAGCAGTTTGCTATCTTATCAGTTACACCAAGTTTTTCAAGGTGACCCTTTCAATGTCCCATCAATCGGGGACCTCAGCACACTACTCTCTGCTAAGGTCACTGATATCTATGGGTCCATAGGATTTGTAGGTGTTGACTTTCATGTTTAATTACTATTAACCAGGTTAGTATTAACCAGGTGTCAAAAACCAGTCCTTTCATACACATCATCAAGTTTGTGGAGCAGAATCAACACAACTGCAGCACACTTTTATTCCAGTGAAACATACATGCTTTAGGATGAGAAAGTCTAACTCACCATCCAAAACTTAGTGAAAAGCCTAAGCAAGTAGAAAGAGCAGCTGTCTGGGACATGCCCTGTTCACACAAAGCTGTTGTAAAGCCCTCAGTTGCTGGGGCATGTTGGAGCTCCCATAACTTCACCATAGCAACAGACTCTCATTGCCAGAGAACTCTTCATTGCCAAATGCAACATATGAAATTAAATCTAACACAGTTCTTGCCACTTTCTAAATCTAAACCCTATCCATGAGAAATCCGCTGCAGTGATGTTTCTCAATAAAGTCCTCCAAATTTCTGGTATTTCTTCATTTTTCAGGATATGATTTCTTATTGCAGGGCATGAGCTTTTGTCATTTATTAAAACTGTATTTTCTGAAGGTTGATTTGTTGGGTTTGATTCAATATGATTTATTTGGTAAAGGCTGACATTTTGTGAATGTCATGACCACCTCAGAGAATACCACTCATTTAGATCTATTGAGTTAGCATTATACCAAGTAGCATTGGTCTTGCAAGCATGGAAGCATGGTTTCTATGGAAGAATGGAATTTCCTGTGTCCACTAAAATTGCACTGATGGCTGGTCTGCCCAGAGTTTCTTTAAGGAGCTTCTGAAAACTTCCTGACCAAATTAGGGTTTGCTGAATGCAGCACAGACCAGGACTGAGTAGCTGAGAGGTTTTCCATTTATAAGCTTACTAAAATATAATAAGATCTAGTGTTATAGCATGTTGCAATGAAAATACTGCTTTCAGATACATGCACTGTAAGAGACACTATGTTTAATAATGATGAATATTAAAAAGAAAAACATTCCTAGCACTTTTGTAGATATGTATTTTGCAGTCTTCATTTTTGTTTACGATCTACACCACTTCTTTTATTTACTTAGAAAATACAGGTCTTTACAAAAAAGTACAGAATTTTAAATACTCATTAAAAATATAGTACCAGAATGTTTCAAAAAAGGTTATTTGAAATGGGTAGGTTTTGTACCAATGGGTCCTTTTTCACAACCAGAGTTTGATCTCAGAAGCAGTTGAAGGCAATTTCTGCTTTCAAAGAGTGTCATGAGTGGTTTTGATTTCTGAAACAGGTAGATATATAAACAATTAAATGTGATATAAACTCTTTATTTAAAAAAAGCAATTTTTATGCGAGGGGAAAAAGAAGTTTCATCTTCTGATCCCTCTGATTAGAGCTGAAATTTTCATTTAGAGTCTAGATAATGCAGTCTCTAAGCTATGAAACCACAAATGCAAACTTTGAAGTGATTAAAGCCTTAGGCTTATTACTGTAGAAAATTACCTTATTTAGGAAACAAGAACAATTTGATGCTAACAGACTTGGAAAAGGAATAGAAAAAAGAGCCTTTTGAAACAAGATTTTGTTTACAAGTATTGTTCTCATTGCATAGTCTAAATAGTAATGGTGCATTTGATTTAATTACACTTAATTAAATTGCATTAAATTGCATTTAATTGCAGTTAATTAACATAGTAGTTTGCTCTATATTCCTACATAGCTCTAGTCTGATGCTTAGGTCCAGACCCACAAACCAATCAAAAATCCCAAATTCTTATCTAGACCAATTTTAGAGTAGTCTTCTGGAGTATTTTTATTAAAAGCTCAGTGTGAATGTTGGGTAGAAGCTTCAGTGTTTGTTATGAAGTTCCTCTAACCCACAAAAATACCTGCTTTTCTTAAGACTTGGAGCTACTGTCATTTTTGCAATGCTGATATCTTTAGCTTTTTTTTGCAACTCAGCATGGTTAGAAAGTAAAAGATATCCTAGTTAAGGTCCAATGGTCCTTAGAAGCCCTGTCATAGCATGTTCAGCACATGCTAATAAAAATGAGTCCTACACAGAATGGAGAAGCTGTAGATGTTTCTATTAAAAAATATATGAGAAGTGTATTTTATGCCTTTCTTAATGGAAACTGAAGATATAACGCAACAACATGGTTTTGAAGAGTTTAATTATACACACTCCTCAAGTGTGTAGTATTAAACACCTAAAAAATTACTTACTTTTTGAGATTCATACAGGAATAATAAGTCAAAACCAGAATTAGGTTTTTGTGAGCAAATTGTAATTTCTCACTTTTTTACTTTTAGCAAAATAAAAATAGTTAATGACCAGTAGTGGTTAGCTATCTTTATTGTCCATGAAAAACGTACCATTTTGCCTGAAATTTTTCCCTTTCCCCCTTCATCTCACAATCCAAAAATACCATTAGTCTACTACCTAGGTGTCTCTTGACAGATTACTGTCTCAAGTATTTATATAAAAAATAGAGCTATCAATATATGCATAATAGATCAAATTAATATTAAGATGTTTCTATTATTATACAAAAGCAATGGGATTTTTTTTTCCTGAAGCTTCCTTACCACATAATCTATATACACTTTAACATTTGAATGATATTCAAGCATATTCAATGATAAATATGAGCATCAAGACAACAAGACAAAAATTGTGGAACCAAGAGTAACAAAGAGATAATGCATAAGAATCAAATGACAGCAAAATAGCTTCATAGATTAACTAAGGAATTTTTAAAAAAAGAGAGACCATTTAGATTTCCATTTTCCTTTAAAAATAGAAAATTAAACCATTTAAAATTTAACCTTTTTTATTTGCAGATGTAGCAGTGACTGCACAATACTAAATAGAGTGAGCTTGAAAAGCGTCTTTTCTTGGGGAAGTGTAATAAAGCCTGTGACCTGCAGTATTTTGGTTTGGTAGATAATCACCCAGCAATCAGCCATATTAAATCAAATTAACCTGACTCAAACAAGTGACAGGAGATTTTTACTTAGCAGCAGAGACAGCGTTGGAATTAGGAGTTTTGAACTTACACTATTTTTGAACATTTGTACTAAATCCTTTACATGCTCCCACAGCCTTTTTCAGAGCACTTTTATTTTAAAGAGTTTGAAAACCTCAGTAGTATTTGGATGGACTTCTCTTTTAGAATCTCTTCAAAATGCAAATTAATGTTATGTTGCAGCAAATATTCCATATTTTTTACATTCTAAAGAAGCACAGCAACTAAGAAAATTATGTTGGAGTGTGGAACCCCATCCATAAGCAGCTTTCTTATAGAAGTATGTTATTCAGTACAATATCCCACAAAGTTTTTTCACCTCACAAGGATATCCATTATTAATTAGCCTATAGCAATTTTCTTTGACAGCAGAATGTGTCGTGGAGCAAGTTGGTTTTAAATTGAATTATGTTTCCTCTAACAACTTTTAGCAAAGCCTAAAAAAATCTCAATTTTATAGGAAGTGAATGTGCAAGAAAATGGGAATGAAAATGAATCAGAATTAATTTTGCCTCTTTTTGTATGATGCATGTAGAGAGCTTTCAAAACATTCATGAACAAACAGAACTCTATTGCTAGAGTATGCACAAAGACAGCTATGAAACTGTATTATCTAAAAATAGCACAGCGTCTTCCTATCAGATGAGCACGAATCTATAACTTTCCTGTTAACATTTCTACATTTCTAAATTTTCTCTTTACTAGTGTGATTTTTAAATTTTTTTTAAATTTTGTTTAAGAGAACTTCTAAAGATAGAACCATATTTTTTAATCAGTCTTTATATTTCAAGACAATTTAATCAAGAAGTAAATATTAGTTTTAATTCACTCATTTATTGCTCTTCCTTTGAGGGTTTACCAAAAGATCCACAAATGTGGATATGTTTATACTGCAATTGTTGCCTTTTGTCATTTAAAAGCAGAAACAAAGAAAATTTTTAGCCAATTAATTAGAGTTTCAAGAAAACCCTGGGTATAGGATTGCAGCCATCTGAACACAACTGGTGTAACACAGTGTTAATTCATTTTTCTTGAGAAAATCATTGTGAAGGTGTGAAAAATTATATGAGCTAAAAGAGTTAGGAATCATAAATTTAAAAGCACAGGAGTAGATGAATCATAAAATAGCAGTTATTAGGCATTCAAAGACACAGGAAGAATAATACTATCTGAAGGCTGTAAAATAGAAAAGAAACAAACAAATAATTAGATCTTGAAAGCATTAAACATCAGCCTTCTTCAAGAAATACTTGACCATTCCCCACTGATGAAGGTTACACAACCAGCAGAAACTTAGAGTGTGTCTCCTTTGGGCTGGGAAGCACATTATATCATGTTAATGTGTAGCCTAGTTGCTTGTTAGTGACTTGATATCAATTATGTACAGTAGAAAACAAATAACTGCACTGTACACTG
Source organism: Dicaeum eximium (assembly GCA_013396995.1). Classification (NCBI taxonomy): domain Eukaryota; kingdom Metazoa; phylum Chordata; class Aves; order Passeriformes; family Dicaeidae; genus Dicaeum; species Dicaeum eximium. The sequence goes on from VWZP01003422.1 coordinate 837,813, forward strand.
CAGAGCTGCACAAATATCGCCTGAAGCCTCTTTGTGTGCCATAAAACTTCCTGAGTGAAAGTGATCCAGAAATGATTTGTAAAATTGCTGCTGAAACTGTGCTGAAATATTATGACTTCTCAAACAGGAAAGCACGGTCACCTTTGCTTCCTAGTAGTCATATTTTGACAAAAGACTAAAGAACATGGACATCAGTAAAGCAAGGTCTGACATTTAGGGCTTACCCACTCAGAACAAGTGTCACCCTTTCTTTCAAGCAAGCCAACTGATAGAAAGGATATACAAAATATTCAGACAAGTACTAATCCCACAGAGTTTATGGGAAAAAATAACACCCCAAAAACCTTTGGTAAGGACAGACAAAGTAAACAATACATTGACTCATCCACTAGACATGGCATGTTATACAGTATAAAAATAAAAATCAAGGTATATATTTTTCTAATTACATGTTTACTGTTTTTAACTTTGCAAGAATGTTTATTTTTGCTTGTGACCCCTTCATATTCTGCTTAAAATAACCTCAGAGGCAGAGGCCTGAATAGGATTCCCCTCTTCAGATACAAGTCCCCATATAAGAAGACCCACTGCCAGAGGAGACTAAGGGACAGATTCTGATCCACACTACATTTCACCTCTGTTACATCAGCTTTAGTAACAGAATGTAGACTCTACCAACTCAGAATTCTTTTGATTTGAGAGAAATTCCTTTAAGGGAATTTAAATTGCCCAGCTAGCTTTGCAGAAGTATTTAAGTTACATTTGTCAACCCAACGAGATGTCAGTGCTCCAACTGTTCTGAAACATGCAAATGTCACTTGGGAGTTGTACAAGGTCTGAAGAAGCCTTTTTTTCAACACAAGTTACAAAAGTCCAGAGTTTCACCAGCTCAATGAGAACTGGGTGAGCACAATATGCAGCATAGAGATTCCTTTCCCTGTTTTACCTTGAATTCTGAAATAATTAATGTAGCCAAGTGAGGGCTGGTAATCAGAGTGCATATGCGCTCTTGAGACAGAAAAGAGAACAGAGCAGCAGGCAACCTCCTGGTATGAAATTAGCAAGTAAAATAAGTCTGGGTGAATCTTTCCTACCAAACTCTCTTGAAACAAAACCAGATTTTCAGTAAAATTATCCCTCTCACCAATATCCTCCATATAAAATTAAACAGCTTTTTCAGAAAAATAGGATGAAATTTCTGGGGTGCCAGGGGAAAGGGATGAGGGGAAACACATGCACAAGTGAAAAAGTAATTTTTTTTTAATTTTGCAATATCAATTTGATTAAAATGTTTTGACATCCATGCCCTCTAAAAATTTGGAATTTATCTTTCCTTTTTTTAATGAAGTAATTCAGAAAATGTTGCACAATATTTAAAGATTAGTTAAATATTTCCCATCTCCTGTTGGCTTGTTGCTTTAGAACTCCTAATTGTCAAGTTGTTCTTTACAACATCAAAGGACAGAGGAGAAAAAATGCCATGCTACTTTGTGATTCTTAGCACACAACTGGTATCAGCTGCAAATAGCAATATCTGCTTTGTTAAACTGACAATATAATAACAATTAAAAAATAAATAAAATCACAGAAATACTATTGTTCAGAAGAAGTACATTCCTAAGAAGTCCAACTGAATATAATGGAAGTTTGCAAAAAGAAAGAATTAAAAATTAGTAAATAAGATACTTATGGATAAGAAGCCACTTAAGCAGTTAAGCTTTTTAAATCCAAGGCAAATATGTGAAAGGATGGCAAAGTCACATCTTTTTCAGTCCCAATGCTCATGTTTTAAAGATGGAAATATCAACGCTGAAATATCTGCTGTAGACACCTAGCTCTACCTACAGAAAGCGTTTAGATATATCAGCCACTACACCAAAGAAGTGCAATTAGCCAACCTTATCAGCAATATTCATCAGAATTTGTAAACATGTGAGCATCTTGTGGTTTACAGAACAAAGTAGCGGTCAGTGCCATAGAGCTGTCTTAACTGTGAGACCCAGCTGTCCTTGGAAAAGAGAGAAGAAATCACAGAGTGATAGTCAATTATCTTTACACTCACAACAAACCACTCAGCAAGGTTTTCATGTCACGTTTTCACTGAGTCAACTGGAAGTATTGCCTGAAAAAGGGTTATTGCAACAAGTCTCCAATCCATATTGTGGTGCATATGAAGAAACAAAGATAGCACATTTCAAATAATGTTTCCTTTAAACTGTGATATTTAAGAATTGTCCAAATTGCAGTTGCAGATTTAAAGCACATGACCTGGTTTTCTCAGGGATTGTTCAGAGCTTTAATTCAGTCCCTTCATAAAATATTTTTTTCTTTAATTATGTTCACTGTCAAAAATACTTAATTTTTTTTTCTTGATGAGCTAATTACTTTTTTCCACTGCCTAGTTACTATTTTGGAATATGCTGTTATCTGTTTGTTTTCATATGCTTAATTTTTACTTTTCAATAATCTTTCTACATTTAGTTCTTTATCTTCCCCTTTCTTGCATGGAATTGTTTGGAACATTTTCAGTCAGATTATGAAAGCATTTCCTTACAGAGATTTACTCTTTGTGTCTGCTTTTCTGTGTTGCCTTAATAATTCATGCTAAAAATGTTATTTAAGGAGTCTTGCAATTCTTCATTCTGAGTTTCTGAAGTGCTTCATAATAACTTTGTGTATCAAAGCTGCAAAGTGCAGTCTGTTTAACTACAGACTACTCATTTTTCTTGAGGTTCTGAAGAGCTGGGTATTATGCTTTCATCTGAAAAAAAATGTTTTCATGCATTGAATATTCAGTTCATTGCTGTTTGATATAAATTTGTCACTGTTAAACTTCTGCAATACAACTTTGTCTTGTGTAATAGCTTCCATACACACACTACACAAAGTGTAGAACAGAATCATAGGAACACAAAATTAGACAAAGCAGAAATCAGAGAATCAGAAGGACTTTAAATAAAGTACTTCACTTTTAAAGCTGATTAGAGTGAGAAATAGCAGACAAAGGTAAACATTTAAAAATTTATTACTAAAACGGGAAAGTGAAGTATACAGGAGTATGTGAAGAGTCCTGCAGAGAATAAAGTATTAATTCCAGAAGTATCAAGATACAAAAGAAAATACAAAAATAGTAATAGAATTTGTGCTAAATTTAGAAATATTCAGCACATAAATTCAGGAGCTTCATGAAATATGTAATGCATTTGATGTTGAAAAAGTTGTGAAGTGTGTGGGATTGACTTAATTGAGATTTTTGATGATTCAAGAAGATGACATAGAGGAGTTGAGTCATAAAAGCTAGAATTCTGAGACTTACCTGAAATGATGTTGCCATGGTGGAAAACAAAGTGTAAATGAGCATTTGAAACATAAACTGCACAAATTTGTGACCAAGATGAGCAGTCTACTCCTCATCAGCATGCCAAATGAACATTTTCCAATATATTTCAAAATCCTGATAAGAAATTATTTCATTCATGTACTTTTCAGTGCAGATGGTGGGGAATAACAAAAAGATATATTACAAATGGGCCTATTATGGAGCACCAATAGATGATACCTATAAAAAATGCTTAAGAATGAAAATTCTACCAATCGTCTCAAATAAAATATGACTGAAGTGCTAGATATCCATTCTGAAGATAAAAAATGAAGTTTTTTGTTTCTGCCTTTCTTGGGGACAAGAAATATCAGATTTTACATTTATTTGAAGTGAAATACATTAAACTTATGCATGAATTTCTGATAGTTTTGATAGTTTATTTTATCCTTCCAATGAGCATTAGTTTAAAGATGCCATGGTCAAGAGGGATTATGGACAGAATGAGGAAAATAAAATACTTTTAGCAATACAGCATGATGATTATACTCAAGTGGATAAAATGATTGAAAGGATTAAGGGAGATAAGCATGAAGAGGAACCTGAAAGGCGTTTTTCTTACACATATTTTTAAAGTACTTTTAAAGGAACTAAAATTAGAGCTAATGTTCTCATAGCCATGAATTTGCATGCTTTTTCATTCTGGAAGTGTCATTTTCTGAATATACAAATCACAGAGTATTGTAAGAGAACACTTTTGGCTACTGTGTATTTGAAAAACAGTTATGACAGTTGTTAAATAACATCTACCTATGAGGAATAATATTCATTTACGTTGCTGTTTGTAGTAGTGAGTGAAACAGCCATCTAACTTTACAAACTGACTGAGCTCCCATTACCTGTGAGAATAACCATGAAATTCAGAGGTGTCCAAGTGGATTAAAGCACTGTTTGTAGATACAAGTTCTGTCACTTGGATGAAGTCTTTGAATGCTAATATATTCTCTTTTCTATGAGAAGTTGGAATATGCTGTTATTTTGACCCATTCCAACGTGTGCATTAAAAACTGGCAGCCATTTCAATTTTCCCCATGTACCGATTCTCTACGAGAAAGAGACAAAACATCATGTACTAAAAATGAGCCTTCATTGTGTTCTGTCTTTACATGAAACATTCTGTTCTCTCCCATTTTGTTACATTTAACATTCAGGTATAAATTATTTATTTCCTGCTATAATTTTATTTTCATTGTTCAATCTTTTTCATCCCCCACAGTAATATATTACAATAAGAGAATATTAAAATATAAGAATTTCCCAGTAACATTAATAAGTCATGAAAGGGCAAGTCCACAGGCAATATAATAGAGGCTAATATATTTTAAGGTGTAGTAGAATTCTTCAATTTAATTGGTTAAAATATTACTATCAAGCCTTTGATTGTGTCAGCATAGATACTGCGAGATAGTGAGGATTCCTAATTGCTATTAAGAAATTAAGACTGTGGCAGGATCATTTTTTTGTTGTGAGTGCAAAATATGCCCTGTAGATTTCAGTGCATCAAGTGACATCTGCATCCATATTCTTTTTTACATTAAAACACCTGGACGAGTGATTAACCCTACAGCCAATGAAGAAATCATGGAAGCAGATGGAAAGCAAAGAGTAGGGAGATCCAAATGAGAGAAGTCATGGACATCTAAACAAAAGAGAAGTCAGAATCATCAGAAAGGTTGAAAGGAAACCTACCTCAAACATATGTATGCAGCCTGGGGAACATGCAGGAAGAACGAGAACTCTACAGGTCACAGAACTGTGAAATTGCTGGTGGGGCAGCTCACAAGACAGGGGTTCAATGAGAGACTAGAACAAAGAATGATGAGCAAGGAAAATGAAGAATGAGCGTTCCCTTCGTGTGAAGGAGCAGCTTGGGTGTACGAAGATTTCTTCTGGGATGGATGACAGCTTGCTTGAGTGTGTGAGTCTGGATCACAGGAGATGCTAATAAAGGTTGGCATTGTGGTGAAATCTTGACTTTGATACTGCAACCCATTTGAGGGTACCAAGTGCAAGAAAGATACTGCTATCCCCAAGACATATATCTATTACTAGTTAGGAGCTGAAGCATTTAATATGTGAAGACAGGCCAAGGGAGCTTGTCAGCCTGGAGATGGCTCTGAGGGGAAAAAAAGGACCTGCAAAAACTCTACCAAGAAGATTGAATAAGATTTAAAAACCCCAGGCATAATGCCAGCCGTAGGCAGAGCAGTAAAAGCCACATGGAGGTGAAACTGGATCCAAAGAGAAAGGAGTAGAGGGATCCATATTTTTGCAGAATTTTGTTCAACTTGGCATGAGATTTTCATCTCTAGTGTGTTTGAAAATCTGGGCTTTGTGGCTTTCTGAAACCTAATCCTAGGCATAACCCTAACCCTAGGCAAAGCAATAAATCAGCATGGGAGTGAGACTGGATCCAAGGAGAATTCTGAGCAGGGAGCCATACTGCGGCAGACCTGTGTTTGCATTGGCATGAGATTTTCATCTCTAGTGTGTTTGAAAATCTGGGCTTTGTGGCTTTCTGAAACCTAATCCTAGGCATAACCCTAACGATAAGCAGAACAGTAAATCAACATTNGAAACTGGATCCAATGAGAAAGGTTTGGAGGGATCCATATTTTCGCAGAATTTTGTTCAACTTGGCATGAGATTTTCAGAGGAAGAGTGCTTAGAGCGATGGGCTATCTGGTTTTCTGAACTATAATCTTAGGCATAACCCTAACCCTAGGCAAAGCAATAAATCAGCATGGGAGTGAGACTGGATCCAAGGAGAATTCTGAGCAGGGAGCCATACTGCGGCAGACCTGTGTTCGCATTGGCATGAGATTTTCATCTGTAGTGTGTTTGGAAATCTGGGCTTTGCGGCTTTCTGAAACTTAATCCTAGGCATAACCCTAGGCAGAACATAAGCAGAACAGTAAATCAACATTAGGGTAACAGTAGTTCCAGGGACAAATGTGTGGAGGGAGAAATATATTGCAAAATTGTGATCCACTAGCAATTAGTTTTCCAGATGAAGTATGTTTGGAGGTCTGGGCTTTGTAGTTTTCTGAACCCTAAGCCTGGGCGTAAACGAAAAAGTAGGCATAGCAGTAAATCTGTAAGGGGCTGAGACTGGACCCAAGGAGAAAGGTGTGGACAGCGCCTTATTGTGGCAAACTTGCGCTCCATTGGCATGAGATTGGTAGGTGAAGTGTGCTTATAAGTCTGGGCATGGTGGTTTTCTGAAAGCTAAACCTAGGTGTGACCCTACCCCTAGGCAGAGCAGTAAAAGCCACACTTGGGAGAGACAAGACATAAAAGACAATCTGTGGATGGAGCAATATTTTGGCAGAAAAGTGCACATATTGGCAGTAGTTTTTCAGATTAAACATACATAGAGGTCTGGGCATTGTGGTTTTCTAAGATCAAAACCTAGGCATAACCCTAACCAACGCCAGACCAGTAAATAAGCATTGGGGTGACACTAGTTCCAACGAGAAAGATGTAGAAGGACCGAAATTTTCATACAATTGTGTTCCCCTTAAAATTATTTTTCCGGGTTAAGCCTAGGGTTAAGGTTACACCCAGAGTTAGGGTTCAGAAAACCACAAAGCCCAGAGCTCCAGCACATTTTAACTGAAAATCTCATGCCACGAAGATGGCAAGTTTGCCATAATATGGCTCCCTCCACACATTTCTGCATGGACCCAGTAACCTGCCAATGCATATTCACTGCTCTGCCTAGGGTTAGGGTTCAAAAACCCAGAAAGCCAGAACCACCAAATAAAATACCCCTCAAAAACTCAAGACAAGGAGTGCACAAACCTGCCACAATATGGCTCCATCCACACCATACTCCTTGGAACCAATCTCACCCCCAAGCAGATTAACTGCTCTGCCTAGGGTTAGGGTTCAGAAAACCACAGAGCCCAGACTTCCAAACACACTTCAACTCAAAATCTCATGCCACGAAGATGGCAAGTTTGCCATAATATGGCTCCCTAAGCTCCCTACTCCTTAGACCCAGTCTCACGCCCATGCAGATTCAGTGCCCTGCCTAGTGTTAGGGTTATGCCTAGGGTTAGGGTTATGCCTAGGGTTAGGGTTATGCCTAGGGTTAGGGTTATGCCTAGGGTTAGGGTTCAGAAAACCACAAAGCACAAACTTCCAAGCACTCTTCCACAGAAAATCTCATGCAAAGGAGAGTGCAAGTTTGCAAAAATATGGCTTCCTCCACACTTTTCTTCATGGACCCAGTCACCNCATGGAGATTTACATCCCTGCCTAGGGTGAGGGTTACGCCTAGGGTTAGGGTTCAGAAAACTACAAAGCCCAGACTGCCAAACACACGTCACCTGAATATCTCATGCCACGAAGATTGCAAGTTTGTCACAATATGGCTCCCTAAGCTCCCTACTCATTGGACCCAGTCTCATGCCCGTGCAGATTTACTTCCAAACCTAGGGTTAGGGTTATGTCTAGGGTTAGGGTTCAGAGAACCACAAAGCCCAGTCTTCCAAGCACATTTCAAATGAAAATATCATGCCAAGGAGAACATAAATTTGTAAAAAGATGGCTCCCTCCACACATTTCTGCATGGACCCAGTCACCTGCCCATGAGCGTTTATTTCCCGACCTAGGGTTAGGGTTACGCCGAGAGTTAGGGTTCCACAAAGCCCAGACTGCCAAACACACTTCAATTGAAAATCTCATGCCACGAAGATTGCAACTTTCCCACAATATGTCTCCCTCAGCTCCCTACTCCNATTATTTCCCTGCCTACGGTTAAGGTTACGCCTAGGGTTAGGGTTCAGAAAACCACAAAGCCGAGACTTCGAAGCGATCTTCCATCGAATATCTCATGTAATGGAGAGTGCAAGTTCGAAATAAGATGGCTCCCTCCCTGTTGTAGGAGCACAGTTTGTGCTAATTGNTACTCCTTGGACCCCGTCTCATGCCCATGCAGATTTACTTCCTTACCTAGGGTTAGGGTTACGCCTAGGGTTACAGTTCAGAAAACCACAAAGCCCAGACTTTCAAGCAATCATCCACCGAATATCTCATGCAATGGAGAGCGCAAGTTTGCAAAAATATGGCTCACTTCTCACTTTTCCTCATGGACCCAGTCTCATGCCCATGCAGAATTATTTCCCTGCCTACGGTTAAGGTTACGCCTAGGGTTAGGGTTCAGAAAACCACAAAGCCGAGACTTCGAAGCGATCTTCCATCGAATATCTCATGTAATGGAGAGTGCAAGTTCGAAATAAGATGGCTCCCTCCCTGTTGTAGGAGCACAGTTTGTGCTAATTGGGAGTGGGGCTGTGGCCAGTCATCATCCCTGGTTGGCTACAGCTGTGTAGGACAGGTGTCTAATATTGAAGATAATGAGCTATGTACTGACCAAACAGAAGAAGGCGCACAGGTGGCATACATATAAAATGAGATATAGAAAGGGGCAGCATTGAAAGGCAGGAGAAGAAGTTTTCAGCCCTCTGCATGGCCAGATGCTTGCAGCCTTCATACGTGCTGCTTGTGGCTCCGCTGTCCCTCTGCCATAAAGGCTGGTCGTCTGCCATACCTCCACACTTTTCTGCATGGACCCAGTCTCATGACCATGCAGATTTACTTCCCTGCCTAGGGTTAGGGTTACGCCTAGGGTTAGGGTTCAGAGTACCACAAAGCTCAGTCTTCCAAGCACATTTCAAATGAAAATATCATGCCAAGGAGAACATAAGTTTGCAAAAAGATGGCTCCCTCCACACATTTCTGCATGGACCCAGTCACCTGCCCATGCACATTTATTTCCCTGCATAGGGTTAGGGTTACGTCTATGGTTAGGATTCAGAAAACCACAAAGCCCAGACATCCAAGCGCTCTTCCACTGAATATCTCATGCCAAGGAGAGCACAAGTTTTCCACCATATGTCTCCCCACACTTTTCTGTATGGACTCAATCTCACCCCTATGCAGATTTACTGCTCTGCCTAGGGTTAGGGTTACACCTAGGGTTAGGGTTCAGAAAACTACAAAGCTTGGAACTCTAAGCGCACTTTTTCCTTTGTGGTTTTATGAACCTTAAGCCTAGGCCTAACCGTAACCCTAGGCAGAGCAGTAAATCTGCATGGCAGTGAATTTGGTTCCAAAGAGAAATATTCAGAGGGAGCCATGTTGCAGCAGACTTGTTCTCTCCTTGGCATGAGATTTTCAGGTGAAATGTGCCTTGAGGTCTGGGCTTTCTGGTTTTCTGTACCCTTACCCTAGGCATAATCCCAACCCTAGCCACAGAAGTAAATCTGCATGGGGATGACAGTGGATTCATTGAGAAAGGTGTGCAGTGAGCCATATACTGCCAGTCTTGTGCTCCCCTCGGCATGACCATTTCAGGTGAAGTGTGCTTGGATGTCCAGGCTTTTTGGTCTTCTGAGCCCTAACCCTAAGACTAACCCTTGGCAGAGCAGTAAATCTGCATGGGTGTGAGACTGGATCCAAGGAAAAAGGTATGTAGGGAGCCTTATTTTGAAGGAGTTGTGTTTTCTAAACACTAGTTTTTCAGTTGAAGTGTGCTTTGCAGTCTGGGCTTTGTGGTTTTCTGAACCCTAACCCTAGGTGTAACCCTAACCCTAGGCACAGCAGTATTAGCCACTTAGTTTTTATACTGGATCCAAGGGCAAATGTGAGGAGGGAATCGAATTTTGGCAGAATTGTGATGCCCTTGGCATGAATTTTATAGTTGAAGTGTCCTTGGGGCTCTGGGCTTTTGAATTTTCTGAACCCTAATCCTTTGCCTAACCGTAACTCTTGGCAGAGTAGTAAAAGACACATTGTGGGAGTCTGGATGCAAGGAGGAACGTGCGGAGGGAGGCCATTTCTGGCAGACTTGTGCTCACCTTGGTATGAGATTTTCTGCTTCAATGGCACACAGATCTCATGGAATGAGAGACAACAGACATTAACTGGAATAGCAAATGCTTAGAATGGATAAAAGAAAGAACTTTTTCAGTATGTGGCAGCCAAGCTTTGGAGTAGACTATCCAGCAAGGCTGTGTAATCTTCGTTTTGTACGTAGTCCAGGCTTACCGCATAAAGCCTGAACAACCTGAGAGCTGATCTCGGACCCAACCTTAGTTTGGTCAGAAAGTCACAATAAAGGTATCCTGAGGTCCCTTCTGCCCTGAATTACTCAGTGATTCTATGATTTTCCCAAGAATTTGTTGTTTGAATAGCTATGGCATTCAAGAAGTCAAGATCTGAAGCCACCATCTTTATTATAATCAAAAGTTTTCTTAGTGAAGTCCTAAAGCTGTACACATGGCCATTGAGAAGAATAAATGACTGTCTGTCAGGAAATCAAGGTAGCTGTTTCAAATGGCCAGAATATAAATCCTTCTTTCAACCACAAACAGTTATTTCCACACCTATGAGATCATATTGAATAACTACTTAAGCAGAAAGGGAAAACATGTGCCTTCGCCATCACTACCTTCCCCAGCTGGAGTAGCATGATTCCCTTAAAACAGCACAGCAAAAGGAACTGTTTGTACATATATGAATTACCTTTGCTCTCCCAGAAACTGCGTACGGACTGGTCTGTTGATAAGTACAGGTTTACGTAGCAAATCTTATAGTTCATCTTAATACCTGACTTTTTCTGCTATATCAAAACACTCTCAGGGGATAGCATGAGAGGAAGATACTGCAAGTGTAATGCTTCTTTGACCTTTTTTGTGACAAAATGTGAGTCTTAGACGAGACACTTGCATACTGTATTTGCAAAATAATTTTTCCTGAAGAGCCCACATCTCGACAAAGAAAAAACAGTAGATTAGAATTGACCTTAACTTATTTAAATACACTAGAGCTTTTACTGGCTCTAGTAAAACATAAAATCAGCTGAATGTGAAATAAAATTATGATATCTGGACTACAGAGATTTAAAGTTATTCTAAGACTAGATATCAGTTTTCCATACTGCTATGCTAATCCTAATTTTGATATTTTGAAGATTTATGCCAAACAAAGGTTTAGAACACTAATTTTCAGATACAAGTCACAGTGCTATTTATCAAGGACATTCTTGCCCTATCTTTTTCTTAAAAACTGCAGGTTAAGTGAATCTCTCTCATCATGTTACATCAAAAATCTAAAGCGTATATCGAGAAATTCAAGCACATTTCAGCTCAGTGCTGATTAAACAACTACCTAAGACACAGCATACATAAGACACTGAAATAAGTAGAACTAGTCATATAACACAGTGACAAAACTTTTTTTTTTTATAGCAAAGTTATCTCTAATTCAGCCTAGCTAGTTAAAATGCTCAACAGGTCAAAGAAACGTGGAAATCTGTGAAGCAACCCTTTTTCAGTGTATTTTCCTTTTCAAAATTATGGATAGAGTTCAAGAAAGGGGGCACAGTGGGTGCAACATAAAAACACAAAAGAATTTCCCAAGAGAATCATTGAAGATATTTCTTTATTTGCCCTAGGCTAAAATTTGTGTAACGTCAGCAGTACTTTTGGTTGTTCTGTAAAGCACTTCTTTAATAAAGTTCTGAAATAACATTAGGGTAGAATATTTTAGGACAGTGAATATAAATGTAAACATAAAACACAAATATCTACTGCTTGTTTCCATTTAAATCAGATCTTGAGGAACTCCACAGCAGAGCTGAAGACCAGATCCAATCTACCTTTTTGAAATTCTCATGGACACACAGTGAAAGCTATACTCCCCCCACTTTAGATAAGAGGAATATTTTTAAGGAGTTTTAAACTTCCAAGATTTTGTAATCACACAATAACCTTGAAATGTTTTTCCCTCTAGGGTCCCTGACTAAAATACAGATTTATCTGAAAGTAATGCATTAATTAATTAATACATTAACCTGCAATAGTTTTAAAAGTGGGTACTCAGATTTCTAAGACAACCTAGCTTCATTTTTATTTCTCTTAAAGCTAGACTAGACAACAATTTGATTACCGGTCTGTCTTTATTTCAAATGTAACAAAGAAGGCCATAAAGTATTTTTAAAATCTCTTCCCAGATAAGAAATTTCTTTGATGCAATCAATACTTTTATAATGAGGAAAGGAGAGGAGCAGAGAGGATACTGGAATTTGGGCTTTGCCACAACATTTGAGTCCTCTATCAAAACAGAAAAGATAGACTCACAACAGGAAAGAAACAAATCAATTTTTCTACTAATCCAGTCTGGTTCCATGTTTTGTGATCAGTAGTAGACTGAAAAGTACTCACTGTATAATCATTTGCACATTTTTCATGCTATTCACTCCACAGGACCAAGCCCTCTTTCAGCAGCCTGTATAAATAATGTGCAATTAAGTGGCAGCTGTTCAGATTTCACATTGTCCTTTTATTAAGTGTACAGGTTCACATTCAATATAGCAAAAATATTCCCTTCTGCAGTTACTGGCTCTCTTATATTATCTGATCTGTGATATTGTTTTCCGCTACTACATTGGAGAATTTCACAATAATAACAAGTGTGTGAGGTGTTTTTTATTATTTTCATATTCTGTTTAGAGAATTAATCTGCTCCATATTACCATCTATATTCAGATCACAGTCTTCATTTATTTCAGTTTTATATTTGAATACTGAATATTTATGTTAGGGTATGGGCAGACACTTTAGGCCCACTTAAGGCACTGCCCCCTTTCTTTGATCTGGGTTCAGTCCCTGAGCAATTCTGCTTCCCTCTGCACCTGTCTCATATAACTGTGAAAGAACAGGGAATGAATCTTTGTGTGTGAACACTTGTGTGTTTGTGTGTGTGTGTGTGTGTACTGAGAGGAAGGAGGGAAAGGAGAAATATAGCTTGAGAATCCTGCCCAGCATTTCATAGGAAATTAATGTCCTGTTCTCAAGGGTAATAGTATAGAATCACAGAATCACCGAATCATAGAATCATCCAGGTTGGAAAAGGCCTTTAAGATCACCAAGTTTGATCATTGTTCCCACACTGGCAAGTCCACCACTAAACCATGTCCCTAAGTACCACATATATCTTTCAAATACCTTCAGGAATGGAGACTCAACCACTGCCCTGACAAACCTTTTGTCTTGGTTTAAGACAATTATATGAGGTGGAGACTCCAAAATTCATTATCTCCCTTTTTAGTTTTTAACCACTCCTCCTCACCAATAAGGAGATGAATACAAGAAGATATAAGTAAAAAAAAAAAAAAAAAAAAAAACCCAAAAAAACCCCGCCCAAACCACCAGAAAAACAGTTTACTAAAAACAAAGCAGCCACAACCAAGATAACAGTAATAACCACTAGACAGAAAGGTGCTGAATCCCAGGGACTCCCTGGCAACAAAGAAAACAAGCTGGCAGAGAATCCCCTCCCCATATATGGTGGCCTCCATAGGCAGCTCTGATGACCAGAGAAAGCAAAAACAATATGGCAGAGAAGCCCAGACCCCATGGTGGAGAGAGACAACAAAGAAAAGATAACACAAGCATCTGCGATTACAAAACTCCCTTCTTCCCCAGACAATACCCAAAAGTGACAAGGGACAAAACAATACCTGGTGACAAATTTTTTTTTCCCAAAAACAAGAGTCAGTGCTGCCCGCTGTCTCACCTGACGGTGGCTCTCCTGGTGATGGCACTTCTGGCAGCAGTTGGGGTTATGAAAAACTGTTTCACGGGGGTGGGGGAGAGACCAGGAGTGGCTGGAACTGGAGAGAGAGCTGAAAAACTCATAGAGAGTTTGACATCTTGGTGTAGCTGTCCTGACTTACAGCAGAGAAAGGGTCTGAAGGAAACCTCCTCCCTGGTTCCAGAAATGGGATTGCCATGGCACGAAGGACCAGAAAGGAGTTGCAAAATTTTCTTGCAGGCAGCTAAGGTGTGGTGCTGCTGCCTCCCCCAGCAAGTCACAGTAAATGTTTTCTTTTTTCACTTAAATCTTCTCACATTTATCTCCTTATTGGTTAAAGGGAAGCAGCAAAAAGCTAAAAAGGGAGGTAATTCACTTTAGAGTTTCTGCTCCATATAATTGTTTTAAACTAAGACACCTTTCCACAAAGAAGTATTACATAATACTGAATCTAAACTATCCCATTTGCTCTTGTCCTATCATTTGTTACTTGGTAGAAGAGACTGTCCCCCACCCATCCACAACATCCTTTCAGGTAGCTGTAGACAGGAACAAGGTCCTCCTGAGCCTCCTCTTCTCCAGGCACTAACCAGTACCTGCTCCTCGTAAGATTTGTGCTCCAGACCCTTCACCAGGTTCATGGCCCATCTCTGGATTTGCTCCAGCACCACAATGACTTTCTTGTAGCGAGGGGCCCAGAACTGAACACAGGATTTGAGGTGTGGCCTTATCAGTGTCAAGTACAAGGAGACAATAACTTCCCAAGCCCTACTGAGCACTATTTCTGATACAAGCCAGGATGTCTTTGACTCTTTTGTCCACCTGGGCACACTGCTGGCTCATGTTCAGCTGCTGCTGATCAACACCTCTGAGTCCTTTTCTGCTGAGCAGATTTCCAACCACTTTTCCTCACACCTGTGGCATTGTATGGGGTTATTGTGACCAGAGTGCAGCACCTGCCACTTGGCCGTATTTAATCTCCTACAACTGGACTCTCTCCATTGCTTCAGCCTGTCCAGATCCCTCTGCAGAATCTTCCTATCCTCCATTAGATTGATATTCATGCGCAATTTGGTGTTGTCTTGCAAACTTGATGAAAGTGGACTCAATTCCTTTGTCCAGATCATTCAGCTTGTACAGAAGAGGTAATGGAGATAATAACTTCTTTTTGTTAGCTTCATTGCTGTTGAAGGAGCATGCTGTGTATCAAATGACAATGAGAACTGTTGCATAAAAGGAAAAAAATGTCATCAGAGTAGATGTATTCTGTATCATGACACATGAACAATGGAACTAAGTAGGGATCCAATAATGCTGACATGTCATGAAATATTATGAACATTTAATATGTGAACAATAATAACACAGATTGTGTGTGATTTTCTAACCTTTTATTGAGCAAACTGTAAAAGGCAGGGGTTTAGATGCATGGCACACAGTGCAGCAATGCTAACTTTTGCACAAATCATGTAAAAGACTGAAGTCTGTAGCCCCATAATAGATACCTGTGGCATTTATTTACTAGTTGATATCACTAGTGCATTTTCATTCTCTGCATAGACAAGTTAGAATAGATACACATATCAATAAACAAACTGAAGAGGAACATTGAACCTCACTATACCAGAGCTGTATTTTATGTCCTGGAGAACAAGCTATAACTATTTTTCCTCTCTTTCACCTGACCCTGAAGGAATCCTTTTCCTAATGCCTATCTTTCTTTCAGGCCTAGCCTTCTCATTGAAGTTTCATATTAGATCTAAAATCCTTTCTGTCACTTCAAGTTCTGGCTCACACCTTATTCAGCTTCCACTGAATCACGTCCTACCTCTCTCTGAGGCCTCTGGTTCCATGTATTTGTTTTCTCCATATACCAAAGACTTTGTTTTGTTACCTCTGCATCACAATCTTAGTGTGGATGAACCATAGGAGAATGTTAAAACTGCAGATTCAAAGCTTAGTTTTCCTTTCTGTTGTCCAATAGATCAGAGTAACAAAAATAGTTTTGAGAAAGCTCCTATCCAACTACTGCATCTGGCATATGGGGTATGTAATATGCAAAAAAAAAAAAAAAAATTCCTGGATTTTTCTCTGCAAATAAGTTTCTACTGAAGAAATGCAATCTGTAGTTTTCTTGAACAGAATGCAATTATATAAACCAGGTAGATTATTCAGATTAAGAGAAAAGAGAATTACTAAGAAGTTTTCAATTATTTTTTCAAAAGTATGTGGAGTATTCTTTCCCGTTTTGAACAGATTAATTTTTTTTCTTTTACTTTAATCTGGTTCACAGGTATAAACCTTTTTTTTCCTGAAATTTAGAGGAATGAAGCATCTGTGAATAGTACGAAAATATTTCAGTTTTCCTGGACTGAATATTTGAACAGAGGCACAGTGAAAGAAATAAAAAAGTTAGGCACTGTCAAAGCCATCTTGGAGTGGGGCTTCTACAACATAAGCCCACAGTACAATTAATAATAAGCAAAGTCTCTCTACACATAAATTTAGGTTCATTATAAATGTCATGATTTTACCTGAAAACCCACAGAGCAAATTAAAAAGCTGTATCTTTTTTGGTTATAATGAGAATTACACACATCACAAAAAGTACACCATCCAGTGTATCTGATGGCAATGGAAGTAATAGAAGAAATTAGCTCTCCTCACAATTTTTTTCCTGGTTCCTTCTTCAGCCCACCCACCCACTCCTTCCTTTCGCCATTTCTCCTCCGAATCTACTCTGATTCAAGGGGACATTTCCATCCCAGTGGTTCCTCCGGAATTTTTTCACCAAAGGGAATCCTTGAGAAGTATTTCCATACCCCACCTCTGCCTCTCCATATCTGCTGTATTGGGGATGGTTGGCAGCAGGCTTAAATCGGGAATGATTCTGGCACAAAAGAAACCAGGATCATCAGGATCAGTGAGACATAGTTGGACCTTTTAGAGCAGCATTAAACTATTCTGGTGTTAAATATGGCTCATTCAGAGCCAGTTCATATCCAGCTGAAGTCAGCAGGAAGCTTGCATGGATTTCAGTGATCTTCATGTGAAGCCCAGAGAAAACAAGACCTTTTTTCCTTGTGTGAGCAAGATAACAAAAATGGGAACGGTAATGATTGATTATGTAGGTCATTGTCAGTTCTGTGAGCTATGTGTTATGTATAATGCATTAGGCTTAAGGAAAAGTAGTTTGTGATGGGGAGTAGAGATGACTAAATTCTAGGTCCTAAAGTACTTGTTTTGTTCATCTTGATGTGAATAGATCTTGTGTTTTACTGGGTCTTGGTAGGACAGAGATAAATTTAGAAGCAAATTTTGCCTTAGATCTTTACTCACAGTGTCTATTGACTTAAATGAAAACTGATTTGACTTAGCTAGGGCAGAATTTTGTATGCACACTCTTGAATTTTAGTAGAATATATATCTATGTCCTAAGGTACTATGTTCACTTTTCTGATGTTGTTTTTAGTTGCCATTTGTTAGCTTTAATGTTTTTTAAAATAAATATGGACTTCCAGAAGCAAAATAAATTTAAAAATGCCTATTTTTCATTTTTATATTGTGTGCCCTGCATACTCTATAGTGCATTATTAGATAAACAAGGCTTGATTACAAGAACCTGTTGCTCTTGGAGTATTCATTAAGAATAAGGTCCACAAGAATAACTTGTGCACCTGAAATGGCTATCAGAGCATTATGCATAAATCGCAGAAATGTATCTCTGTTGCGTTCCTGAAAGATACAATGCTGAAACCAAACAACTGAGCAGAAACTGAAAAAAGCCTGGAGTTACTGTAAAGTTTAATTATTCACTTGTGGGTTTTTGTTTGTTTGTTTTGGTTGTTGGACTTTTTTTTTTTTAAATCTGTTTCTGGCAGTTGGAAGAAGTAAAGCACAGAATGAGGAAAAAAGTCTTCCAAGCATTTAGGAGAACTTATATCCTCTCCAGAAACATTTGATCTATTTGTGGTAGTACAATGAGCTATTCCTTTGGCAAGAGGAGGCGCACTAGGTAGTTCACAGAATGCAATTTATTTACAAGCTGCAACAGCTGCAACTCCATTTTTTTTTTTCTGAAAGATAGAGGGAATGCAGCCAAGTGTAACATAAATATGCAAGACTGATGTGTCTGTGTCAGACACCATCCTCAAAGGCATTTCACTTGGAATAAGTGAATTCAAATCTCCAGATATTACTTCACACTCGAGAAAAATGTAATAATAAAACAATGCATGTAAAGAGGAGTGTTTGATTATTTATTTGTTCATTTATTTATTTATTTATTTATTTATTTATTTATTTACTGTGGAATGTAGCAATGTAATATGCTAAACATCTTTTTATGGACATAAATAAAAATATTTTGAACTTTTATTCCATTATCAAAAAATGCAACCTTTCTGTTTTGCATTGCACCAGTTATCCAGTCAATATCATATTTTTAATGAAACACAAATTGTATATGACTGAGATTATTGAATATTTGTTTCATTTTAATGGTACTTAATTATCAAATATGTGTTTCCTCATGAATAAGCTGATTCCAAATGCATCACTAGGAGTTCTTACATGTTAAGCTGTTTTGGCCAGTCATGTTGGGATGAAACATGGCAAATTTTATATCTCTCACAAGAGATATGCAAAAGGAGCACAATTTCTTTAAAACACTTTAGAGTAAATCCCATCTTAGAGCTAGAAATGGGAAATTGCTTTAGTTCCATTCAGTGCCCCATTCCTCAAATTAAGATTTTTCAAGATAAAGGATTTGGCAAGATTATCATCCATTAAGCAACTGCCAACATAACCAGAGCCATGAAATGCTCTTTCTGAAAAAAGTAATAGGATGGGCTCAGCTGTGCAGCCTCAGATTTCCCCATTGACTTTTCCCTTGGCTAGCAGAATTCTGGAGTAGGGGTGTTTCCAACATTCCTCTTCCCCCATAAAAAGTAGCCAATTAAGGAATCGTCTTTAAAGTAAAATAGAAACAGTATTAATTGATGGGTGGATGAGAGTTATAGAAGCAAATGTAATAAGTAATAAATTTAATTTAACTTTTTCCTCTTTTGAATTGCTCAGTTAATGGAAAGGTGGTGACAGTGAGATTGTGAGGAATGTTGAGAAGCATTTCAAGGTTTCACCTCTTGTTGTATAAACAAGAAAAGAGCAGATGTATAATGTAAATATTCATGTTAATAAATGAAAAGTTGTTTCACAGAAATATTTAATAGAATTCTTTCAAATTTACTATATGGGAGAATATTCCTCTTGCAACTTTATCAAATATTCATGTAATCCCAATTTACAGTGAAAACCATAATTAAAATTTAAAACAAATATTTGAAGGAAAACCTCTGGCAGCATTTTTGCAGCTCAAGTTATGTGTGACAATAACTGAATAGAGCAAGATTGAGCTGATAAGTGGAATATCCACAACAGAGTGGGAAAGATGCAGCAGAAAAAAGACATAAGAAAATATGTCTCACTTGTATACTCGCTTGAAAGTTCTGCTTGCAAACTGCATGTTATCAAATTAAAAAAAAAATTAATAATCAAGAGGTTCTGTTGGCATTTATGAACGTTTCATGTAAATTGAGTGTGAATGTAGCCATTTAAATTTAGTAAATTTTTTCCATTCTTTCCACTTCATTGTTTGGAGCCTATGACATTCAGAATTAGTTTTATGTCAACTTATCATTCTCTATGCATATCTATGTAACTAAAGAATTTGTAGTGTTCATGATCCAGCACCAGAAAAAAAAAAAGCAAATACTTCCACTGAAACAAAAACAAACAAACAAACCAAAAAACAAAGAAGATAGATATTATAACAACATTCAAAGAGATAGTATTATATGACTGTGAAAGCCAGGCCCCAAGCATCTGGGGAGTTACTCTGACCACGATACCCAGTGATGGCCCTTCCCAGCCACTCTTCCCCCCTACCCACCACACAAGTCCATGCCAGTACAACACACGTTCCTACAATTCCTGTTCCTCTCCAAAGTGACAAAGGTCACTTCCAGCATCATCATCCCTGCCTGTCATCCAACCTACCACCTAGAGTGGGTCCTTCCAGCATCATCATCCCTGCCTGTCATCCACCCTGCCACCCAGAGCGGGTCCTCTTGGGGAATCTCTCAAGGACACATCCCCAGGCCCCAGAAAGGTGCTCGGAAGGTTGCACACATCCTCTCCTCTCCAGCATTCTGTGTCAATGGGTAGATATTGACCCAGATATTTATGGAAGAAGAAGCCAAAAATGATGGTTTTCTCACCCACAAGGGGGGTGGTCACTCCAGCTGGGCAAGGGGGCCATGGCCCAGATGGCTGCTAGCTCTCTGGGTGCTGGTTCCCCTCTAAGCTTAGCTATCCTCAGAGGGTCAGGCATTTGGGGATATGTTCCACCAAAGGGCCACCACTTTCTCAAATTATTACTTCCTAACTTAGCTTGTTGGCATAAACCACAGATGGCCACATTTATCACATAGCCTCAGGCTGATCTCTCTGATTTTCTCCCAACCAAAAGTCACTTACCTACTGTTACCTGGTTATTCTTAGGCTAGATGGATGCTGATGTTATGCCCATATATTAAATTACATTTTCTCTTTGAAAAGCAGGTAATCTTCGATTATTTATATATTTTTTTAAATCTGTCATACAGATTACACTTCGATGTATATAAATTAAAGTTAGGCAAAATATACTTATTTAAATACAGCTTACAATTTTCTCTTTTCAAAACTATCTGTCAAAGTCACAATACCAACTATTCCCAGTGAAGTAAGGCAGTGTTTTAAAAAAGGACATTAGTTCATATGCCACATCTGGCTTTCAAAAATCACCAAGCCATTGTTTTACAGTAAGTTATTTTGTAAATCTGGAAAAAAATGCCACGATGAACGTGCCCCTGTGCTGACACTTTATGTGCAGATTAACCAGAAGAAATTTCTCCACTTTGGTGTATTTTATACCTACTTTGGAAAGAAGACCCCCCAGCCAATTATAGAAATTAACAATGAAGTCCTTCCTTGATGTAAAACAAGTTAGCTAACTGAAAATTCAGAAAGTATTAAATGACTGTAACCATTTTTGTTTCTGCCTGTTTCTATTTCTAGGTCAAGCATTTCTATTTCAAGAATTGGATTCTGTACTGAAAAAAAAACCCAACAGAACACTGTTTAATGCACACTCTGGTCTTCTAACAGCATGCAGAAAACTTATGGCCTCAGATAACAATGTTCTAAGGCAGTAGTGCTCAAATTATAGCTCTTAAGGGACCTGAATATGGCTCTCATGAAACCAATGTGTCTCATTTGTGTTCCTTTTGCTGTATTTTAGTCCTGGAGACAGAAGAACAATGATAATAGAAAAAACACCCTGTACAAAAACACACCTGCAAGGGAATACTGGAACAGTAGAGAACCACGTTGCAACACTTTTAATTAAGTGTAAGACGCAGGGGGTAAAAAAAGAGGCATGAGGTAGTAACTTCTCTGAATGGAATTGCATATGCAAGAACAGGGTAAAAAAACAAAACTCCTTTTCAGGTATTAAAGCTATCCTGCCTCCTGATTAGGATATTCCAAATTCTTGAAATAGAAAGTCCAACTGAATCAAGACAGCAGACTTGCTGGGTTTAAAAAACACTTATTTTTCTGGTTCAAAAACTGAGGTTCTACTTGTACACGACTTTCTGTTTGTATACTTGAAAGCCAACCTGAGCTTCAATTTCTATCCTAGCACTTTTTTCCATTTATTTACATTTCTCCCAAATATGACTTCAAAGGCTGACAATAGAATAGAATGACAGAAATGTCCTCCCCCATGAAAGTACTTGGCTCATTTTTAGTCCTGTCTTACAGACGTGAATTTCTATGACTCTATGAAGCTTCAGTACAGATTACATAGAAATAATCTTTGAATACTTTATCAAATCATGCTTTTTTCCAGAGGCAGAAAGACACTTTAGTGAAGTTCACATAAGTTTGTTCTTAAGCCCCTGCTATACCCCTTCTTCTGTGTCATTGTTGACATTTCCAGATCCTTATGGACACAAACATTTCCATTTAAAACTGGAAAAAATTTATAATACTTCCTACGTGTTCTCAAGATGGATGAATAAGAATTTAGAAAACACTAGATATGGTTTTTCGTTAACTTTCCATACATTTTTATTCTTTGTATTTGCTTTTCCCAAATATCTTGGCACATTTTTTGACTGTCTGTTTTATCTGTGAAAACAGAGGTTTTGTCACTCAGTGTTATATCAGAAAGAATATTTTTTATAAATTACTGTATAACCACATAACAAATGCAGGATCATACCTATGGACAATGAAAAGTACTTTCAGTGAATTGTTCTTGCTTATTTGCTCTGACAGTTTTGGGAGGGGGGTCCAGTCCCACAGAATGGAGTGTGCTTCAGTGCTGTGCTGCACATAAAGGATGTCAGCAGTTGCTTAGAGCTGAGCACTTTGGCCCTGATGCAGTCAGACACATATGCATGTGCTTAGCTCAATGTACAAGAGCAGCTAACCAGGGACACATGGTGAGGCCTGAGAGTTTGGCTCATTTTCTGGAGCAGAGCACAAGAGAAGAAAGATATTTAATGATCTTAAGGTCAGTAGACCTTGTTCTGCAAATATACTGGCTTCAGAAAAACAAAAATCATAGAGGTAGTTTTTTATCTTTTATTGCTAAACAAAGGAAATATGAATGTTCTAAGCAAACATATGAACCAACAAACAAAGACATGAAAAACAGAATGACCCTTAGAAAAGTGTAGTCTTTTAACTTTGTATACTGGCAATATTGAATATGACTAATCATGTCAGGCTGATTGCACTCTATGAATTGTTCGTAGGCAATTTCCAAACCAAAAGTTATTTGAAAACCTTCAGATAATAAGTGCATACCCTTTAAGAGGTCAGTTTTTTCTACCACTATTCTACTGCTAGGTAGCACTTGAAATAGAGTATTGAAATAAATTTGATTTAAGATAACTGATCTTGTGTTTGAAGATTGTTTTTGTTCATAATACATATGAACATAAATTGTTCAGAAGTATAATTCAGATAATCTGTGAAAAAAATCTGTTAAAATATGCAAAATACAGGACATGAGAAAATGAAACTCTAAAGATGCTGTGTTTTTTGAGAGTCTTACTCAATGCCTTTGGTGCATATAGAGTATCTAGTTTCCTAGTAGTCTTGTGGCTACATGTGAGTGATGTAAAAGGATGAAACAATGTGATACAATTTATTATGCACAATTCACCGTTTTCATATGTAAGGGCTACAAGGATCCTTACCTTTCATGTGAAATCATTACCCAAAAGTTGTGGTTCAACTTATATACCAGACCAAAAGCAAGAAAATTTTCAAGTCCAAAAGAAAAACCGCCAATAGTAGCAACACTACCCAGTCTTAAACTTTTCTGAAATGGAGTATCATTCAGCAGTTTCAAAGATCTACTGGGGAGAAAATATACAAAATAAATCATTTTAGAAATTAGAAAAGTCCCATTTGTACTATATGCATATTTATCTTGATTTTAAATTCTGAACAGAAATGTGCTCCACATTAAAAACCACATTTTTTTTCCTTATAAACATGTCTAGGTACCTAATGAAGTAATTTAAATAAAATTATGATCTTTCTGTACTGGAATGCTTGGCAGCACTTAAAAAGTCTAATTTTCTTTGAGACACATGTTTGTTCTTGTAAAATGTACTTTTATAAATTGATAGACAGTTCAGAGAATGCCACATGTTGGGAATGAGAACAAGAACTTGTATCTCTTCTCACTACATTATCATAGGCTCAAGGGACTCAGTAGTCCATTCTGCCCACGCCAAACACACACTGAAGATACACCTGAGCCTACACTTACTATATCTCCCTGATCTTATGTGAGATATGGAGGGAAAAAAACGTTATCTTTACATTGGTGAAATAGTTTCATTCTATTCCTGTCTTTCAAAGTTCATTTCTGGATAGATAATTACCTCTTCTGCGAAGGAAACTAAAATTTGCTGTGATGGTTATGCTAACAAAATCTAGAAATACTCTGAAATCTGTTGCCACTACCTTGTACTATAAAATGTCTGCCATGCGAGGTAGCTTAATGTTTTCTTTCAAACCTCAGCAGTGTGAGAAAAAAGAAAGCTTTGGGGCTTCAACTGAATAATTTTACTTTACAGTAAGTGGTAGAAGGCAGTTTAGCAGTCAGGTATTTAAACTGGGATATAAGCATTTATAGCTGCCTCCTGCTGCACACTCAGCACTGTTTGCTGTTTTAGAGGTAGATCACTGCTCAGCAGGTTTGGTTTAGTTTACAGTTAAGTGTGATGCTTGAGCTAGGTTGCAGTGCTGAAATCTCCCTTGTCAATTCATAGGCTTTAAAATGTGTCAGTAAACTATCACCTAGCTGTACTGGCATTTTGCTGCATACAAGTTCATTGTTGCTGCTGTTTGTTGTTTTAAAACTGTGTTATTTTCCATCATATTATCGACTTCTTATTGGGATTTTCAGAAGCCTCTCATCAAGTTCAGTAATGCAGAAATAAACCCATAGAACTCAAACTAAAGTCCAACATATTATTTTGCAGACAAACCCACTGTTAAGTGGTGTATTAAGACTAAACCAGAAGGATTTGAACTGCAGGTTCTTCTTACACCTAATTATCTTCAGTTACACAGTCAAAGTATTTTTTCAAAGGACCAATGCTTTAAGGATGAAAGATATTTTATTCTATAGTTTTCAAGTCACATGATTAAATAGAATTGAAGATAGCTGATTAAAAGAAAAATGGTACCATTTACTCGTAGTCATATCATTTAAAACTATGACTAGAGTGGATTCTCCCCACTGAATAAGAAAGTATATAATTTATACTAATTCCTTTCTTAATTTCTTTCTACCAAAACAATACGCTCTTGGGTGGAAGAGAGTAGGACAGGTCCTTGTATTGTACCTTTAATTCCACTACTTTCATGACAGAAAAAGTAGAATTTATCTCTATTATTGGTTAACTAAAAACTACATTTCTTTGACTTGTACTCTAGCTTGCCACTTAAAAATTAATTATGCACAATAACAAATAGCAAAGTGCTCCTTTTCCAGAATAAGTTGCCCATTGGGATGCAATGAAAGTGTTAATAATTAATCAAATAGTCTAACTTTGTATTATTTTTTGCTACCTCTCATATACAAAACCCCACTGATATTAGTTGACGTTTTTTGTTTCATAAATATTTATATATCATTGCATTTTCCTTGCAAATTGCATTTTTTCACCCCAAAGGGAGGAAAAAACAATTTGTGTGTTAATTTTATCTCACTGGTTTTGTTCAGCTTCAGTAGTTCTGTATATAAAATAAGAGATTAGATAAAAAGGGATGCATACAACCTGTGTTTTATAATTTAAAGAATAATAATTAGGCAAGGTTGCTAATTTTGGAGCAATTCAGGTACATTGCTACCTCCCAGCAAAAAGTGAAAAGCAGGCAATTCAGTGTGCCTGTTCCCCCTACTGCCCAACTTTAATACTAATTTTGTTTAGATTCTGCTGCCCCCTACAGAATAATTAAATATTTAGCATTTTACAAACCCGAGGGTTGATGTCCATTGGTTTTTAATATTACCTGGACAAGTTAATGCACATTTTCCATGGAAGGAAGCAGAGCTTTATTTGCTGTCATTACAATTTTTTTATATGTTCTGCATCACCTCTAGTAAAAAAAAAAAAAAAAAAAAGCCACCAAAAAAAACCCAAACAAACAAAAAAAAAACAACAAAAAAAACACCCCACCCCAAACTCACCACATTGTGTTATATTGATAAAATAAAATAAAAAGAAAGTGTGTTATTGGACCACTGAAATAAGGTGAAACATATTTCACATCCTCCAAGAAAGCAGAAAGCAAGTTTACTAACCTTTGAATCTCAGAAGTAAGCTAATTATGTACTTTATCAGCTGCTTCCTATACTACTCTTCTTTCCAGACTCCACTATCTGTGACAAACAGCAGCAGTTAAATGCAGTGATGCACTTCAGATTCTAATAGAAAACAGACTGTGAATAGGATAGGGAGGAATAGATAATACTCTAAATGTAAACTTTATATTTCTAATTGCATTTAAAAAATATAGCATTCTCTTTGAAAAGTAGTATTTGTACTTGTTGATATTCCTAAAAAGTAACTTTTTAAATAGAAATAAGACCTAGATTATGTTTCCTGTGGCAAACCTCAAATTGAATAGGTAAGTTTGTTCTCTATATATATGCCCTGGCTGTCTCATATTGCACAGATATGTCCATCATTTAGGAGATTATGCATGAAAGAGAGGAAACCAAGGAAATCTTCCATCATATTCAGTCCTTGCAACTGTGTGGAGAAAGAAAACAAGCAGGAGATTTCATATGGTCTGGATTAGCTCCCTTTAATGTTCCCTAGAAACCCAGCATTAGAGGAAAGAGAAGTGTCATGAATGTGCTTGGGTTTCTCTCAATAAAATACTTCCCAGAACTCACAGCACAGAAACTCATTTGTCCTTGGCTTACCAAGATTAGCAAGAAGTTAGGACACTGCAGTAATTACATCCCTAAAACATCGCCATTTTTCTGAGAGCTTCCCCAAATGCCTGAAGACACTAGTCTTGAGGAGACAGGTACAAGTTATATCTTCCAAGGCATATGGTGAACAATTCATGGAGCACAAAGCTGTTTGAATGTGCCTGGCTTTGCTTACAAAATAATTTTGTAGAAATGTTAGCAAACCCAAGAAAACTTACAGGCATTTTGATGCCTTAGCTCCTTCATATGTTGGAAACAATCCCAAATTTAGTGAAGATTACACAAGAGTTAGATGTAAAGAGGAAATTAATTAATGAAGACACACTCAAACACATTAATGGGTCATACTCCTTAAATAAACACAGTAAAAATGTCTCTAAAAAAGCCCAAAGATCTTTCTCAGATGAAAGAAATGTTATCCTGATCACACCATTAATGATGACAACATTTACATCAGTAAATGCAATAAGGACAATCCTACCTGTGTATAAAATAGTTTGTCCAGAGAAATTTTCTGGACAGGATTACTTTCAAATAATAAACAATTTGCTTTTGAAATATACTTCAATAATTTCTCACCTGCATGTTTAAAGAATAAAAGTATTTCCTGGAGGTAAAAAAACAAAGCAGAAAGATGAAAAAGGTTTCAGAAAATTGGTGGTTTTTTTCTTCCCAGAAAGAACAGAGACATTAAAGGCAGGGGAAAGGCCCCTGCAAAAGTACCTATTAAATCTATTTTCCAACTTTCATCCATTCTCTTACTCTCTATAAGAATCTGCCATTCACTCAAATAGTGCATTTATTTCCGATGTATGACAGGAGCATATATGTTCAAGGTTTCACAAAAAACTATAATTTAAAATACAACACTGAGCTATTAAAGCTAAAAGCTTTTAGAACACATCACAAATCTGACACTTTTCTATGGTTTTAACTTGACTAGGTTGGGAGAGTAACTGAATGAAAGAACAGCTTTGCAAGCTTCATCTAATACTTCAAATAGACTAAGTGCAGATTTTGTAGATTTAAATATTCACATTAATATTGATTTGCAGGAGTATCAGGGAAGAAAAACAACACCATTAAAATGATAGAGACATAATTCCCATTATAGTTTTTGGTAATGGAACTGCTGCATTACTGAAATCTACATTCTTAGATTAGAGAGGTACTGCAGTGATTCAAACCTAGGGAGAAGATAAAAGAACAAGAAACATGTCATTGCTACAAAACCAGAACCAATAAAGAATGTAAAGCTTTTAAACAGCAAGATATTTTTCATCACAATAAAACTGTGCCACTGTATGAAACAACTCTCAAGTATTTATCAAGCAAATGTCTGAAAACCTGTAAACTCTGAACAAGTCCTGGATTCCAGTTCAGACTTTCAAGATTCTGTATTTTACATGTTTGATATTTAATTTAAATAGTAAAGATGTTGTTGTTATGGGAGCAGAGTGTGGAAGCCTTGAACTGCCCTGTGAATTCTTTAACTACTGTGATGCAATGAGGTTTGTGTTCCTCTTCACCCTTCTTCTTTACCTTTCCAGATGTGCTCAGCCCCAGTCTGAGTCTTTTATGTGATACTAGGATTCCGTAATACAGCCCCAAAAGGACGAAAGTGCTACCTCACCCAACTGACATTACAGCCTTCTCAGAGGAAAAAAAAGTAACTGAATATTGGTCAGGAGACTCCTTAGCATATGGATTCCAATAGGTTTTATGTATCTAATGTGGTCATGCGAATCAGGTGACCTCATGGCCGGTGTGATCTGTTAAGAGGAAGGAAGATGAAGTGTGGGTGAAAGTCATCTTTGGGGTACAGATGAAAATTCTTTTCAAAAACAACTTTTTTTCATTACAGCATATATTTCCCCCTTGTGTTTCTGTCAATGAGACAGTTTCATTCTTTTGATAGCACACAGTATTAGTCCTCTTTGAAACATAGTGTTAAAACAATTTCCTTTTCCTTGATTCAATTCAGCATGTTAGTATTTCACTGGGAGACAGAAGCTGAGGAAATGATTTTGCTCTCCAGCTGATGAAGAGTTGAAGAATTTTAGAATTCAATGTTCTTTTTCCAATGAGCTCAGCAAGGAACATTATTTTGACGGCTTCAAAACTGTCACTGAGATTGCCAGGTACAAAATAATATAGAATTTACACAGTTTTCTCTAAAACTCAGGATCGTTTAAACTAACTGTCTTTATCACATAAGAGAGTGATTCCTTAAACTTGAATGATCCTAACTCTGGCTTTGAAAGATCTTTAAAACATTGGTCACATTGTGTCATTCAGGCCCGGGCAGACATTCGGTATGTGTTAAGATCAGGTTTGCGGGTGCCTCAAGTGTCTGTTCAGGATTAAAAATAAAGGTGATCATAAGAAAATTCATCACATTTTCAGTTCTTAACTTCCTTCTGTCTACAGCCATTATCTATGCAAAATAAGAATAAGCTTTTCACAACCTAGGGGCAAGCAAAAAAACAACCATAGAACTGGCTTCCTGAGTGCAAGTTTATATCTTTATAATTTTTGGCTTGCATTCTTTTAATTTAATTTTGTCAGTTTTGTTTACTTCATTGCCTTTTTTTTTCTCCTTTGCTATCTTGTCATTAGTGCTTTGCTTCAAAGATGTGGCTCATTTGTATATCCTAGCATGCAAATTGTAATCTAACCTAAATATTTCAGCAATGCTCATCTTTGCTTCTCATCTTCCTTTGTGCAGCCTTACCTTTCCTCAGACCAGTCATTTTAATAGTAGGATTGCATTCTTTTCTGCTAAGATATTTATAGAAATCATTCTATACCATGAAACTATTTCTCATTCTAATTTGTCTTTTCATATGTTAAAATGCATCACAGGAAATTTAAAATACACAGCTAAGTATCAGAACATATTTTTAATTTAAACTACAACTCTCTATGTCAGCATAACATAATTAATTATCTGATATATGGATACAGCATTCCCTATATTTTATGGAGTTCTGTGCAATTGAAGTAACAGTGCCAACATCTTAAGTGTGTTTAAACAACATACACACAAGATGCTGACTTCTTAACATGAATGGTCTGAAAAATTGTTCCTCTCCTTCCATAATTCTGCTTTACAAAGTGAAACCCTAGGGTTTTGTGTGAGTGTAAAAACAGAAGACATAAGATTTCCTTAACAGAAAGGATTCTCTATGGCACAGTGCCTCAGTGAGGAACATAGTTCCTTCTATTCCCTTAATTCATCCAGTTGTGGCTCCTAATTTTAGTCCATCACTACTCCACTGTTCCACTGTATCATCTCTTGCATTTATTCCTTCAGTTTGACAGACAAAGTCACCTTGATAACAAAACAAAATTGTTCTCTATTGAATTCGTATGCAATATAAACTAGAGATAGAGATTGCATTATTGCCTTTAGCATATGGCAGACCCCAGAATTTCCTGTCTTGTGAAGACACTGACCCACTGATCTTTCTACAAAAAGCCCAGCCAGTATTAACCAGAAGAAAAGGGTTAAGCAGTAAGGAGCACATACATCCACTCTTGCTGAAAATAAAGACTCTTGCTCTGTGGACACATGAGAGAAAATAACACTCCCTGGTTGCTCCATTTTGATCTGAGAAACAGGACAAGTGCTGGGTGCTATTGTCACTTGTCCCACCAGCTTGCAGCAATCTGTAGCATTGGCCTTCTCTGAACTTCCCTGAACAGTTGGGTCTGTTTGGCTGTGCTTTAATAATTCTCCATTATTTCAGTGATTTAATATAGTAATATCTTGATTTTTTTTTTGTCATAAAAGCCATCCTACCAAGGTGAGATACAGAATGCAAGTATGCATCATGTGATAAATATATATTCCTCTTTTCCCTTATTTATTTTATTTTTTAAAGAAATTAAGTGCACTCTACATCTTGTCACATGAGAAATGCTAACCAACTTTTCTCTACAGATTTTTTCAATATTTACTTTATCTACATCTCTTCTATCCCTCCTATCTTTTTGTTTCATATAGGGAAAATCTCTAGTCTAAAATAAATGTTCTTTTACATGCTGTATAAGCTGTCTTTTTATAATTATATCGTATATTATATATGTGTGCACTTATTTTTTGTAAGTAATAAAAAATTGTAAAAGAAAAAATGTAAAAAATTGTAAAAAATTGTCTGCTTAGTAAAAATTTTATTTTGATAATCTTCACTGTCCTGGCCCTTCATTTTTTTTAGCCATCTTTTTTCTTGTAAATTCTAACTACAGCTACCGACCATTATCAAGGATATAAGTGTTTTTTCATATCTATTCACCTTTTATTAAGTTCTAAAAACAATTTACATCATGGACCATTATTGAATGATGTTTCTACAGGATTTGATGCCATGGTCATGGGTTACTTGTAAGGCAGTGGCTAATTTTGATTCCACCCCTCTATATCAATCAACTGTTTAACTGTGACAGTACTTTTCCACTTTCAAAAAAAAAAAAAAAAAGACTGTTAAAGGCTTTTTGGAAGCTGATATATAGTTATGTGACTTTAGTCCATTGAAATCACTGAATATCTCTTCAAAACATGCAGGTTGTGGCTTTATTCTAAAAAAGCTGTATTGACTTTCACCATAGTATCACACATTCACTTAATTCCATTTGTTGTTATAGTTTTGATTGCTTTGCTTGGTACAAAGGTCAAATGCACTCAGACCAGTGTCTATTTGCATAGAGGTCTTCTAAAAACCTTTGTGAAAATGACACTGCACTTACTGTTTTCCTTTTCTGTGATAACATGACTAAGGAAATTGTGAGACTTGATACCAGTCACCACTATACTTCATACTAAGCTTCAGAGTTTATGCATGAAGAGAACCTAGTCCTTGCTGGTGAGGAATTCTGGTGAGGAACTGTATTGTGCATCATTTTTTCCCCTTGCATTTTATTCCTCACTCTTATTTTCCTCCTCTTGGCTGCTATTACAATTTTTATAATTGGGTTTTCACTAGTTGGTGGTTTTTTTTCTTCATTTGAATTTTTAAAGTGATCTTATCGCAACCCAGAATTTTTAGCATTTTTGGCTGATTCTCCTCCCCATCCTCCCAGGGTTGGAGGGAAGACTGAGCTTCAAGTTTCGTCATGAAGAGTAAACTTTTCTAGGAGGAATGCAGATACAGCATAGACTCTCTGATCCAAACACTCTTGTCAAAGCAGGGCCATCTAGATCTGTTGCCCACATCTGAAGTCATCCAGATGACTTCTGAATACCCACAAGGCAGGAGACACAATTTCTGGACTTTCTCCCTCCATCCTGTTGAGGGGAGGGAGTGATAGATTGGCTTGATGGGCTCCTGACAGCTCGCCGAGGTAGCCCCACCATATTTAAGTACTAAAACCAAAACTAGCCAGAATAACATAGAAATTTCATTTAATGGCCTTTTTCTGGTCTTATCCATGTTATTTTCTCTTGCAATTCCACTTATTTAAAGGAGTTGCTCATGGGTACACTGTTTGCAGCCATTAACTTCATGTAGTCATGCTTATTATGCTTGTAAAAAACCAATTTGTGATTTCTCCATGCTGATGGCCATGTCATGTTCTGCAGAAAAGCTGCAGATGTGTTTTCTCTGGGAACCTTCACATGTGTTCTCTTTTACATCCAGAAATAAAATGCCTCTTTGCTTTTGAAAAATAATATATTTTACATGGGTAATATAAAATCACAAGTTTGATTTACAAATGGGCTCAAATGGGCTTTCTTCAGACAATACAGTCTGATTCTATGTAAGTAGAGGCTGTAAAATAACACTTTTATCTCTGTAATGCAACCAGTACTTCAATGTTTTTAGAATGCATTTCTAGAAAAGCACCACATACATATTTGATAAGAAATAAATACAATGTACTATAACTCTGTAACAATTTGAAAGCACCGGTGATGATGGGGTGTGTGCTCATTTTTAGTGTTCTCCTTATTATCTCCTCTACCGAAGAAATAACCCTGTTCTATTTTCTCTTCAATAAAACCACATGGAATTAAATTGAGAGGAAGAACAGCATCTACATCGCTAATACTGCCCTCAAAATAGCATATGAAATAACACTGAACACTGAAAGAGCGTTGAACATTGAAATAAAATATGTCAAATAACTAATTTTGTCTCTCCTTCCTAATAACTCTGTTGCTGGAAAACAAAGTTGTGCCTGATAGCTGTGTCTGGGCAGTGATTTCCTGTATCTCATCATAATTTATAAGCCATGTGTTCAGCTACTGCTCTGAAATGGTAACTATCAGCAGGAGTAATTTGTGACTGAGAAATAATGTAGCATGGAATTCAGCATGAAAGGTAGGAAGGTCCAACTGCAGAATGAGTTACAGTGGCTGGAAGCAGAAATGCCAGAGATAGAAGGATTGCCTGTGAAAGAGTGAATTTTACCTTGGTGATAGGAAACTGCTGCAATACTGTCTTGTAACCAGCCTGGAATCTGTGTGCTCAGGGACCACCTTTGGGCAACAGAGCTGGGCTGGGCAGAGGTGCCTCATGCAACTGCTCAAAGGACTGGTGCAGATGAAAGTACATGCAAGGTATCCACTTGTGACGCATCTTTGCAGGCTCCTTATGGGACCAGCTCTAGCAGTAAGACTCTGCCCTCTACATTGTTCCTTATTTTACATTCATATTTAAGCACAAGTGTGTGTTCTGTATCATCTGTGCTACTCACTGTCCACGGGATGTGACTCCACAAGCATCACAGTGAGGGCTGTACTTCCTAACAAAGCACCACTGCAGGAGCCTTGTCCTCAGACAAGTCCACCCATTCTGTGTCAGTGTCCTGTTCAGTGCAAGCAAAACTACTGCTGTGCAACCAGAGCAGCTGCCACTCAGTCTGAGAAGGAAAGCCCTCACTTGTGTACCTTCAGGGTAGCTTTTCACATTATGATTACCAAGGGGAAGGAAACACCTCAGAATGTTGTTGAAAAAACAGGGTTTGAAGTAAAAAAGCCTACTTTCAAGTTGTACATGTGAATGCCTTTGTCACTTTAGCTTTCTCAGTTGGTTGGGTAGCTATAATTTTTTTTTATATTTGCTCAGGTCTATGTTAAAATGACTTCATATCTGTTCAAACAATGAGGACAAATGGCTTATTTTATGCCTGCAATCTTCTTAAACGGGATTGAGGAAATATTTCATTAAATACCATGTGTTCATAAACTTCTTAAACAGTAGTATCTGACTGATACATGTAAAATGAGACACAATCATTTGTGCAGGCAGATTTGCACACAAAAAGATATGCACAATAACAGACACAGCTACTGGCATAGACTTCCTTGACTAATAAGCTGTAGTAGATACAGTTGTTTAAAAAGACAGGTCTGAAAAGCAGCTAATATGGCTTATTATGAAGCTTTCAGCTCTCTGACTGTGATCTCTGCTTCTTTAAGTAGCTGGACAGTCACAGCTCCTATGTGTACCAATGTGAAAGACAGAGACTTCTTCCTTTTACCCCACAGGCCTTTTTTATTTCATTGTTCCCCTTACAGAACTAAAGTAAGCCAGAATGATGTCCGGCCTGAGGTTCTGGAGTAGGCACACACAACATTATTATAGCTTTTTGTCATATGTAAAGCTGGTACACCAGCAAAACTATTCTGCTGTCCTGTCAGTGAGTGTAACAGTAATTATTTGCCCACAAAGGATTTTCTTTGCTATTGAAGTAACTAGAGATCTGGTTGCAATAGTGATTCTCCTGGGAACAGGGCTAACTGACTGCTCTTCACAGTTTTCATACTCGTCAGAAAAAACAACCAGGCCAGATCATTAGCCTTATCTAAATATACCCTAAAATCTGACATTTAAGAGTTTAAATTCTCATTAAAAGCTACAGGAAGGTAATAAAAATTGAAATTAGACAGTACTGTCAGCACACTATATCTTTGCAAGAAAGTAATGTCAAGGTTGGATAACGATGGGATGAGTTTATGTTAAAAAAAATACACTCATGTAGCCTTGGGAAAAAAAATTATTTTCCATTGCCTCACACCGACACCGAATGCCAAATGTAGCACTAAAATCCCACATTGTCCAGTGTACTGGATCGGGCTGAAACAGAGCTCATTTTTCTCACAGCAGCCCTCACAATGCTGTGCTGTGCATTGGGAGCTAGAAGGGTGCTGACAGCACACGGTGTTTTGGCTACTGCTGAGCAGAACTGGCACAGCATCACAGCTGTGTCTCCAACATCCCTCCTTCCCATCAGTAGGCCCAGGGGTGGGCAAAATCTTGGGATGGAGCTGACCCAAATTGACCAAAGATATCTGCTCAGACATAAAAGCTAATTAAAAGGAGGAGAAAGACTGTGGGAGGACATTCATTATTTACAATATTTGTCTTCCAGAGCAACCATTACACTGCTGAAGCCCTATTTCTTGGGAAGTGGAGGAACATTGCTTGCTCACAGGAAGTAGAGAATAAAATGTTTAGGGGTTTTTCCTTTCCTTGCATGTGCAATATCTTTTGGTTTTGCTTTAGTAAACTGCCTTATCTCAACTTATAAATTTTTACATCTTATTTTTTCTCCCCCACCCAGCTGTGAAGGAAAGTGATAGAGTGGCTTGGTGGGCACCTGGCATTCAGCCAAGGTCAACCACAGACAGCCAGGCAAGCTTTTTATTAAAAGTAAATCAGACACTTAAAACTTCTTGTCTTTATGACCAGTGGAAAAAATCTCATTCCATTGAGCATTTCACTGTGGAGGTTTAAGATTTCCACAACAACTGCTTGAAAAAAAAATCTCAGCATCACCCAGGAATTGATGTCTTCCATCAAATAAGAATGCTATTGGCTATTTATATATTTTATACTCCGGACTTATTCACTAGTGCTCGCAGTGGATTTCATCTCAGGAAATTAGGTGTTTACTGTATAGGTATCCACATCAAGGCATTGTAAGCTTATTTTGTAGTCAACAAGGAAAAATAAGCAATCCTAGGCCATGAGTCTTTTGAATAATTTTAGATGTCTGTTTTAGAGCAAGGTAAAAAAAGCCAACAAAGGGCCTACTGACTTTGCTGACTGCCTAGAAAGAGAGGCAAAATGAAGCCCCACATTTGGTGGATTAATAATGACTTCTGAGAGACATGGTGTGACAGCATAGGGTTTGTGTTCACTGTTTCATACATGGCATCATAGTAAAATAACAGACCTAGAAGTGTTCAAATGCAGCATATGTGTGAGAAGTGAGCACTGCAATTGCAGCTAATATAGAAAATTTGTGTCTTGGGATGAGGAAAAGTCAGAAAAAGAATAGAAGGAAAGATAAAATAGTCATCTCAAAGCAGCGAGCTGATGCAAACGGCAGAGAGTAGCAATCAATATACACAGCTGTGATTCCACTCAGATTTTTGTGAATACATACAGACGGCTTTGGTCTTATTGATGTTGTACAATCACCAACCAGCAGAAGTGTCAGCTTTTGCAAGTAGAATGGCTGAAAGATAGGAAAGCAATGTATCAAAATGGAAGGCAGAGGCATAAGTTTTTAGCAGCTTATAGTGGCAACAGCAAATACTGTCTTGACCTATCACTAAGAGGAACTGCATTTCTCTCAATTTAGCTGTTTGGCAGGAACACAATTTCTGGGGTTGACATCATCATTTATGCCTTTTTTTTTTTTATCTGGTTGGCAGCATTTTCAGCTGTTTTGCAAGAAGCATTTGAATTGCCTAATAAGAGCTTTTAATCTATTTATTTATTTATTCTGAAAAGCATACTCATGCATGCATCATCAATCATCTTCTATGAGCTTGAGTCATCTGTGGATCCTGAGCTGAACAGCTGACTCATACTGACACGGAACACACTGATTGTTTTATTGTTAGGTGTTCTTACTGACATCATTAGGGTCATAGGGACAGAGTGGGTAGAATGAACTTGGGGTGTTTGAACCTTCAAGTGAAAGTTGAATCATGTAGAGATTGCATGTTTGCAACTTAAGAAGAACCCCTTGGTCAGGGGAGATACAAAAGCAGTAGTTTTATGATTGTCATTGTGACAATTCATCAATTCTAAAAGCCGAAACAAGGGGGATATAACAGTGAGTCAGAAGGAACAAAAGTGTGAATTAGTCTTACAGTATAAGCTGAACTCTGTAAAACCCTTGGTCTTGCAACATATGTAGGATTGCTGGGATAGTTGAGAAGCAGGAGGTGCCTCCACCATGTCATTTTACTCTGTACTTTTGGGTCTGGTATAAACTTTCCCAGCTGTGCTATGTACCTCTGACTTTTGATATTGATTTGTGATGCTGGCAAGAAGAATGCAACCTAAAATTTGGTGGTGTTGTACAAATGCTGGATGAATATTAAAAAAAATGAGTTGAGGGTCCTTGCATACAACGAGATGAACATGAATCAGGTGCTAAAGATCTGGCAAATCTTGCAAAAAAATGGTATGTGACCATATGGGGTTAATGACAAGAGTACCAAAAAAAAGTTGAAGGAAGTGAATTTCCCTGAACTTTTATGTCCCACAAAACAAGGCAAGCTGGAACTAATCCTTGTGATGTTTAGAGAGTGGAGCAAACAATACATACTTTGAGACCAAATAAAATATATTTCTTTACCCTGGAGAAAAGAAGTCCGAGAAGTGTGAGAAGTCTGCTTACTGCAGACTTCCATTGCAGGGAGACTGCAGAGATGGAGCCAGACTTGGCCCAGCAGTGCACAGTGAATGGCAAGATATAGCAGCCATGGCTTTCAGAAAGGGAAATTCTGATTGGACAAAGGAAAAACTCTTTGCTCAAAGAGTATTTAATCACTGAGGCAAGTTATGCAGAATGGTTGTAGAAAAACCACCCTCAGAGATATTCATAACTGGACTGGACAAGACTCAGGGAAACCTGTTTTTTTCTAAACCTGGTTTAACTTAGAAACCAGCACTGCTTTGAACAGCAAGTTGTCTTGAATGACCTTTGGGGCTCCATTCCAAATGTCCTTTCCTTTTATGATGCTGTGCTACGTTTTAGCCTTGGAATTAAAGAATTCTCCCTCTGACAGCTGTTGCCATTAATACTTACATGAAATCCTGCAGGAGTTCTTGGCCAGCTACCTTCATCACTGGGCTGCTGAAATCAGTCACGTAGACCACTGGTGACTAGAAATGTTGGAACAGACAGATATAATATAATGTAAATTAGAGGAAATGATGAAAATTACTTGTATCCTCTATTAGTTTTGGGGAAATAAATCATGCATATCATGCTAGCTATTCACTGAAAACATCTGTTCAGTAGAAACTAAAAGCAACTAAGATTTTTTTTATTTAATTAAAAGAAATAGAGATCACTGAGAGTCTGACGCTAAGGAATTGGATCCTCCTATGATCTGGCCTGTACCTATTTAATTTATTCTGATTTTCACAGCAAGGTTAAAGTAATGTTACTATTAACTTAGCTAAGAATTGTTTAGAAGAGAATTTTTCTATCTGCAGAGATTCATGATGTCTTAATGAACTCAGTAAATAACCTCACTCAGTGTATAATGGTCTGAGTATCAGAATTATGGGTTGTTGACTGCCTTGATAATGAGATGGGATTTTGTTCCAAATGTCAAATGTATATATTCTGCCTTTTCACCACATTTATCCGTAAGTGCTATAAGCCCTGAATTTCACAAATTGTCAGGCATATTTATTGTGGGAGTGTAGCTTTCTGCTTCCAGTTCCCTTTTGATTTTGAATTGCTAATTAGTTACCTCACAGTTTAAGATGATATGGCTTAGACTGCAAATTATTTCAGGGTAGTTATAAGCTAGATGAAGAGCAGCTGAAAAACAGGTGTCTGCCTTATGATTGGATGCTGTGTTAGAAATGAAGAGAAAGTAATGATTGCTGAAGAAGGAAGTTGGATAGAAATCTTTACTTGAACATGTAAGTGCACACAGTAAGTTAGATATTTCACGAAGTACAAACACCATCTCATTTCAGAGGTTAAATGACAAAATTAGAACAATATGTCAGTGAAAGGGTAGGATACCAGCAGACAGATGAGGATTTGCATTGAAAAGTGTACAGAAGATGTCCTGTATACTGTACAAAATTTGTGCACTGTGGGAGAAGCAGAGGTCTGAATTACATGGTCAATTTCCATCCCAGTCTTGCAGATGAACTATGTCCAAATGGATAGTAATTCATTATACTATGCTTTTCTCTTGTTTTCATGTGCAGTTTTAATCACTTTAAAATGTGTTATGCTTAGCAATATGGATTACAGCTCTTCCTTCTAGGACAAACTATACTTTCCTCCAAGTCAAGAAAAGCCTAAAGTTCTGATGAGCAAAATCCTTTGACATCCAACAATTTCGCTAAGATTTAGTACTTTTTTTAACGTACTACATGTTAGGGCCAAAGAGAATTTGCTGATTTTTGAATATCGTTCCTTCAACTGCAATGGCTCCCCAAAGCCTTGTTGGGAACCATTCCTGAAAAATACACCTTATCAAGTTTTACTCACACATGTCCAAAAACAATGTTCTGTGAAAATAAAGAGGACAAGCAGGAATTTTTAACCATCATTGAACTATTTCACTCTCCTCTAAAATTAGCCAGCATAAAATAGCATAAAATAACTTTTTCTCTGGTCAATTATGACTCCTTGAAATTTCACAGATGTAAAAACCAAATTATCTCAAACCCAAAAAACAAGCAAACAAAAACAGCGTGTTTGAACATGCTGCAACTTCTCAGCTTTTGTGAGTACAAAACATAAAACTGCAGATTTTGCAGGCTGCATCTGCCCTTTCTGTTCTTTCCGAACATTGCTAAGGAAGAAGAGTCTAGAAAGCACATAAGGCTGGAAGTTTAGCTGAAATTGGACTGCTCTGAAAGCCACAGGAGGTCTGGCTTGAAAAGCACATTTCTATGACATTTTCAGTATTGAATTCTTGAGTTTGCTTTTTCATTCTGAGTAAAATATTATTTTTCTAGAAAACAAACAAACACATTAAAATTCAATTTCCTGATCACTTCTTGCAAAACGTGTTTAGAACTCTGTGCCAGAGGAAAGTGGGCTTAGTGACCACTTTAAACATCATAGTGTTGATGGAAATTGATCTAATCAAAATTATCTGTTAAACAAGGAAATCTTGGCACACAAATTCAGAAATCATCCATGAATTTTAGCCATTCTAAAGGACTGAAGAGAGAGTTACTATCATGTGGTATGTGCAAAGATTACGCAAAGTACCTATAGAAAAAAATATTTTTCCAGCTAGGAGCTATAACTTTATAGAATTAGTTTTCCATTATTAAGAAATAAAAGTTTTAGGAGAGCTCTTGACAAGGTGTCGTGGTTTGAGATGGGAGTGTTTCACAGAAGTGATGAACATTGTACACGCCTCTGTGAAATCACACGTGTTAAAGTTGGGAAAAAACCTGGAAACTTCCTCTTTTCCCTGCCAGACTACATTTCCCTGCGAGAACACATTAATTAAAAAAATTCAAAGTTAAAAAATTCTAAAATTAACAAACCAAAACCACTACACAAGGTCTGAGACAGTCATTAATACAAGGCAATTCAATGAGCCCTTTCCTCTGTGCTGGGAAGACTTGCTAGAACAAAGAATTGTCAGTTTGTATCTTGCAGGCTGCCATACAATGTGATATGTACCTAATTCAGCTTTAAGCTTCAGTACTTTGAATAAGATAACACTTGAAATTATGACATCTAAATAGAGATGTCTTCATTGTGATATCTTTAGGTCCTGTGAATGTCCACACAATAGGGATGAGAGACTTGATTCATTTAACTAAAAGGAATGCTGGAGTGCCCTGCAATATTTCATCCAGATTCTAGCTGTCACTCTAGAATATTGTGGGTCCCCTGTAGATCTTGTCTCAGACCTACCAGTCACATGGGAAGGTCTCAGAAAACTTTACATGCTTGTTATACAGCTGAATTTGAAGCCACAAGGGGCTCTAAGGTGGACAGCTAGAGCACAGGCACGAGTTATAATGCCCCAAAGTATCACATAGTAAATGATATACAGAAAACTCGTGTCTTTAATTTAAAGTGACAGCTGGAGGCCTATGAGAATGTCTTAGGAAATCATTAAGCATGCTAAGTCGTATGTGTAGGCACCTGAATAGATTCCTCAGCACCATTGTACGATATAGATTTATGCAAATGTCATATTTTAACTCCACATGGCAACCTTGTAGCTATTCCCTCATTCCTCACCCCACCCTCTTCCTGTGTGATGAGGAGAATAGGAAAAAGGTAGAACCCATGGGTTGAGATAACAACAGTAAAAATCCAAATAAAATAGCATATAATATTGATGAAGATAATAATGATGATGATAGTAATAGTAACAAAAAGGAAGATAATAGAGAGACAGAAAGAAGAATAGAAACAAGAAACAACCCCAATAGAGTTCCTCACTATTTTCTGAGTGATGCCCACCCTGTTCCCAAGCAGTGACTGGCCCCTCCTGGACAACTCCCCACAATTTATACACTAAGCATGGTTCTCTGTGGTATGAAATATCCCTTTGGCCAGTTAGAGTCATCTTTCCTGGTTATGGTCCCTCCTGGCTTCTTGTGCACCTGCTTGCTGGCAGAGCAGGAGAAACTGAAAGTCTTTGATTTAGAGTAAGCACTGCTTAGCAACTGCTAAAACATCAGTGTGCCATCAACACTACAATTCATCAACACTACAATTCAAAACAGAAATAAAATAAATTCCCAGTCAAAACCAGGACAGCAAGATACAAACACCAACAAATTTTACAAACTCATTCTTTTAAAAGACTGTTGTCTAAAGAGATATATTGTCAATACTAAAAATCCCCTCTTCAGTGTCCTGATAAATATATGCTAATGTTGATTATATTTTGCCAAATCTTAGAGAAATTAATGTTACAAAATAGATATAAATTATGATTTAACACAAGAAATAAAATGAAGAATATTTTATATATGTGTACTGATTCCATATAAATATCACAGATTATCAGTTTATTTTAAACTGCAGTCACAGTTTCATGGAATTTGATGGGATTTCCTCAATTAAAACAGATATCAAGGAGTAAACAACAAGGCATTTGCTGAATTTGTTTGTTCCCTTCTGATATCATATTAAATAACTTTGGCCCAACAAACTAAAATTACAGTGCAGCTTTTGCCTTCATCGTAATATTTTATTTGAGCAACATCCTTAATCATGCTTGCTCTTAATTACAATTTAAGATTTATTAATAAATTGTAACAGTAGGGATTTCTCATGATTTATTAATAGACAATACTTTCTCTTTTGTAATCCATCCTCTAAATAACAGAAGATACTTGAAAGTGGCAGTCTCCAAGAGTTCTAGATAAATTAATATTAACAGACTTGGTAGGGCAGTCTCACTAGGAACTGATCTGTCAAAATTCACCCTTCTTTATGTATAAATGTCTCTATCAAATCCATTATTTGCTTACTCAACAATTCATTTGAAAATGTAATGATTAAATAGGAAGACTCCCCAATAGTTTCTGAAAACTGATTGAGAAATAGAGGAATAGAAACATAGGGAACATATAATTGTTCAAAATTGTTGTATGTGGTTGCTCAAAATTAGAAACAACCCACCATGGAAAAGACAGTTATCCAAGTAGATAACAAACATACTATACTTACCTCCCAGAATATCATTATATCTACAGCTCTGGTTTGGTTGGTTTGTTTTTATTTTTCCTTTTTGTTTTCCTCTTTTTCCCCTTTAGTCTTTCCAGCTGCTGATTAGCCACATTAGAAATAGCATATAATAACATATGTAAATAATCACTGATGTTCAGTTGGTCTAAATTTGCAATTTCCATAGTAGGACTATAGTGAACATCTGCCCTTTGTGGGTTTAACATGAATGATTATTGAAATATGGCACAGTAAAGGTTGGGGGTTTTTTGGGTTTTTTTGTTTGTTTTTTTTTAATTTTTTGTGATAATGTCTTTAAAGCAATTTATATAACATGTTTCTTTAACTCATAAATACACTAACCTAATTAAATATTTAAAGGAGTCTGAAGTAAAATTTTTTGACAGCTTTTCTTTTACTTCATATAGTTGTGAGCCCTGCCTGATAAATGTAAAGAAAGTAATCACTAAGTTAATGCTAAAGCTTATTTCTCCAGTAAATAAAAAAAGGAAGGGACCAAATTTCATATCCTTTTTCACTCCTTAGAGAATACTATACCCTCACTGAGTGGAAGATGAGAAATTAACAAAATTTAAATATGTTGTTAAGTACAATTTATCCACGTTATAAGGATTTATATAACTTCTTTTAGAGGAACAGGATAAATTGATTTTTTTTTTCTATAATTTGGATATTCAGAATAGTTTTTCAAAAATTACAAGCTCCATTTTAAGGTTTGAAGCAATGTATATATTCCCTGAATATGTAATGAAGATAAGGACATAAGGAATTGCTTTAAATGAGAAAATGGGATGCAAAATGCAATGGAATATAATTTAAAGGTTAAGAACATAACCAGCTGCCTCTCAAAAGTAGGGATAAAGGGGAAGCATCAGCAGTAATGGGGCAAAAAAATCCAATCATTATTGGGTAAGACATAGCATTTCTGCCATACATGGGAGTTGACTGGACCTGCAGGGAAGATATAGGAAGAAAGAATGTCTGTAAATCTGAAGGCTAAAGAGAGAGAACTGGGGCATTGTAGTGAAGTCTAAAAGGATACGTAATCAAATGGTTCCTAATGCAGCTTGTGTAAATGCTGAACAGTATGCCTTTACTCAGTGGCACTTTATTTAAATCTCTCAAAAAAAAGGTTCAATTGAGCATGCTCATAATTAGATCATGACCTATGGCTTTAACCTCTCAGACATTACCACATTTCGGCTAAATATTTTCTGTTTCCTTTTTTAATACCCATACATGTATCATTTCATAGCTGGTTTCTTGCAAACCTAAACAGACATTTGTGAGGAATTATAACCAGCTTCTTAAAGATCACATTTCACCAAAAAAGTTGTCTTAGAGAGATTACTAAAAGCAGTATTTATCCTGCTTTTTATTATTTTATTTTACGGTCATATCAGTTCCATACAATGAAGTTTAGAGGTAAAATAGTTCAAAAATGTATTAGAGTTGTGGTATTCACTGAAGTACTGAGTGAACCTGGACTGTTGGATTAAACACTGCA
Organism: Dicaeum eximium; assembly: GCA_013396995.1. Taxonomy (NCBI): domain Eukaryota; kingdom Metazoa; phylum Chordata; class Aves; order Passeriformes; family Dicaeidae; genus Dicaeum; species Dicaeum eximium. The sequence continues at coordinate 881,559 of VWZP01003422.1, forward strand.
CAAAATCATTGTCAAACAATAAGGAAAAAAATCCAGCACCTAAAAGAAATAGATGTTTCATGGATTAATCAAACAAATTAAACACATGAGCAGACCTTCACAAATGGAGCGTTAATGAATGGGAATGGAAAAGAGATTCATTATAAAAGAGACTGCCAGAAAGATGAAAAAAAAAGCTACAAGGTTTACTATATATTGCTTGCTTCTTCTTGCAGTAAAGTATTTCTTTCATATGATGTTCCCAATTTTGACATTAGATTTCTTTAAAAATCATATCTGAAATTTTACTGTAAGGTATATAATATTTATAGAAACAAACTGTCTACGTTTTATTACAATACTAGCTATGCTTGCTTTCTATTCTTGTCTTTTTATCTCTTTTTTTTTCCCCCCTTCAGCATAAACATCTCTTTCTGGAAAGGTTGGAGAGATAGGTGACAGCAGATCTGAAGAAATGCAGCCTGGAATCTAACTAAATTGACTAGTGCTATGTTGTACCTTTGCCAGTTTGTATTTGTCAGAAGTAGTTAAAAGAATGAGGGCTAAAACATCTTTGTGAGAAAGATAAGAAGCTGTGCAAAAAAAAAAAAAAAGTGGAAGACTAGAAACAAAATGATGTGTAAACTTTCTGGAAAAGGATTCTTGGAAAAAGGAATTTCCATTACAGGACTGTAAGAAACTTTTTGCAGTTTATCAATTAATTTCTTTCACAAATTTCCTTTAAAACATTTTGTTTTTCAAGGAATGTCTTGAATGGCAAAAATATGTTACTATGAAAATGATTAAGGCAAATATTGAAAATCTCAAGCAGTCAAAAATTAAAAATAAATAGAAATATGTGAAAAACCTTGAGTTTTTAAAAATTATTATTACTGAACTTATTTATACACTTCTGTGATTTTTCAGTAGCATTCCATCATATTTACCTTTTTTTCCCTCAATATATCATAGTCTGTGGGCATCTAGTAATTTTGCATTTAAATCAATGTAAATATTTTCTTATGCACTTGAATATGCCCTGAACTTGAGTAATTGAGCATATATTAATTATAATAACCTTGAAAACACAGAACCAATAAGGTTTGTCATAGCTTCATTTACATTTTCAAAATATTCTGAAATGATCGAACAGTAACAAAACTTACATCCTGACAAGTTTTTGATGATGTAATTCCCATGTTCTAATGTAAAAACAATACATCATTTTCCCCAAAAGTTAAGATTTCTGGCATTTCATGTATCACTTGCAGAAGTCCATACTGCACCTTCCAATGGAGTTTGAGATGCTCATAGGCGTAAGGCTGTCAAATTATTTATGAGAGGTGAGACACCAAAAACTGAAACAAAACCAAACTCAGAAACCTTGCACCTACTTTCTATGAGTCAAACAGATTAAAATTAATACAGGATCCAAGATTTCAAAACCAAGCATCATTAAATAAATATTACTATCTCAACTGATTTCAGATCATACTTTCAATCAGAAAACACAAATTCAAAGGACAGTAAAACAGCCAGGAGCACAGGATACAATATAGATGAATGCTATCTAAAAAAACCAACCACCACCAATCCACTGAGTTCTTGAGTAAAAGCTTTTCATGATGTAGTAGTGGAGGCAGAATAATCTCACTGGGCCCAGAAAGATTCAACCTGTACCTTGGGAAAGACTGACTAGTCCAAGAGAAGGTACTTGTTGCAACGCATTTTGCTCTGGAAGGTTTCCACTTGGTATATTCTATACTTTCCCCCGCCTCTAACTTCTTTTTGAAAAATTCAGAAGCTCAATGATCTTCCTACTGTGAAAGACACATACTTTTCTCCCCTTCTCTTCTTCCTTGTAATTTTGTACTAAAAATCATATATATTTACTGATATACTGATAGTGCCTATCTGCTTAGCCCAGAAGAGCTTTTTCCCCTTTCAAACTCAATAGTGATGGAGAAAGAATATTGCAACCAATTTCAGCAACTTGTGGCTATTTTTCTGAGGGATCTTATTGTCAAGTTTACAAATTTAAAATCAACAGAATACTCAATCACCCTATACTTATTCTATTTTGGTCTATAATTATGACATTAATTTAACATTATTCAATATTTGTCTAAAATGACTAAGTGGGTAGAAGAGTGTTATCCAAAATTCCACATTGTTCTTTATAGGAAAAAATCATCCTTTAAGGCATCAGCAAGTTGCACCAACCTTCATCTAAGAGCCAATGAGATACTTTTTCTGCATTCTCTGTATTCCACAACTGACTTTACATTAGGATGACAAATATCCTTCCTACACTTCCAATACCTATCTTTTCCTCCCATATTTTCAACATCTTCAGAATTAATCATAGATCAATATGATCATTAGACATCACACTACAGAAGTTTATCTGGTTTTGTGTATGAATCCAATAATATTTAAAAGAAACCAACAATAAAGGACAAGGTTCTTCCTCCCAGAAAGAAAGGACCTCTGATTTCTGTATGCACAGTATCAACTGTAAAAGGCAGAATCACTAGCACCATGACATATTGTCTCTTTAAAATTACTTCCTACTTTTAAGGAACTCAAATAAACTTTTCATAACTTAGTTTAAGTAACTTCTGCTATTTACCAATTTCAGTGAATAGTTGTACACGAAAATATAATTAAAATATAAGATTGAAATAATTACACTAATATAAATCTGCTATTAATTTCCATTTTTGCATGCAGATTTTGTTTTGCTTATATGATGTTCTGTTTCTGTTCTGAAATGTGATGTATCCTGTTCTGGTTTCTGGCTGTTGTCTCTCATTAGTCTAAACAAGCAATTTCATTTTGTAATTTTGGACCCACAAACAGTATTCAAGATTTAGAAAACATTGCAACTTAAATAACCAGAAAATTGGTAGGTGAATATAAGTTTGAAAAAAAGCTCATATTCTCTTTGTTGTCTTACACACTTTCCCAAATAAATTTCACATTTCAGTGAATTACTGAACATACTTTACAACTTCTCAGTGAATTAACTCATTTTAGTCTAATGCAATTGAATAGATGATAGTTTGGGTTCTTTTTTTTGCTATTAGTCCTCGCATTTGTCGAACATGTTTTGATTTAAATAGGGAATATTTTCAGTTGATTGTAACATTAATATAATTATTTATAAAATAATCAAAACTTCAGTTGGCAAATCTGTTAAATTTATGTAATTGCCACTTTTGATTACACCTGTCCATTAAGGTTTGAAACACTTCTTTGGGACATGTAATTTCTGTACTGAATTCAAAGAGATTATTTATACAGTTATGGTTTCACATTTTTATTTGAAAAAAATGAGCTTATAATTTAGCAATATATATAATTTGATTCATATTTTTTTACTGCTCTTCATTTTGTTTTTGGAGATATTATTAAATATTCCTGCATTTTAAAGGAAAATGCCAAGATATACACAAATCAGAATCAGTGGGAATTTTTGAAAATATGAGATGAAAGATGATGAAATTCAACATACACTTCTGACTTTATCTGAACCTTTCCACAACTTCATGTGTTATGGAATTCTCTAAATGCTGTACCTAGCAGAGAAGTATAGAAGAAGAAAGCACAGAACAGACACCCTCCTGTCACCTACTCACTTTAGGATAAGTAAAGTCTCTCCAAGGTAGAAATTACAGTGACTGAAAAGACTAGAAGAGCAGTACCTGCCACTTACAGATCAATTTGAGTTGCAAACTAAAATACCATCAGCTGGAAGTTTATTAGACAACAGATCTACTGTTAGCATAGGCCTCTCAAGCTTCCTCTCTTATACTGCCATTCAGCAGTTTCCATGATCCCAAAAGACAAAAAAAAAAGTAACACTAAACAAAATTATTGTTTCATTACCTGGGCAACTGTGAGATGAGCCTTCTGCATTCTAGATTATTTTTAGTTTCTTGTCATTATATGTTAGAGCTGGAGGGTCTTGTTGATTGATTATCCTGTTGCTGTAAAGTATGGCAAGTCTATTTGTCTCAGTTGAGGGCAATCCATTACAGGTCCTGAAAAAAACTGTAAGCTTTGTACATCCATCCTATGGAAAGGATGATATTAAGAAATAAAAAAAATACAGCTTTCCAGAAGCCACTGCAGATAGGAGTGCTATTGTATAAAAAAGCTTTATCTTACATTAATATTTTGCTAAAGATCATATATTAATATAGGGAACAGTGTTGTGAAATGCTCCTTTTGCTATGTATAGGTGTATAAATAAATATATATACACTCCTTAGGGTGTAAGAGAGTAAATTTTTAATTTCAAAATACTTTCACTCACTTTAAAAAATACATGGGTCTTTTGACATCCAAGCACTAAACCTGGTTTTCAAATTAACTGTCAGTTTTTCCTCCTTCTTTAAATGATAGTATTAAAAATCTCTAGAGAACAAGACTAGATATGATAAATATCAGTATCAGTTCTTTCTACATTTTATTACAACATAATGCTGTTAACTTATGAGCTTTTGTGCTGACAAATGATTTCACTTTTATAGTCTCATGAAACTAAACATGACGGAATTTTCTTCTAATATTGTCTCAAATGTCCAAGGGCATTTAAATGGGGAAAATAGATCAGATACAATACAGTTTCCCTAATTGGTATATGTTGCTAAATAAAATGTTATGGACATGACAGATTACCCATCTTCATAAATTGTGTACAGATTTGTTTGATGTTTGGGAGTCATACATTGCAGGAATGTACTGATGTTGACTTGTCTGTAGAATTACTATATAAATAATATAGACATTTTACTGATATAGGAAAAGCATCCAACTTTTAAGACCCCTTTATAATCATAAATACTATTGAGAAAGGTTCCATAAACAGTATCAGCTTAAACATTGATCTTACTTTTAATATCTCCAGCTTTTCTCATTCCTGGTTTATTTATTTTATCCATTTATCTTTCATTTTTATGATATTGACTGTTTTTTCATTGGACAAAATGAAGCAGAAGAAAATCAATCATTCCTCAATGTGTATGATGCCTTGGGCACATCATCCTACTGGGAATACTCTACAGATTTAAGCTACACTTGTTTGTACTTTATTTGCAGGACAAATGGACTTCCACATCATATGTATTTATTAACTGATTTTAGAGTCCATAAAAAATATTTATTGCATAAAATGTTCAAAGGTCTCAGTCACATATTACAAACTGAATACAAATATAATCGCTTTTATTTAACACAGAAAGAAAAGAAAATATAAAATGTTCAGTTTTCTATTCACACACCGTTGTCCTCAGGATAAGTATGGCTAGCACATTGTGATCTACAGGTGATTCAGATCACTTAAAGAACCACTGCCAAAGGCATGAGCAAAAGTGGAACAGGGGAAGAGTGTGAGGACTCTCCTGAGGAGAAGGGAGCAGCAGAGGCACCATGCAATGAACTGACCACAGCCCCTGTTACTCAGCCCCCTGAGCCACTGGTGAGAGGAGGAAGAAGATTCAGAACTGAACTTGAGCCCGGGATGAAAGGTGGTGGCGTGCGGCGGCGTGGGGCCGGCCACCACCTTCCCAGGAGTGCCTTCGGGAAGGGGAGGTACTCGACAAGGGGGAGGAGACGAGGGCGGAACCCGACGCAGGGGAGGGGCCTGTCGCAGAGGAGGGAACAAGGGCAGAGTCAAGAAAATCGGTGGGAAAAGACAAAGGGATAGAAGAACCTCCATTTTGAATTTTGTCTTCAGGTTTTAAAATGGCCGACCGAGCCATGTGGCCGGCGCCATCTTTCTCTATAACACCTATAGAACTGGGAACACAACCAGGGCAAAAAGGTGCAGGTGAAGGGGGAACAGGAGAAGGACCCGAGCCAGCCTGGCCACTTGAGCAAGGAACAGAGTGGAGCTGGAGATGACAGAATGTGGGTTACTGTCCTGTGTCAAAATCTGACAGGTTTCATGTCCATCTCCACTCTTAGGGAGCACAGGGTTAGGATCTGGGGAGGTAGGGTTACCGAAATGGGGAGAACTGGGTCCCAAACTCTTTTCCATTTCCTCGATTAACTTATAAATTGAATGGAACAAAGGGTAAAATTTCCCCACCCCCGAGTTTCCCTTAACTTGTTCAGAATACAACTGTTTCCCAGCATTGTCCCAAAAAGCAACTGAAAAGGTCTCCCTCGGAGCAATCTCCGAAAAATGTGAAAACAAAAAGCAAACAAAAGATTTCAAATCCCTCTTAGAAAACTTAATTTTTTCTACAACAAGGATACCCTTAACTTGGTAATACAAATCCTGCTCTGCAGGGGAGAGCTTGTTCCCCATCGCAGCACCTTCCCAGGGGAAAATAAGATCACAAGCAGACTTACAGACAGAACCACCTAAGAAGGGACGCGTGGATCTCGACCGATCCTCCGGGTTAACACACACAGACAGCTCACACTCCACTTGGCAAAATGAGGAGTGTTGCTGGTTGACCCCTCGGGAGAAATCTTCTAAAATGAAGGTTGCTTCTTCGGGGAGCTAACACTCCGAGGTGCAAAATCCACAAACAGTGGAGACACTCTCCAGGACTCCAGACGCAGGGGTCCTAGTTCGGGCGCCAGCTGCGGCGGCGTGGGGCTGGCCACCGCCTTCCAAAGAGTGTCTTCAGGAAGGGGAGGATAGCTCAGGGTAACTCACGACACCAGATGTAAAAGAAATAGATCCACGCGTAGGCAGGAGGGTTTTTGTATAGATTCCGAGGGTTTATTCCAACAAGGATCTGGGGACAAAAAAACTGAAGCAACTGCGGAGAGCAGGGGTTTTATACAAATCGAGGCAAAGGGGAGGGGATAGGTGGGGTTAACAGGAAAGCAGCCAGCTGGGGAAGAGAGGAAAGAACTTCCATCAACAGAAGCCCATGGGATTAACAGGTCAGGGGAACTTTCTAGATGTGAGGAGGAGTTGGGGGAGTAACTTAATGGTGTCATATATGATTAACTTGGTCAGGGGAGTGGTTTCTAATTTGTGGTCTTCCAGGGCATCCCCAACTCCACATTGTGGGATGCAACAGTGGGGAGATCTGCTTTAAGATTTGGGTTTTATTTGCTCATTGGCCTACTGTGGTTTTTATTAGTAATCACTTAATCTAATTTCACGAAGTAGAGTCTGTTTTGCTGAGAGATCCTTCCCTGTCCTTTCCTTGGCCCTTCCTTCACCTCTGTCGAGCTGAGGAGGGGTGTGACAGAGTGGCTTGGGTGGGCACCTGGCATCCAGGCAAGATAAACCCACCACACTAATAGATACCAAGTGATTCAATTTTCAGACCATGCAGTAATATAGGAGTAGGAAGGTAGGAATAATATTTTGATCTACAAGTCCCATCCAGAAGATACTAATAATATGTTAAAACAGCCAAATTTTTCCATGTTATCAGTGCTTTTCAGGAACTTGTATTTCTCAACATATGTCTCCTTTCCAAGCCCTTACCATCTGCTGTGACACCTTTACATTAGAGAACAGTAGAAACAGCAAAACTATATTTTTAGAAGCTTTATAGTTCATGGAACAGTAATTCTTTGTCCAGGGAAATGGGCAGACATGGTATTCCCTTTACACCAAAGAATTAGTACAAAAAAATAAAGAAATTATCCAGGTAAACTTGGTAATGGGTCCAAGTTTGCATGAAAGATTTAATGAGTTTGGATAAACACCACAGCCATGCTACTCCTACTATTCTCTGCTTTTCTTAGTAGGAGACACACCTGGAGCCATCTCTGCTGGGAAAACTCTCATGTTACTCACCAACCAGGTTTCTGGAATCTATTCAATATAATAAAGTCTGATTATATAAAATTTGATACTACATTTGTAGTAGTGTATATACTACTGTATACTACTGTAGTAGTGTATACACTACTACATTTGTAGTAGTGTATTTTACTACACATTGTGTAGTAAAAGCCAAAGACTCCAGGTGAATATTTTTTTTCTTCTAGAACAGAAGTGAAAATATATAAGTAGTTTAGGACAAAGGATAGATAGATGTAACTGTGCAAATGAAAAAAAAACAAATAAATAATAGCTCTGCTTTTACACTATTTGTGGTAATCTGCCATTGAGTCATTTAGTTTAGCAACCTTAAATCAAAACTAACAATGATTTTCACATGAAGGGTTTGTAAAAAATATATGCCAACCAACAGTAAAATGCAATATAATGAAAGTGGGATATTGAATTTATTTACTGTATCCAAGATGAATTCAGTAACAATACTAGATTTAAGGCTGTTTGGCTCAGTGCTGTAATATAATTGTCCCTTCAGAAAGGCATTAATTTTTTGCTGTGTCATGACAATTTTTTGATCATGAATAAATTCCTTTGTTCTTATGTTTTTGCTTCATCCGATGTCAGCCCCCAGCATTCAGTTAGCAGGAACAGTCAGAGCAATCAATATTCTCATTGATTTATAAATATGATATACACATGTCATTGTCTGTGAGTGCAATATAGGTATTTATCATGTTTATTGGCTAAGAGCAATATCAATTACAATTTAAAGATCAAGAAAAGTAATTCCTTTTTAAATAAGATTAACTTTATGTTTTCCAATTATGTGTTCCAGTCTCTCTGATGAAACAAAACTTCACTAAATTACCTACAACAGTTTAGAGGCTACAAAGTTGTTATTTTTTATCATTGACTTCAGCTCCCCTGAATACAATTCTTCAGAAACTGGCTTCTGAGATCATTCCAGGTTTTAAAAGAATTTTTTTTAAATTGTATGTATACAGGTTGATTATTTAAATAATAAGAAAGACATGTAAATGAAAATGAAAATGTAAATGAAATCTCTAAAAAAAATTAAATTGCAATGAAAGAAAAGCCCATAATAGCACTCATGAGGGTATACTCACATTATTACCACATGAACAGTTTTGCTGGAAGAAATAGCAGATGAATTTAAATTGCTGAGGCCATTAATTAATGTTTTATTGAGAGGAGTAGGAATCTGACATACTTTCAGCTTAATAATATTAAGGTAAGAAGGCAGATGACCGAGAACTGGGATGAGGTTTAGCTAACTGAACAGATCATGAAAAACCACTGAGTACCACAGGAAAAACTGCTAGACACAACAAATAACCAGCAGGTGTTGGAAAAACTCTTCCCTGTGGGACCAGATCCTTCAACCCATTTGGATGCAGCCCTCTAAGCCTCAGGCTTCAGGATGTGCCTGGGGCCTCTCTTTAATACCTGGAGAGATGGCTTTTCATCCTGCAGGATCTGTGCTGCCTGTGGAGAGCTCAGTGGTTGGAGAAACTACAGGAGGTCATGATCAGGCTACACAGCACCATGAGAGAACATGCAATGGAAACAGACAGGGTCTTCTCAGAGGCTTACAGCTGCAGGATTCACTGATACAGCTGATTCACCTCACCTACCTTTGAAGAGGAGTCTGAGATGATTTTAAGCTGAACATCTGAGCCACCTCACCCTAAAACATGCAAGAACACCAGGAGGAAGCAGGATACAGTACTGTCAGGTGTCTGGATTTCACTAACACTGAAAGCTATGAGAGACACACAGGATCTCCAGATAGAGAAGGGGAGCATTGACACCTTTTCGGGAGCAGTTCTGCAAGTCCAGCAGTATCTTGTTGACCATATCCATGATATTATTTCAGACTGAGGTAGTAAAAAGACCTGGTTAGCAATATCAGAAGTACCACAGTGTTGGCTTTCATGTCTAGATATATATGAACCTGAATTTCTCGCTTTTTAGAATCTAAAAAATTGTAATAGTCTATGAGTTCCTTCATTTACCTATTTTTATTTTTCTAGAAATATTTTATTACTTATTAGGTTGGACATGAAAATGTTACCATATTTGCCTTCTAAAGTAAGTCATGTCAGATGTGGATGATTCAATGTTTGGTGTTCTGTATGTCTAAATTAAAAAATCTCAAGTTCATTTGTAAATGTTTCTTTGTATGGAAAATAGTGACTTATAATCAACATGCCATTTGGCTCTCTGTCATATTTAAAGCTTGTATTTTGTGACTCAAGGAAAATTCCAGATGTTTTATTGCTTTAAAGAATTCTTTCATGTTTGCTGAGAAGGGTCTATTTAGTCAGGTCTCTATATATTTACTAACTTTGCAGTATTTTCTTTGAAGCAAAAGAGAAAGGAGGATAAAAAAGGAATAAAAAAGAAATAAGATCTTCTCTAAAAAAGAAATAAAAGCATATAAGCATTCACAGCTTACAGACATCCTATACTGTTTTCTGAGAGTTTTAAAAGCTACAAATATTAATTTTGAAATTCATTGGCTTTAAAAGAGATAACTTATGTGCACCTTCGAGCTTAAAGTCAAACCTCACAGAACTTATTCTGACAGTGACTAATTTGGGCAGTCATCTACCTGTTTTTAAAGCAGACTTATTTCAGAAAAATTAGGTCAGCTCAAAATGCCAATTTTTCTGTTCATCTATCAATGCCATATCTTCTGAGAAGTGCTGAAAAAATCACAGCCTAGCTCACTCGAACGTATGTACAGTGAGAGGCAGGAGACCAAGTCTGTACCTATCACATTCTAGAAAAATATGTAAGCATATACCTATCTACCAAGAAAGATAATAATTAATCTAAACAGCAATAATTTTTAACTTTTTAAATTAAGTATTTATACAATTCCCTAAGTTTTCCACACACTATAAAAGGATCAAGGAATTTTTTGCTTATTTAAATATATTCCTACGAAAGGAAGCATATCTATAAGCATGTAGCTGTGTATGGAATTTCTAAGTTTCTCTATGTAGAATTTCTGCATGGCTCTGTTGTTTCAGTGCTAAGTGAACAGTTTTCCACAAATGTTGCAAAATGAAATGCCTAGACCTTCTCATGCCATAAGCCACCCTCTGTCAGAATAGGGACTGTTATGCCTTTGTCATTTGCTCTCATGTGAAAGGTTGTTTTAATGATGGAAGGTGAGAAATTTTTTTTCTTTATCTGAACTATATTTTCATCCTAAGCTAGGCAATAGCAAATTACTTGATGAAAATTAATGATTATCCATCCTTTTTTTAGAAGTGACTTAATTATAAGTTTTATAAATAATGGATTACTAATTCATTACATAACAAGCTGTTGAAATTAGCTCATTACTGTACCTTCTGTCATGGTTATAGGAGCTTGCCATACATAGCAATCCAATTTACTGAAATATATCCCATGTTGCAACAGCACTGACCGGAACCTGGATGATCGAGTTAAGGTGCCTTTAGCATTTCAATTGGAAACCATGTTTCTAGCTTCTAATTTGTCCCCTGTTCGGGTCAAACTTGGTACAAAAATTTAGCAATCAATCTTCTTACCTTTTCTTGCCAGAGCCAAAATAGACAAAATGTGGAATTTAAAGAAAAAGATTATTCTCAAAATGTATTTTCTTTGCAATGTTCTTGAGGAAGGTTTAGATGGATATGAAATGAGTGTGTATATGCTAATATATTTGAGATTAATACAGTGATTTATTTGACATGAAATAAAGTAAGAAACTTCTGAATTATCACCCTGTGTAGTTTAAAATTTTGCAACCAGTGACAGTTGTATTTTTGCATCTCATATCGAAAGTCCAATCTCCACCATGATATTTCTATTAGAAATCAAAATTTTACCTATACTGTATGGTTCTGTTCCACAGAATTTTACATTCGCTAATGAGACATGATTCTACAACTGCAGTTTTTTTGTCACATAAAAGATTCAATGCAAGAAATCCAACCCTTTTGGAGATAAACTTTTACACCTTACTAAAACAAAAACAAAAGAGGAGGAGCAAGACCTGAGAAAATGGAAACAAAAAGGAAAAAGAAGGCAAATAAAGTTCAGGTTGTTAATTAATTTTAACCTTCTAATTTATAGTCAATTTGAATTACCATTAATTGCATGGCTAAACAGAGACTCTTTCAAATTACAAACAATTGTTCACATCAAATCAAGGAGATTTAATCCATCCTCAATTGGGAATTCTGTAACTTTTTTTTCACTTCAAATAGATTTTGAGTTACTTTGAAAGTCTCCTGCAAATTTCTGAGCCATAGCTGAAGTAGAAATGGAGACAATTGAAAGTAGAAATGTCGAAAATTGCTCATTTTTGGTGAAGAGAATAATGTTATAATTGTCATGAAATAATTTTCATCACAGGAAAACTCCTGTATCTCTTTAAATTCTGCTGTCAGTCAGGAATTGGAAAGCCCATCCAAGTATTTGTCATACAGCTGGAATGGGAAATTATTTGAGGATGCTAGGGTTGTAGGCCTAAGAGGCAGGTAAATTTTTCAGAGTATGCAGATGTTTGATTCAAATCTTATATATATATATATGGATAAATAGATATAAAATTCATTGTCACTTTTGCATGAGCATATAAATTTGGTCAGAAATCAACATCATGCAGACGTCATTTTAAAATTGCTAAGATAATTAATATTTTCTTACAAAAATTCAGTCATTTTGAGGACTATATGAAAAATAGTATAGTACACAGTTCAGAGACAATCTGCTCTGAAGAATAATGTGCAGGATTTAAAATCCATATTTATGCTTTTTTTGGTTTTCAGAAGCTGTATTATCCAGGGGTTTATGGGGGTGGTTCCTTTGATTGGTTCATTCATTTGTGGGGGAGGTTAATGAAGAAAATATGTAGGACTTTCAGGTGAATAAATCAGGATATTTGTTGAATGTAATGAGAACATGAGCAATAGAAATAAATTTCCTTTAGGAAGTATTGTGGTATTGGCTACTGCTGGGTTTTGGGTTGTTTGGAGTTTTTTGGGGTTTTTTTGGTTTTTTTTTTCCTTTTTTTTTTTTGTAAGTACTGTCTGTTCTCTCAAATACATAATTAACCATTATATAATCAAATAAATATATATTATTACCCACAGAGAGAAACAGACTATTTATGGAACAATTATGTGAATTGCTTTCAAATACCTGAAAATTCTAGCTGCAATTTTATGTTTATTGACAATCAAATTCCTCCAACAGTGTTCTGTGCTGGACTTTTTATGAGCTCAGTGGATTATGACTAATGGTTTCATAATGAAATATTTAATACTAACTGATACATACAAATCATCATATACTTATGTTTGTACTGCAATTTCTCATACATGATCTAATCCATTTTTTGACTGTATTGAATTAATTTTCAAAGAATTGCAGTTATTATAAGAAATTGAGTTGCACTGTGAAGATACTAAATTCTTGGCCTATATTTTCCTCTTTTGATTTATAAGCAACTTTGACAAATTCCACAGGATTATCAGGCCCTCTTAATGTTATTTTGGTGATTAAATACAGGCAAAATCTCTAATACCTGCTGTTCCAGTTACAGACACTCATCTGAGAGCAGGGGAATTTGATATTTCCTAGCCATCTCAGTTGACCAAGATAAGTCCATTAATAATTCAGTAAAACTCAGCAAAACTCAGACACCACCTCAGATACTTGAGGTGGAAAGTGCCATTAGTACCCAAATACCATAGAGTGCATATACTGACACATGTTATAGTCAATTTGAATTATCATTAATTGCATGGCTAAACAGAGACTCTTTCAAATTACAATTGTTCCTGTTTGAATGAGCATATACCTCATAGAGTGCATATACTGACACATGTTCCTGGACACGTTTGAGATTTAAAACTATACGTATGAATAAAAAGGGAGAGCAGTTTATGTTTGTAACTCTTCCCTTCCTTGCCCTGACATGTCAACTGCATGATAAATTCTGTGTGCAATTCACTGTCTGTTGAACAAATCAATATGAATAGAAGCTGTTATTTCATTTCCCTACCGTTTTGTTTGAAGTAAATTTTTGGCTGTCCTGTGAACTCATAATCCCAAAGAGAAAGATTTTAAAGATGTTCTGAGGAGAAGTACTTCCTCCACAATGCATGTCTGCATGGGCATCTTAAATAGGAATTAAATGCTTCCATTATCAGTGTCCAGCTTTGGGATTCTTATACGTGATAAGAAGAAATATTATAAATGAGTTTGTAGGCATCCCCTTTGCTGCAATAATAGAAACAACCTAATAATGCTCAGTAAGCTAGGAAATGCATTGTTGTCTCTTATGTAAATAAATATTAGTTTGGAGGTTTACTTGAAAAATGAAATTGCCTTCCAGATGTTTGGATTGCTTAAATGCCATAGATTCACGTAACTAAAGGATATTTGGGGTTTCCTAATAAAATTGAGAGGAAATTTAACTAGGCCACTTGTAAATATTGTTTGTCTGTTTTCTCAGCTAAGTTTTCCTTTACATTACGGCATCTGGATGTTAAAAGAATCCAGATCTGAAGTCACTGGAAGTTCTGTCATGTGCAACTTCTCTGGTGTAACCTGACATTAATTTGGTGGAACAATGTACAAGTCAGATTAAGATAATTCCACACAGAGGGACCTAGTGAGAGGAGCACTCTTAGAAATCTTTCACTCTGTGTAATACCACACTCAGTTCAAAGCAAGGCAAACAAAAAATACTGCCATAAGTAATCCTAAATACGCTTGTAACTGCGCTTTTGGATAATGAGAGACTGAAAGTGACTTTCTGACTCCAGCTTGAAAAATTAACTTACTGTATAAGTAATTCTACAATATTCTCTAAGTTATCTCTTTAGTCATTGAATTCCTTAAAAATTAGACAAGCGTCTTGTAAACTTTTATATTTGACTCACTGTTCATGCATTAATCAGTTTCAGCTAATTTTCAAATATTTGCTTTTCATTTCTTCTCTGTCTCATCCAAAGCACTAAGAAATTGCTAGGTGCAACAAAATTGTGAGTTATACTGCACAATTTTAGAAGCTGGCAATGTATTGACTATTATACCCTTACTTACAAGAAATGAAAGATTCACTCTTGTCAAGAACCCTCTCTATTGAGACTGTTTACACAGCACCATTGTGAAATTTTGCTTCAAAAGAAACGAGGAAAATCAATTCATACGTTACACTTCAACTTACCAATTCAGAGCTTTACCTTTCTTGAAGCATCAAGGAATAAAAATTAAATTTCATGTAAAAAAATACATTGAGGGAGAATATTACTGTCTCCTGGTGGTAAGTTTTCTTATGCTTACAGGAATTATGATGTAATGAGCCACTAAGGCACATATTATGCTGTACAAGTTGGTAGGATAAATGATGCATATTTTGGAGGGCTAGTGGTAGAAAGAACTGTTTCTTTATAGTGTTTTCCCAATTGTACCAAGTTATGTCCACAATGTGATCCTGCTCAACAATATTAGATGAAAGCACTTGAGTTAAGATAACTGGGTCATCCTTTGCATCGCATAGAGGTGAAACATTTAAATATTTTTTTTCTGAATTTTTTTGTGTGTTTGTGAAGAGGTGATAGTGGTTTTTGTTTGTTTCTTTCTCTTTTTTTTTGGTGCATTTTGGATTGGTTTTGATTTTGGGCATAGGGTTCTATCTTTAGTTTGGTTTATGGGGGCTTATACAACAGTATGTTCTTAAGTGGGACTTTTTTATGATTTTATCTTATATCTCTTAACCTAGCAAGGTATTCAGATCTCTTGATGAGGTGCATTTGTTTCATCTCAGTTTCATTCAATTAACATGGGTGATCAGTTTTGCCTTCATATATCAAGCATTTATAATTCCTATCCAGTCAGAGAAGTAAAATCTATTCAAACAGAGATTATCTCATCTATCTACATTACCTCTGTCTTCTTTACATGCCCTAAGCCCTTGTTTTAAGGTATGTAACTTCACATATACTTGGTTGCCAAAACAGTTTTCATAGTTATTTTAATTATTTGTACTATAACAATGGTGCTTGTATTTTGTAACAGATTTATGATAATCTCAATTTAATTACAGTAATATCTTTGTAGTATATATAGCTCACTTGAGCATTTTCATGGTGTTTTATTTTCTTGGGAAGAAATTCTATTATAAATGTCTTCTTATCAAAATTAATAGCCCATTCTTGTTTGATGTGGAGGGTAATTATATGGTGTTAAATTAATTTTAATAGTATCAAATATAATTTTTTCCCCACATCCATCTGTATATCTCCCTAATTAAAATGTCATGTAATGTCTCTGTAAGATAAGGAAGAAATTGCCTGTTTCAGACTACTGGCATTTTAAGTAAATATTTATATAAGACAGTGCATTCAATAACAAAAAGATTATCATCTTCCATACAGTGTTGTGGAAAGTTTTTCAGAAATGGAAATCTTTATGGGCTATTGAAATCTGTATACTGTTCCAAGGTTCTTTACCTTAATTCATTCATAAGGTGTATTTCACAAGCATGTTTATCTTTATTAGGAGATTTAAATCTGCTTCCTGCTTCCTGCTGTGTACCTTTCTATGCTTTAGTGATCCTAGATGGGACAAATGCAAACTCAGTCCTTTTTAAAAATATTGAACATTAAACTTATTCCGTGCCTTTCTTCTTTTGGCACTTTAAGAGTAACATACTATGAAATTAACATATCTTCAGCCTCTTTCTACTTAGAAGCACTTGAACATTTTGTGAAGGGAAAGAGATGGGGAAAGACAGCAAATGTCAATAGATAAATATTACACAAAAAAACCTAGGCTTTGCCCAAGTTGTGCTTTATATTTCATTTCATTACAGCTCACTTAACGTGCTGAGATATAAGACTCAAAAATAATGAGACAGTTTTGAATTGGATATTACATTGTTTCATTTGAAAAAAAGGTTTCATATCTACATAATGGTAAATAAAAGTCTCTTCCTTTCCCTGCAAACTCATGGAAACAGGAGGTCAAGTCCAGTTATGGTATTACTGTATTGATTACCATTACTTCTGTTCTGTTGACAGAGAAAAAAGTTTCCTCTAAAGAACTCTCCAGCTGGTAATAAAAGAAGAAGCCCTAGAAAAGTTTAGGGATTTAAAAAATGTAGTAACTAATTAATTAATTAATTATGCAGTATCAAAATTAGCTTACCAGTGTTAAGACTGAAGAAATAGTTGCTCTGTAGCTGCTTCACTGCAGAAAAGACTTATCTTACTGTCAAACCTAGCCTTTCAAAAGTCAAATTGCCTAACTTTCAGATGATTTCTGATTCAATTAATTTCTGCTTCAATTTAGGGAACAATTTTTCAATGAACAAAATACCTTTAAAATAGATAACCAAACTAATGGACTCAGCAATACTTGCATAAATATGCCAGGCTATAGACAGTACTAATGATGGGAAAGTAAACAAAATAAGAATTGTAGAATGGTTCAAATAGAAGTTAATTACCTTGGGATTAATATTATTTCTGTTATTTTGTAATCATATTAATATTATTATTCTGTTCTTTTGTTTTGAATAATTATTTGCATCTCTATGGAACAAAAGCACAGTAGACATGTACAAGCTGGGAAAGCCAGTGGAGCTTTAACAGCAGTTTTCCAAAACTGTCTATGATTCCAAAACATAACAAATAAAAGAAAAGTAATGGAATGGAAAATTCTGAAGTATTTCAATGTGTTGTTTCTGTATTTTTGTCATAATTTCGTGATTTTTCTCATAAATCAATTATGCTTATTTACTTTAAGCAATAGGAAGTTACATGAAAGAGCTGCCTGCAAAATGAAATATTTCTATCTTGATTTTTAGCATAAGCTTTACTAATAAATTAAACATAAAGTGAAGTATTACTCTCAAAAGTCCTGAAAGTCCAATAGGTTGTGGGAATATCAGAACAGAATATGAACATCCTAGACTACGTATGATGTAAGGTGTAAGTGCTGGATAGAAAAAGGTGTAAGATGATTTCTCCTGAATTTTAAAAAGTCTGAAAATGCATATAAACAACACCAACAAAAAAACCTTTATTGGAAACTTTAGAAAATTAAAGAACCTTGGCAAAAGTTTTAAATCAGCATTTAATATACATAAAACATTCCAAAGCATTGACTTAGCCCATTCAACTAAGCAATCTCTAAGCCTGGCTAATTTTCAGTTACTCAAAAATTCCAAGAAGACAGAATTTGAAGAAGAAAGACAGAAGAGATATAGAAAAGAATAGACATGGCTATGACTCCTGGTTCCAGTGGTGCTCAGCTGACAAAAATTCCAAGAGGGTGTAGGGTCAAGACATGTTTGCCTTGTGTCCAGATTTAAATACACGTTGGCCTTCCTGAGCCCTTCCCTCAGGGCTGACTTCTGGTCATTTGGGCTCTCAGGAGCCTGGGTTAGGGGCTCTGGGGGCAGGTGTGGAGCACTGCCACCGTTGTGCCAGGAGCTGGTGGCCACTGCAGGGCTGGGACACACACACACACACACACACACACACACACACACACACACACACAGTGTTTTCAGCCACCAATCCTCCCAGTCCCTCACACCATATAAAGTGACTGAACTTATGCCTTAATTTTGTGCAAAAGTAGGGTTCATAAAGTTTTGGTGAGCTAGTATTTTGGTATTCTTGTATTTAACTCTAAAGTAATGATCATCACAGCTTTTATTTTTCTCACCTGTATGGGCAGCCATGATGGGAATGTGGCCCTAACTGTCAACATGAAAATGATACTGAAGAATTCCAGATCTTCTTCAAATCTTGCTATTCCAATAGCAGATTTTAATTGTGTAAAATTCCCTTAGGACTACTCCTCTTCCTCCTTTTGTCATCATTCATTTGAAAGGAGTTTGAAAGCAAAAAGGTACCACCTATTTAGGCTAGTTTTCAAAAATCATGAAGAAAAATTTTTCCTCAAATCTATAAATGAAAGCAGCAGATCTCTTTTAACTTCTTTTACAGATGAGAATTTTCAAGTGTAAGATTGATTTCTTTGAGCTCATCAAGCAACTAAGTTTCAGATTCTGAACTAAAAACTTAAACCTTTCACTTAACATTTTACAAAAGCGTTAACAATATATGTCAGGAAGAAAAGCCCCTACATTCAAATGTAACACAAGAACTTTGGAAATCTTATTATTCCCTGATGCTCACTATCATGCAGGAAATTATTTAAGCCAAAAGTTAATCTTCATAATTTTCAAGAGTTATAGTACAGCACAGGATAGAAGAGTATGCATTATATTATTAATTGCTCTGGGTCTCTAGAATTTGCACTACACATTCTTTTCATATATTGGCATGATTTAAACTCAGGCGATTTTCAAAATATAAGATACTGATTTTTAAAGTTTATTTATGGATATATATCAGCAGTGCAACCTACACTTCAGTGATTTTCAAATGCTTGTTTCAGACAAAGATACAGAAAAGATATCCTATCTTTTTTTCTTACTAGATATCTCTGAGGAAATCACTAAAAGGAGTTTAAACAAATGCATTATTTCTTTACTCCCTTGGGTGTACGTGTGGGTTTTGCTTACAGTTCAGAAAGACTTACATTACAGTACATCTTGCCACTTAATGGGCATGCAGTTGTCTGAAAGAACTTGGTATTCTTACAGTAGTATGTGTTCTTGCTTCTTATATTCAGTGAAATGTTTTCCTAAGAAATGTCATGGCTTAAAAATTTAACTTACAATTAGTTGGAACCTGATATACAAGGTCTCCAGGGAAAAAAAAGTTGAAAATATGTTTTATTATGACTAGTCATTTTGGGGGCAAGATGTCAAAAATTGAAGCTATAGTGGGGCATTAACCATACTAATTTGTGAAATTATATTTCAAAAAGTCAGACTGATTATATTTCTCCATTTCTATTGAACTTGTAGCAAACATCTTTTGTTTCTAAAAATAATAGAGCCAAAGAATGGAGGAGAATCATATCCCTTGATCTGCTGCTGGTCATGCTACTTTTAATGCAGCCCAAGATATAATTGCCCTTCTGGGCTTCAAACTCACATTGCCAGATCACTTCCAAATTTTCATTGACCAGTGTCCCCAAGATTTTCTCCACAGAGCTGCTGTCAATCAGCAAACACTATTGTCATTCTACAGTACTGCAATACTGCCTTGAAATTTGTTCCCATTGGACAAAAACGCTGCAGCTACATATTAGTATTCGTGTGCTTGTCCAATAGCAACTTTATCACATTAAAACATTAAAGAACATATGTAATTATAACTAACAGAAGTACCTTAATACTAACTCACATATTTTATTTGAATAATGCAGGTCTATAATTTGTACTTTTCTGCAGCCTAATATTGGTTTTTTTTAAGGATAAACTTATAATATGTCAGAAGCAATTCTGAAAATTACAATTTCATTACATAGAATAAGCTGTGTAGGTGAATAGCATTTTTTTTTTAATGTATATCTCTTTATTTGTTTCCCCCAGGCATCTTAAAAGAATTAAGCAGAATGAATGCTTGCATCCTGTTCTACAAAACTTAGCCAGGTAGAAAGAAGAGATTACACATTTTATTTGCAACATCAAATGATGTCTTTGTAATGTTGGGAGTTTCCAGTATCAATTGTTTGGTGAATTATACTAGGAAAAGAAAATAACACCAGAAATTTAGTTAAAATATTTTAGAACTTTAAAGACTTCTAGTCTCTTCAATACCCAATAGTTTCATTTTTACACAGACGGTTTTTCATAACAATCTGACCCTCTGGGAGATGAAGGCCATAAACTACTCTTTACACTCTTTTGGGCCTGCAAGTATCTTCCTCAGTATCAGATAAGGGCAATGTAACTCCTTCAAGGGCTAAAGTACACAGATTAAGTGGTGATCACATACTCCAAGACCAAGAGTGAAGAAGAAAGCTAGTTCAATTCCCATTAGAATGAATGAAATAGAGAAGACACCTATTCATTTTCAGTTAAATCTAAAAAGCATTAAAACTTTTGTCTAAGGAGTGTGAGTCTATCTAGCTCTTCAGGAAGCAGAAGTTTTGTACAAATTCTGAGACAGTAAGTTAACAAGGACACAGTCTTAAGCTGTGCTGGGGAAGGAATAGGTTGGACATTAGGAAGAAGTTCTTCACAGGAAAGGTGATCAGGTGTTGGAGTGTGCTGCCCAGGGAGGTGGTGGAGTCTGTCCCTGGAGGTGTTTAAGAAAAGACTGGATGTGGCACTTTGTGCCGTGGTCTAGCTGACATGGTGGTGTTTGGTCATAGGTTAGACTTGATGATCTCAAAGATCGTTTCCAACCTAGATGATTCCGTAATTTTGTGAAGAATGAGACATAATGACCTACTTAACTGGTGCAAGTTTTACAGGGTTGTGACCAATGGAGGGATTTTTCTAGGTAGTATTTTATGGACAATAGCTTATTTCCACTGAGGGCTTTCAACTGAAAACAATTAAAAGTAAAATCAAAAAAAGGAAAAAAATCTGAAAGAAAAAAAAATCAAAAAACTACTACACAATAACTAAAAGCAAGGCATCTAGAGTGTTTATGTAACAAACCAAAGATACTGGGAGCTTTGATTAATTTTTATATACCCATGACTAGAGAGCTGCAGATTTTATAAAATGCTAACCACTAGCCAGCTGTACATCCAGAATGATTTTCTGACCTTAACCTTAAACCTTCTAGAGTTAACCATAACCTTCTAAAAACAGATGACTATGAAATGAGGCAGGTACGTCACAAATTTCAAAGCTTCTTTTTCAACCATGCAACAAATTACAACATGACATTTAACTTTCCAATAGCCAAAACTCAGATCTTGTGAAAGGTAATCTAGACCAAAGTAGCATCACTTCATACCTGACCTGCAGAAAATCATAGGGAAATGTCTGAGCAGGGCTATGGACTAAGGAACATAACTGCTACCAATTTTTGACCGGCCTTCTATTGCTAGACCAACTCAGCATACATGAAAATACCATTTCCTATACTTGTTTCTTTGTCTGTGTGAGGAAATATTGTAGCTTAGAGCCTAACAAAACAGTTGCTGAGAGAATGCGTTAACATTCCAACAGTGTCTTCAAAACATTGTGTTTTAAGTACTAGAATATTTATTCAAATTCAAATAAGTTTCTAAAATAAATTAATTGAGAGAAGAAAAACTTACTGAGTAGCTCCAGCTACAACACTAAAATGAACTCTCTTCCTACTGATTGTACCTCTTGACATTTCTTCTTCAGCTTGCAGTGATGAATTTTCAATACTCTTGGAATGAATGCTGAAACGTTGGTGAAGTTCAAATTGGATGAAATTCAACATGAGTCCGTATGCATTGCAGTGTGATGCAGATTCATGGCTATGAGACAGGGTGAAAGACAGTATTCTAGAAAGACAGTACTCTGTCAGTATTGTGCCAAACCATCAGATGTTACACACAGTCCTAAAGTTTTCTTCACGGCGATTAAGCACAATTTTTAGTTTCAGTCTTGAAAAAAAAAATCTCTATATTTCTGGATGTCTATGAAAGGTTCTTTGTAACACAAATATTTAAAGCAGGTGATACTTCGAGGAGACCAAGACTTAGTGCCACAGGTTGTTCTGCTGTGGAGATTTCAGCACTCTTAGATATATATTCTTATTTATAAGGACAGTGCTGGTATCAGAAAAGAACACTGGGTTCAGAAGAAGCTGAATCAGTTATTTTATTAATAGAATTGCACATGGTTATTTACATTTTTTAGAACTGCAGTACAGCTATTACGTTAATTTCAACTCTTAACTAAATCTTTAATTTCATAATTATTTGGTGCTCAGCAGCTAATTAATGTTTTGGGACCTAATAATGCTAAAGAACTTTTAGTTTAGTTTTGAGTGCTAATACTAGAGATTTAGAAGTTTCCAAACAATTTCATTACTGTATTAGAACCATAAATTATTTCAAAAGACAAGGTCAAATGAAAAAAAAGCTTTTCAACACAATAATATGGCTATTCCATGGATGACAGTAGAAAATTTTCCTTCATTTCATTAAAAATTACTATATTTCAATTAAAAATATGTAATTTTAACTCCAAAAAATTTGGTTGAGAAATGAGTAGAGATAGATGGAGGGGATAGACACTAAAGTAAAAATGTCTGTAATGGAAAAATACATTAAGTTTTTATGTTATTTACTCCTGATTATCATAAAACCTCAGAATCCTGGAATAGTTTAGATTGGAAAGGAGCTTTAAAGATCATCTAATTCCAAACCCATCGCAGGGACATCTTTTGCCAGACCAGGTTGTTTATTTGGTGCCAAATGTGAATTCTTCTAAAGTAGCCTAAGTAAAGAAAGGAACTGTAAATTTTTTTTTTTCCTCAGCGCCTGGGAAGGAAATCTGGTGTTCAACAGCCCCGAGAATTTCCCATTTCTTACCTGTTGTGGGGTGGTTTAATGGCTGCAAATTTTGACACTGCAAAGAAAATCTGAAAACTTGGAAACTGCATTTTTTTCTGTGACTCATTAGCATATTATCTTTTTTTTTCTTTCCAATCTTCTAATTAGTATTTTAATATTGTAATTTAAGTTGTATTGTAGTTAAATCTATGATCTAGAAACTGGTTGGGAATTGGAAAATTTAAATATAAAAAATGTTCTTGTAGTAAATATTTTGTCTAATTACCAGCTGTTGCACCTTTAGTAATATTTGGCAGACAATTGAGGACATCATGAAACACAAAAACTCCAGACTAGCTTCAAGTATGGAGTCTTCTGTCAGCCTGGAAACTCAGAAGTGAGCAGAGCTGTACTTAGAAAGGCCTGTGACTACCAGCAATGCTCAGTCCTCCAGGGCTGAATACAATGCTCTTTTTATTCCTTACTCTGTACAACATAATAATGGATCATGCTTATTGGGAGAGGTCCCTAGCCTGAGCCTGAGCCACACAAAAAAATCTGTGGGAGGGTAATAAGATTCTCTATTTAACAGCATTTAATGCTATGCTGTTACAATACTCAGGACCATTTTTACTCACTGTTTCATTTACTGATAAAGAAACAGAAACACCTAGCCCTCCATTTATTAAGTCAACTGCACCATTATTTCAACAATACTGTGCCTGACAAAAGAAACATTACTTGTACAAGACAGAATGATTGCCCTGTCATATTTTTCATAAAAAGATACTAGGTAAGTTGCCAGCACTGGAAGCAGAAAATGCCATAGTTCCAAGGGGACCATAAAAAAAATGAGACCATGGGATTGGAGCCACAACACCTCTACCTGCTCCAAGCATTCATCTTTCCCAGAAAGCCCATCATTCCTTGAGTACATAGTAGCTTTTTCTTTGCCAGGCATGATATTGGCCAGTTTAACCTATGTCTACACAAGGTAAAAATTATTGGGGTTGGGTGGGTTATTCTAAGAGGAGTGCTTACTTTAAGGGTAGAGCAATTTGGTACTGATCCCCTTGTCCTTTCCTTCTGTGGTGACCTGGTCACACAGCAGGTTGTATCTCTGCTATGAGTTGACCCACCCACACATTGGCTCTTTCCACAGTCTTTCTCCCATGTAATGCATAGTTGGTCAGGAGGAATCCATCACTCAGCTGACGTTTTCTTGCGAGGATGCATAATGGGGAAACAAGGCACAAGTAAAATAAAAATATAGGAATCAAGAAATATAGAAACAGGAAATATAGAAAGCTGCACCAGTCAAGGTAAAGAAGAGAAAGGCTTGGTGCAGATCACATGATTAAAAAGCTTCCAACCACTCCTCTCATTATTTAACCCTAGCTGGCAACAAAGGATGGCACAACCACCCACTTACTCCCACCCACATCACTGTGGGACGTGGGAGAGGATCATAGGAGTAAAACTACATATGTGGTGTGTTGAGATAAAGACAGTTTAATAAGGAAAACAAAAGCCACACACAAGCAGATCAAAACAAGGAATTCATTCAGAACTTCCCATGGGCAGGCAGGTGTTTAGCCATCTCCAGGACAGCAGGACTTCATCACCCTTAACAGTGACTCGGGAAGACAAACGTCATCACTGCAAACATTGTCCATTTTTCCTTCTTCACTAGCTTTATTTGCTGAGTATGATGCCATAGAGTATGGAATATCCCTTGAGTACCTTGGGGTCATCTGTGTGCTCTCCCAGCTTGTTGGGAGTCCCAGCCTTCTTGCTGATGAAGTGGGAAAGAAGGAAAGGTCTTGATGCTATGTCAAGCACTGCTCAGCAATAAGAAAAACACTTCATTATCAACATTGTTTTCAGCACAAATCTAAACCATAGCCCCATATCAGTTACTATGAAGAAAACTAACTTTATCCCAGACAAAACCATATTCCTAATCATAAAAAACCATATAAGTCGGAAAAGACTTTTTTAGATCATCTATTCCAACCATTAACTTGAGACTGCAATGTCCATTATTAAATAATCAAGTCACAGCCTGGGTGATCTCAAGTCCTGCTTCTAGTTTTCCCATGAAAGATTTAGGGAAAGAACACTCTTAAAATATTGGTAGTTAGATGTTCTCACATTCTTGCACAAATAATCTGGAAAGAACTCTCCATGCTCTCCATGTTTAGTTGTTTCTAAAGCTAACACCTGACATTTTCAAGACCTTACATAATGTGGAGGGATAGCATTTTTAAACAAACAGAGGCTCTCTAATTCTATTTGTTTTGCATGGCAAGAATTTTGCAGCATGGGGACCTATTAGGGTGGTATCTGTGAGAAGCTTCCCCAATGTCTGATAGAGTCAAAGTATTTAAGCTCCAAGATGGACCCGCAGCTAGGGCCAAGCCCATCCCTGATGGTGGGAGTGACTCTGGAGTGTCATATTTAAAAAGGGGGGGAAAAGCCTGCAGAATTACAGTCAGAAATGGGAATGAGAATATGTGGAAGAAACAGCCCTGCAGATGCTGAGGGGAGCAAATAAGGAGGGGAGGAGGTGCTCTGCCAGAGGAGAGATTCCTCTGCAGACTGTGGTGCAGACCATGGTGAGGTAGAAGGTCCTCCTGCAGCCCGCGGAGGTCCATGGTGGAGCAGAGACCCACTGGCAGCCCATGGAGGACCCTGGGCCAGAGCAGGTGCATGCCTCAAGGAAGATGTGACCTGGTGGGAACCCCATGCTGGAGCAGGATTCTGGCAGGACCCATGGGAAGAGGACCTCACACTGGAGCAGATTTGCTGTCAGGATTTGTGACCCATAGGGGACACATGCTGAAAAAGTCTCTTTTCTTTCCCCCCTCCCTTTTTTTTTTTTTTTTTTAATATACAGCAGGGAGAAGTAACTTTACAGTAATTTTATTAAAGAAAGGTAAAGATTGTCTTCAAAATAATAATGCCTAATAAAGAGTATGCAATCCCCAGGATGAGAATTGAGATATAATAAAAAGAGAGAATAGACTTTACATAAAATTATAACTGAGAACTGGAAACAAAATAAAATGTCTAAGAAGGAAATAACTGTTCTAGGGAGCTGTCTTTTCTTCAGGGTCACAGGAATTCTAAAAATAGAATTCATACTGCACCAATTTTAATAAACCTTAGATAGATACTAAAATTTCATGTTTCTTAATTGCACCATAAGGATATTTAATCAAACTGTTGGAAAGCCTGGTGAGAGGGTTTAAGCTTTGACAATTCAAAATCATCTTCCACTAGAAATATGTAAGCTCCCAACAGAAACAGTGAAAGTAGGCTGACAAAGGCCCTTTCCAGGGCACCCATTTTGGGATCCTCAGCCATCCCCACCATAGACCCTGGAGGTGCCCAGGGGCTCTGTGGAGACAGCTCTTATCCATTCTGCTGGCACTGCTATTCAGGGCTCATGGTGCTCTGGTAGCTATATGGTATCCATGGTGAAAGAATTCTTCACAGTTTGACACCTCCCTTTTTCTCTAAATTGGTCTCTGAAGATTTTACCTGATACTGAACTTATGAAAACTCGACTCCTAAAGGACATTAGCGGGTTTATACGTTTTACTGAGCTGTCTAATTAATTAGATTCTCTAAACCTTTCTTACAGCTGATTATCATAAGCTGTAATACTTAATGGAAAAAATATGTTTTAGGCTCAGACACTATTGAATATTTTCTACTGCAATTTCTTGGTCAGTTCAACTCTGATGTCCAGAACTGAATATGTTTCAGATAGTTTCTGAAAATCTTTGGGAAAACAGGTGAATCATGGTATCAAAATAAAAATAGTTTTCAGGAATGACTTTGCTAGAGGATAATGCCATAAATACTCATGCATTAAAATATGATATCAGAAATATAGAGATTTACATGGTTTAGGAAAAAAAAACAAATCTGTGCAGGACCTGGCAGATATTATTGATCTGGTCCTTTATCTAACATATATTGGTGAAAAAGACACGATTAATTAAAAGCACATTCTCTAATGACAAGTTGGGCAAAGTAGGTGGGAAAAAAACCAAAGGGCTGTTTAACTCACTTGAAACCAATGGTTTTCCAAAGACTCACTCATACAAGGATAGAATTTTGGCTTTAGCTAAATAAAGCATTAAGAGGGTGCCTGTTTGCTCAGTGTAATGTAGTAAAAGGTTGATAAAGTTAACCTGAAGTCAAGCAAACCTGTAACAGACTGTTATGCTTCTGAGTTATGTGTGCCTCTGATAGTTAAGATGATTTATTTTGAATTAACTTGGCCACGGGTTTATGCCATTTAAGCAGCCTATAAAAGAAAAATGGATAGCAAAGGAAGTAGAACAGTTTGCATTATACACAAAATTATATGTTGTTCTACAGAGCAACAGACCAACATTCTGGATAAGGAGAATCTTGATATAAAAAGTGGATATCTACTCTGAAAAAGCAAAGCATCAATAAGCAAAAGAGGTATTAAGAATAATTCATACCAGGCAAATGAATGAAGAACAGGAAGGATAATTTCACAGTGTAAGGACATGCTTTTGAGCAATTTTGCCGTGTTTCAAATGGGCTTCTGGATTTATAAGAGGCAATACTTCACAACTTAATATGTTCCTTTAAAACCCACAGAGAATGATGGAAGACTGTGCTTGTTTAAGTAGGGTGATTTTGTTTGTTGTTTTGTGGAGATGTTCATGCAATTCAGAATAATTCAAAGGGAAGCAATGGGACATATATAATTATCTCATTCTATCCTAGGTAGACACCCTAAAATATTCATAATTGACACTAGAATATAAGTAAAAAGCATATATTAGAAGAACTATAGGAACAAATTGAGGCCATCATATAAAACTTGTTTGTATGGGCAAGCTACAAGTTTGGTCTGTATTGTAGCATATTCTAGGCAAGAAAATTCCAAGAATGAAAAACTTTAAGTTGGTATTCAACAAAAATCCTAGACAAGATTTTCACATATGTAAAGCTCTGTGCAAAAGATCCTGTTATTTATTTTACCTATACTTCTGAACATCACATGCACAAATCTCAGTTGACCCCTCTAAAGTCTTTTTAGAATCAGTGAGAGGATATAGAGGATTTGCCGCAACCTAAAATGGGTGTCTAATACTGAAAAAGTAAACTATCATCTTTAACAGTTATTCTAACTACCTTCATCCTAGTCAATCAAATTCTGAATTGTAATACTCAGTAAGATGAATCCTATTAGAGAATGCTTGCAAGATAGTGATATGAAGAAAGGTTTCTACAAAAACACTATTACCAGTAAGCAAAACAATAAAGACAGAATTGCATTATGGGGCATAAATAGCTGAAATTGAAAAGATGGAAGAACCTTCAAACTAAATTAGTTTCTGCATTACAGAAGAAGATAATTAATTTGGATATGGAGATGACTAAATAGAAAATACAAAATACAGTCATGATGGAAAAGCACTTCAGTCTTTTCAAGGAAGATGCATCATCTATATATATCCTCAGCAACTTTATTCAATTTATAAGATTCTCTCTCTGACTACAAACAGATTAGATATATCAAAATAATCAACAAGTTAATCACTTTAAGTGCAGTATGGAAGAATAATACATCATGATTCTTTCTAGAGGACAAATTATTCTAGTAAATCTTTCCCTAATAATTGTTTTAGGAGAAAGATGTACTATATACCAAAAGACCTGATTGGTGCTGAAGACTTTTCAGTGTCAGTGTATTTTTTTTAACATGTAGCTGCACCAGAGAGGGACACAACAGAAACTTCTGGAAGAGGGATAGAGAAATTTAGAATACACCCTGAAATCAGATCTCAACAAAATGCCAGTCAGGTTTGAAAGGATTAATTCCTTTAGTCACTTTGAAAAAGGAGGCATCGAATTGATCTAACCAAACCTAGAGTGCTAAAGGGTATTCTAGCACAAATCTCCAAGGGAGAACTGGGCACTACATAGTGTAAAACCCTTGGTAGGGGTTGTGACATTCATGTAGTTCAAAGTTACCCTCTAAAAACAAGTCCTACTGGAGGAGATTAAGGTGCCACATCTTGGCAGATAATGCTTTGCTTGATGCGATCGTGGATGATGTGGGCATTTGGTAACAACTGTGGGCCATATGTTCCCCTCAGCTGGGCCTTGCCACCCTCCTGCAGGATCTCACAGGAGCTATTCAGCCAGCTGGCTGCTCAGCAGTGAACAGGCACAGGCAGGCTTGACACTGGAGCTCAGTGCCACAGCGCCATGCCTGCCCTCAGCCATGTGCCTCATACAGCTTGAACAAGGAGCAGTCATCTGCTCCAGCAGGAGCAGTCAGACTCAGATCAGGTCCCCCAATGCCTTGGTGCCCAACCTCACCTTCCTGACCCCATAGGACCTCCTGACAGAGAAGTGTGTGAGACCATCTGTGCCTGTCTGCCTGGAGGCCAGTTTCATTTGAGCAACAAACACTGTGGCTTTTTTTGTACCGTAACAGCAGCTAAAAATAGATCTGGTTTTCCTCTCCTTATCCTTTGCTGATCAACTCTATCCCTACCCTCTTCTTTCCATCTCTTTGTCTGTTTGCTCTGTCTTGCTGCACCAGTATAGTGACAGCCACAGCTCCTTCTTCCTCCTAGGAGAGGCAGCTTCATGTCTTCTTTTTAGGTGTCCTTTCTGTCTTATCTATTTCTTTTCTCTTTTTCAGTTATATCTTTGTTCTTTTCTTCTCCGTGGTCTACAGAGGAAGATTATTTTCACAAGAATTAATTCCCTTGTCACAGTCAGATCACTCTTAGAGTTTGATAAACTCTAGTCATATTGGTTATTCTTTCCCAATATTGCATTCTCCTCTGTACTCATGCTGTCTACATGTGCACTTAAATATCCTTTAGTCACCAGGCAACAACATTAGCAGAAAACATAAACCTATTATGAAATTTGCTGTATGAAACTTTATTGTTCAGAGATGTATTTAAGAGGAAAGAAAAACAGATACAAAAGCAGAGGGAAGCTATCAGGGCAGAATAATTACTGAATAAATAAAAAGGTGCTGTGTTGCTTCACAATCCTTGCTATCACAGCCACTACAGGCACAATGCTTGCACTGTGGAGGCAATGGAACATGTAGAGCTGCAGGAAACTGTACCACTGTAAGAGAAGGTTTACTTCCAGCAGATTAAACAGTCAAGACCTGAAGGTCCTCCTTGTTCCTCTATTACTTGACCGACTCCTGTGTGTGTGTAAAGTGCATAGCCCTCTGCAAGAAGGCCAGATGAGGGTTGCATTGGGTCAGCCTATGGTTCTAAATGAAAGGACTTCAAATCTGTGCAGATGGCTGCCCTCATTCAAGACAGCCTCCATGCTTCCCTGGATGCTCTCCAGACCTTATCTCGAGACCTACCTGTGAAGTCCTTTCTAGGATCTGGAAACATACAGCATGGTGCACAGTCTCCTGTGGTATTGTTCCTATTAACCACAATCCTCAGAAGACCAGGTGCATGGCCATGTTTGAAAAGGTCTGAGTTTGACCCATTGTAGAAGTTGGGGAAAAAACAATAAAGAATTTACAATAAAATTGCCCAAATAACCTAATGACTGTTCAAAGCTGTGGGATGTTAGTGTCCCAGACTCAAGTGTAACAACCAGAATGTCTGAATAGAAACAGGAGTGAGATGAGGGAAAGGAGAGGTGGTATGAATTTGGGTCATGCTTAAGTGTGCATTTATACACATGAAGCTTCCTTTCTATCTCTTGGTATTCTGGTTTGTATGGGAAGGTGCTGACCAGTCTGCTACGTGTTCTTTGTGCCATGCTACTGCCCTGCCGGTACAAAAGTAGTCAGTCAGGGTTCCTCTGAGCTCAACAGGCTGCACAGCTGGCACAATTGTACCTTATGTGGTTGCACAGTAAAGATACCTAGTGCCCCAGAGGATCTGTGATGAGATTTTGTAGAAGTACTCCTGTCAGCTGCATCACCTGATCCATAAGTGTATCCTAGGAGAGGAATTAGACAATGCTTCATTTTTACCCTGAATGTCAAATAAAAGCACACATTTTGTGTCCACAGAGTAATAGATTAAATATGGTTTTTATCAAATTCTGATAGAGCTGGATTAGAAATGGTGCATACTCCAGATTTCTTCAGGGCCTCAGAGAGTCTCAGCAGATAAAACAGACGTGTCAGGAAGGGTAAGGAGAAGGATATAGAAAGTTCATGGTTTAGCATTTCTTTCAAGTGTGCCTAGGTTGAACTAGGTTAATGGAAATGCAAGAAAAGAGCAAGGGTGGCAAGATCCTCCAGGTAATTCTTCATAAATGAAATAACATTTGGTATTAAAAGCTGCACTAATTGTTTTTAGGAGTGTGGGAGAAAACAGTGCAGTGTCATTTTTGTGGGTAGCATGGCTTCTTTTTCTCCATGCCAAGGACAAATAATCAGAGACAGTACCGTGTGTGACCATGTGTGGAGTCCTGACAGGATCTGTCTTGTTCAGGAAATGTGAATATGTGACTGTGCTATTACCACACCACATGCCCTTTGGGGTAGCGCCCTGCTCTGTGCTGTAGCTGGTTGCTAAGCAGACATAATCCATCAGCTGATGAATTTTTTTCTTTCTTTTCTTCTAAGTTGCCCTGGGAGACTGTCAAGCTGCAGTGATGGCAGAGTCATCCTCCCTCAGGCATCTTCCCTCTCTTTCTGTGCCACTCTCAGTGTCACTAAGCTTGAGATTCTCCTTTTTCCCTTGCCTGCCAAGAACATAAATACAATTTACACTCACTAAATCTCTCCTCAATTTCTCTCTCTTTCCCATATTTGACAGTGATGGCAGTAGTGGCTGTTGAGCATAGGCAGGTGTCTGTCCTTGGCACAGACTTAGGAAAGAAGTTCTGTTGTGGGGTGCTGGACTATTCCTTTGACAAGAAGGCACTGCAGCATCAGACCTCCTATGCCTGTCTTGCATGGAATGGCAGCAAGCCAGCACCTAATGCCAGTGGCAGTCTACAGCATGACAAAGTAGGGGGGGCTACATGGGGAGAGGTCCCCAGCCCCCATGAAGGACAGGATTTTTGTTTACCATTGCATTGCCAAGCACCATGCTCTGCCACAGGCAATCTTGCCACCTCAGCCAAGATCAAACAGAAGACTTTTACAGGCAAAGCAGTCTTTACTAAGAAACTACTTTTTATCTTTTTTTTTTTTTTAATTTAGTTTATTTTCATTTAGCATAATCTTTTGAATACAGATTTAGGTATTCAGAAAAAAAAAAAGAGAAAAATAAGCATTTAAGGAAATACATCTTATGTCTCTTCTCCAGGGTCAGCATAGACAAAATATGTTTCCTCCCCCCTTCTCATTCTTGATGTCCTTGGTTTTGCTGCAGATTGTGTTCAGCTAACACAGTTCCTTTGATGAGGTTCAGGAATTGGTGATGGGGTTGGTGCATAATGGCTTCTCTTTGGTGTAAATCCTTTACAGTATAAACACACAGCAGTGTGTTAGAATAATATTTAGAATATAGGGTAGGGTGAATGAGGTGGGAGAGAGTGGGAAACAGAAGCAAAGGAAGAAATAAAAATCACCAGTCCTGACTCTAGCAGTAATCCAATTGTTGGGGTGTTCAGGGTCTTGGGGCATGCCACCCAGGCTTTGTGGAGGTACCTTTTTTAAGATAAGTTTCCCTGCAGCTAAATAGCTCAATTTCAATGCAAATTCATTACCATGCACACTTAGTAGGTTTTTGTAGAAGGTTCTTGTAGACCTTCCTGAAAACAGGTGGAAGGACTGTGGGGGTCTTTGGTGGTCTAGGGGGGGCCTAGTGGGTCAGCCTTTGGTTGACAGTCCATGCACTTTTCTTGACCTCATTCCCACACTTGCACTGTACTGTGCTGTGCTTATCTCCAGTAGAAATAACGAGGATGTTTGTCTCGGGAAATTGCTACCCTATCTCCATGTGGGTGCCTTCTCCAGCTACATATTCTTCTTATCAGCAATCCTTGTTTTCTCAATGGTTAGCTAGCAATCAGTGTTTGAGACACACACATTACCTCTTATTTTCTGGGCTTGTACAACAGCTCTGTTCAGCTTCTTTGTCTCTGAGTGCAGCTTCCCAGGGGGTCTCTTAAATAACTGAAAGTTTGCTCTCCTAAAATTCAGTATCCTGACTCCAGTCTTCACCTTGTCCATAGCTCTAGAGATAGTGAATTCCATCAGGGCAAGAGCACTGCGGTCCAGGCTGCCACCAATCTTGAAATTTCTAATTAGTGTATCCATATTGGTGTGCAACAAGGTCAGTGACATTTCCCTCATCAGGTTATCACCTGGATTAAGAAATGATCCTTGTCACACACCAATTCTGGACTCCTTACAGATTGCCGTGCCCCTTTTACAATAGATGTCAGGTTGATTGAATTCCCTTAGTAAGGTCAGAGCCTGCCAGCATGATGTGTCCTATAATTGAATTAAAAATGCTTCACCAACAGGCTGTTGGTGATCAGGCAGCCTGTGGCAGACACCAACCATAAGGTTTCTCTTGTTCTTGTGGTCCCTAATTTTTTACCAATAACCTGCCTACTGTTTTTCAAAGACAGGTCTGTGCAGTCTATCTGCTCTTTTACAAAACTGGGAAGGGGATCTGATAAACCAGATGGTTATGCTTCTTCTCAAAGGGAACTCAAAAAGCTGGAGCAAAGGGTAAATAGGAACTTTATGTAATTCAACAAAGGTAACTGCCAAGTCCTGCACCTAGGGAGAAAGGACTCCCTGGACAAGTAAATGAGGGGGAACAATCAGCTGAAGCACCAAAGCAGATTTTCAGAAAAGGATCTGAGGAACCCTGTGAAGAAACTGAAGACAAGCCAGTCCTGTGCCTCTGCAGCCCAAGAAAGGCAATAGCACCTGGGGGACATTAGGAAGGCAGCACTTTCAGCAGGACAAGGAAGGCAATCCTCGCCCTCTTCTCAGTCCTGGTGACACCCATGTAGAATGCTGATTCGGGTTTTGGGCTCCCCAGTACAGGAGACACAGATATATTGGAGTTAGTCCAGTGAAGGGACATGAAGATGATTAAAGGACTGGAACATGTGACCTACAACAATAGACATCTGAGGTCATTTTCCCCAGGCAAGAGAAGGCTCAAGGGGAACTGATCAATGTGTATAAACACATGTTTAAGGCTAATAAAGAAAATGGAGCCAGACTTTTCTCAATGTCATCCAATGAAAACACACAAGGTAAAGAACAAACTGAAATACAGTAATTTCCATTTAAACATAAGACATGTTGTGAGATCAAGACATATACTTTCAGTGCTAAGCATGGGGGTACCTTTAGGCAAGTATTTAAAAGACTTGTTAAGTAAAATCTTTTTCACTATATTCTGCAATCTATTTCACTATTTTCACTATAGTTCTGCACTGATAAGAATGTCCTATATCAGGCAATACTCCAGAAGATAATAAGGACAGGATTGATGGACAGATCTGGACATCACTAAGCTTTGAAGGATCTTCAAAGATGATAACGAATTTTTATGCAGCCTTTGAGGAAGAGAACTCAGTGTGAATTGAGAAATAAAGGAATATGTGTTAAAGCTTGTCCAAACAGGATTCTATAGAAAAAGTCCCAGACAGTGTGTTCTTCACTCTGACTCATAATAGACCTTTAAAGGCAAGGAAAAAAGGAATTGTGTCTATACTGTATAACCAATTTCCCCTTTTGAAATTAGACATGTTTATTGAAGGAAAACTAATAGAATTTATAAAACAGTGAGATCCCCTTGTGACTTAAGTTTGCACCTGGCCTCTTTCAATTATTGGGAAATATGTTGCCCTACCACCATGAATGCTATAAAGAAGTTTAGTGACGGAATAATATACAAATAAATATGGTATTGTGATGGTTTAATTTTTCATGTTTTACAGTACTGTTAATTTGCTGTACCTTATGTTTTCCTCATTTTTAACCATCACTTGCTAAACTACTCGGAGAACTCCCACTGACATTCTATTCTTTCCATTAGAAATACCATATATAAACTGGCAAAGAATCTGTGCAAAAATTAATAAGCCTAAACCAAACATATTTTTTTCCATGTCTACTCTGTACATTGAGGTGCTTTCCCAGTTCTTGCAACAATACCACTACAGTGTCTCAAGATAGAAAAGTCAAACAAACACCTGTAGAGGTGTGGAAGAACAGTTAAACCTATAATTTCAAGGGTAGATTTGTATGAGAAGGCTTGAGGGAGGAAGGAAAATGATCCCAAAGATCTAAAACACGGATGTCTCCTTAATAAGTGTTTTCTGTTCTAATTGAGAGGAAATGGCTAGAAGTTAAAAGCCTCTGACCTGAAAGAGGTAAGTACAGAAAATGCAATCAAAATACAAATTAACAGTTTGTTATTTGAGAAATAACTAGAAATGACAGTGAGAACCTTTGTTTAGATTGTTAACTTCCTAGCCTAATTTTTTTACATAAAATACAGCATTTTAAAAACTGTAGGAGTAAGCTCTACAATCCCCTCTACAACATGAAGTAAATTCTAAACCTTTTTCCTTTACCCTTAAAATAATGCTTGTATTAATGTAAAGCTTTGCAGAGAATGATATTTTAAATTTATACATTTTCAATGTATTTTTTAATCAAAAGTGCGCCTAATCATAAGGACACATCATCAAAAGAAAGTATGTTTTAATATGATATTATGAAGTTATCTAAAACCTGATGCTACTGAAGGCTTTTATTTTTGCTTGATATCAGATAAACATAGAGTCACAAATCATAAATCCTTCATTCAAGAGGTTACAAAAAAAGGGTCTTCCTGCTTCACTATTATTTGTTTTGAAACTCCAAATGTGTTTAATTCTGTTTTGGGATGAAATCAAGTGTTAGGTGGTATAAGATAGTGTGACCCCTTTCTCCTGGTGATTCAGTCCAGGAGCTCTCCAGCCTAGAGGCAGGAGCCCAGTCCCGGGGAGCTGTGTCCTGTGCCCAAGCTGAGGACACAGCTAAAGCTTTTGTAGTTGCAGGCTTAGAGAGCAGTGAAGCTGAGAACATGTCCCAGAGAGACAAACACAGACACACACACAAGGCAATGATATTGCCAGTCCCAGCACCACAGACAAGTAGATGATATCAGTCATCGCTCTTGCCTAACTCACCAACTCTGCAAACCATTGTAGGAGGCCACCAAATTTTTCAGGCACAATTTGCCTGAAATGAAGGCAATGTTGACTGTCATCAATCACCTCCTCATTCTCTGAATGTCTTAGCAGAGTTTTCAGGAGGATCTACTCCATTGTCTTGCACAGCACTGAGTCTAGCAGGCAGTTTCCTGGTTCTTCCTTTTTTGGAAGATATCTGGACATTCCCACCTCAATGCCCAGGTACCTTCCAAGAAAAGAATTTTTTTATCTTAGATAAAACGTTTTTATGGTATGATAAAACCCTTCAGTCTGAAAGATACTTTTATCTGAAACAATTTTGTAAGACAAGTACAGTTTTTTAATACCATATGAAGGAAAATCCATTGCTTATTTTCAAGCTGAAAAGGGATCATTGTAGTACTGTATAACCCAGATAATAGCAATGAAATTAATTTTTTGGTCTGAATTACTTA
The DNA here is from genome assembly GCA_013396995.1 of Dicaeum eximium. Classification (NCBI taxonomy): domain Eukaryota; kingdom Metazoa; phylum Chordata; class Aves; order Passeriformes; family Dicaeidae; genus Dicaeum; species Dicaeum eximium. The sequence continues at coordinate 918,357 of VWZP01003422.1, forward strand.
ATCAACATAAATAGAACATAATTGATTGTAGGCAGTACATTCACATCTCTAGTTTTATCCAGTGAGATTGTGGACATGTTTTAGGAAGACAGGAGATAAGCCTGAAATAGCTCATACCATATAGGCAACGTTCACCTGGCACTACCTTCCAAGTCCTTAAGAGACTATACCAAGACGTGAGAACCTATTAACCCACATAAAAATGTAATCCTCTTCTGTCTCTTTACACAATTAGTAATAACAGCTCTGCATGAAAAACAGCATAGGTGAGGAGAACATGCCCATCTGCTCACACACAAGAGACTTGGAAGACCTACAAAAAAACTAGGTTTTCCCAGAGTAACAAGAAGCCTTGGCTGAGATATATGTTCTACCGCTGACTCAAAAGTATGGCTAAATTCCAAAAAAATAATCTGTTTAACCCTACAAGCCTGTAGAGTTTGGATCCAGGTGGCCACAGCACCTACTCAAACTGCTATTCAGGAAGAATTTTCTCCAACTTTGGTATATGTATAGCATTTTTACCGTGGCCCACAGCCACAGATACATCTGAGAAATTTGAACCACATGAACATTTCTTTCCAGCTTCTTCCTCACAAAGCAGCATAAAGTTAGTAACTACTAAAAATCATAGCCCTTCATCTTATAATTACTGGGTTCAGTTTACTTCTAGGAAGTTCTGTATGTAGCATAGAGTAAATTAAATAGTAAGCAAACTAAGATACAAATGACAAATGTTGGATTTATGCAGTTCATAACTTTAAGCTTCAATATTTTGGTATGATTTACTAAGGAAGTTTTATGAGTCATATCTGTAATGTCATTGACTATGCAATATTTAATCAAGGAAATGTTTACAAGTTAAAGGCAATTGTAAATGTCATCTTACAAACCAAATATTTCTGCTAAAATTTGTCATTCATGTAGCACACAACTTAAGGTGCTTTTAAGAAAATAAATTACTGAAACTAGAATTTAGATGTTTTAGAAAAAGAAATTATTTGTGTTAATTCAGTATTCTGATTTTTCCCCCATTTGGGACAGAATGATTTTAATTTTTGTTAGGAGGTCACCAGTTTTGGAAAATATAATGTTTAGTGGTGGCAAATGACAAAAAACTATTATACATCTTCCAAATACCAATTAGAAAGTGATTTGTGTGTGTGCATGTATTTAAAGCAGTAAAAATGTGATCAGGATAGAGGGTTGTCTGTCATTCTGGAGCACACTGATGCTGATTTGTCAGGTAGTACATCTGCTGCTGTAAGAACCTTCTTCTGAAGGACATGGCATTTCTTAAAGAAGCTAGCTTAGGATGAGATCCCATAATGGGATTGCACAAAACTTGAATGTGCCTCTACAAGTAAGAAGAGAAAATTATTTTCTATGATGAGGTAAAAGGCAATGACTTTTTGATACAAGCTTAGGTTTAGAAAAACCCATGACCTGGAATTTGGTTGGGGCTATAATGCTAGCAGTTAATGGCAGTTCCTCTTTCAGATAACACTGACCAAACTCAAAATGGGAATCTGTGATATTGAGATTTATCACTTAAGTGGCAATAACAATTGTTTTTACCAAACTCGATAAAACACTATTAGTCCAGATTTTCCATGTTAAATTGTTAAACAGATTTGAAATTTTATTCTCAACTTCTGTTTTGTCACAAGTCCTCTCTGGTTCATGAAAAAGTAAAAAGTCTCCCAAGCAATGAATGTATCCATTTAATCCATCCAGTGGACATGGATGACACCTGGACAGTTGGTGTAGTTCAGTTCAGATGGTTGATCTGATTGCAACTATCTCATCCAAACAATGCCCTTTAATTTGTGGCTCAAAATTAGGAAAGTTTGAATCTTACCTTAGAGTTAGGTTCATTAAGAAATCTATCTGTGTATGGCGACTTTGGAGAATATTTTTGTTCCAGGGAAAAAAATTGAAATATTTCAGAAGATTTTAGTACAGGATACATCTACAACACTATAGCTTCATGCAATTTTGTTCTCAACTGTAATGTGTTAGAGGAAAAAATGAAGCAGATCTAAGAATAAAATTCATACTGAAATACTAAAACTTCCAAACTCCCAAACACTGTTTTAATTGCTCTTCAAAATTCTAGAGCTGTTTCTCCTTTTTTTTTTTTTTTTTGATTTCTTAAGTTGTATTATTCAATACTGATAGACTTGACAGGAAGAAAAAAGCTTTTTCTATACATAGACTATTTGCAGTACAAGCCACAAAATTATGTTTTCAGTGTCCTGCTACTGGTCTCAAAAGATCAAGAGGCTGTTTCTAGAGGTGAGATAAAAATTTGTCATTTTTTGTTCCTTTTCTTTTATCCATCCCTGCTGAAACTGCCAACTAGTTCCAGCTCCAGTGTCATTTGAGTTCAACAAGAACTTGAGGAGACCAACATATTTTGTTAAGAAATTCTCGTCATGCTAGCAAATGATTAACTGGGAAAGGAATAAAAATAAGAAGCTATTATTAGTTTTGTTAAACTTTGACATCATCTGGTCTTCTGGACTCTCACTTTAATTGTACAAAATCACATTAGAGAAAGAGAAAGTTTTTATGCTTTATTTTTTCAAATAAATTAATTTTTGAATTTTGCTTTAATTTTATTTTCATCGTGGTACTTTTTCTTTGAAGTTCAGTCAGAAATAATACAGCCAGACTTAGTTCAAACTTAAAATCACAGCCTGAGTGATTATGTGCACATCCACACCAGCAGGTACTAAAGATCAGTAAGGATACATATGGGGAGAAATTACTGGATATTGTTCATACACATTAGTGAAAGATTGACCCTGTGCACCACTGTGCCACCAATCATACAACTGTAGAATAGTTTGGGTTAGAAAGGCCCTTAAACACCATCTTTTTCCAACCCCGTGCCATGGGCAGGGACACCTTTCACTAGATTATAGCAAACTAGATAAAGTTGCCAAGAGCCCCATCAAACCTTCCAGTGCTCAAGGGATGGCACAACTACAAGTTCTCTGGGCAACTTGTTCCAGTACCTCACCACCCTCAGAGAAAGGATTATTTTCCTAATATCTTATCTAAATTTACCCTATGAGCACTACTAGGCACCAACCAGCTACTCATTCACTTCGACCTTCCAAGAAAATCTCCTGGGAAAAATAAAAGTAGTCAAGCAAAGGAAGGAAAAGAACAAAAGAGAAAAAAACAAAGATGACATGCTTATAGTAACTTGTATTTCATGAGCAGACTGGTGTCCAGATAATATTCAAGCACCAGCTAGTTTAAGATGCCTTCTTCACTTTTTTTGGCCAGCATGGTGTTATGTTTGGAGCACATCCTTGGTGAGCTGGGGTCAGCTGTCCTGCCTGTGATCCCTCCCAGCCTCTTGCCTACTGCCAGCCTACTTGCTGGGGGAGACAGAGTGAAACACAGAGAAAGCCTTGATGCTGTGCAAGAACTGCTCCTCAAAAGCTAAAATATCCTTGTGTTACCAACACTGTTTTGGTTTCACATAAAAATATAGCACTGCAAGTCCTGCTTTGAAGGAAATTGACTCCATTCCAGCAAGAGCAAGTGAAATATTTATTCAGATTTTTTCTTCCCAAAATTGACTTATTTATTTTAGTTCATAAATTTTTAGTCTAGCTCTAATTCCTTTCAGTCAGTCTGTGAATTAGGGCTGTGAGGTCCACCCACGCACACAATCACACACAGAAATTGTTTGCTGCTAATGCTACTCTGTCTCTCTCTCTTGAGCCAGTCACTTTTACAAAAATTATATAGAAGGATAGTAGCAGAAAATGCTCTAACAAATACAAGCCTCCTCTGGGTGAATTTTCCTGTATATAGCAGCAACATCAAGTGTAAGTTAAGGATGACTAAACTGCACACAAATTTATACTTATATGTGTATATATTTATACATGTATATGATATATGATATATGATATATGATATATGATATATGATATATGATATATGATATATGATATATATATCTATTATATATGATAGGATGTATTAGTGTGTCTGGGTAGATATATATACACACATATGTATTAAAACCACAGAACTGCAGAATTTGAGAATGGCTGCAGTCAGAAAGGCCATCTAGACCATCCAGTGCTGTTGCTCAAAGCAAGATCAAATAAAGCAGATTGCTTAAAGACATATCCAGTCAGGTTTAACATATCTCCAAGGATAGAGACTCCACCACCTCTGAGCAACCTGTGTCACTGTTCCAACATTCCCACAAAAACACCACCCCAAAATACTCTTTCTTTATGATTAGGAGAAATTGTAGTTATTTCAATTTTTGCCCATTCTAGCTTGTCTTTCCATTAGATACCTTTGAGAAAAGTCTGGTTCTGCCTTCTTTACTCTCTCACATCAGATATTTATACGCATTGATCAGATCCCCACAGTGCCTTCTCAAGGCTAAACAGTCCCATCTCTATCAGTCCCTCTTCATATTACAAAGTCTTCAATGCCCAATTATGCAATACATTAAACTGCCTCCCTTAAACCATGTCTTTTCCATATGTTTGCATCGTGATCTGTATACACAGAATTACTAAGGCCTCAGTCCCATAGATAGGTGAACCAGCCAGACCTCACCCCTGCTGCCTTCTGGCCTGCGTTTGGGGTTTTATCCAGAAGGATGGGGAAAGTGTCCCCATCTTGAAAGGTGGTGTGGCACTTATTTCAGTCTTTTGACTGAAATAAGTTATAAAACACAAACCTAATTTGGAACTGTATTTTCTCTGCCTTAGGTTATAGCTTGATTACTTTGATAATTGAGTTTTATCATCATAATTACAATATGGCTATGCAGTTTTCTCTGCATCATGAGGAGCGAAGTGGGGGACACAAAAGCTAAATTATTTGATTAATGGAAGAGAAAACATTTGTGTGAGAACAGGGAAATAGAGACATCATTTTGGCTTTTCTATATCCTTCTATTAACCTTTACATCAATCAAAATATATAAAATATATGAATCTACATTTTTGCAAATGTACTTTTGTAGTTGTAAGATATTGTTTTTTTCCTGTCAAGAAGCTGAAATAAAAATTGCCAGAAGCTGCGAGAAAAACATTGGTGTACCAGAAGAAGACAAGTCTGAACTCCAGGCAAAGTTGTACAGCTTATGGCCAGTATTTAAGTACACACTTAATCCAGACACAGTCAACACTTAGAAAGGCTGCTTGAGTCCTCTAGGCCAGAACAGCTCCAGCAGCTGTAGAAATATATGTACTTACCCACACAGGGGAAATTAAAACTCACAGAAAAAGGTTGAACCCAGAGGAACAGGTATTGATTCTTCATAGAAATGTTTTATTATATGAGATGGTTCTAGCCAAATTGTTTTATAAACCCATATTAAGGTGGCAGAAGTAGCTTAAATTGTTCTGGCATATACCCAGAAGGGTAGCTATTCCTTGGGTAACAGCACTGGGGTAAAGGAGGGCCAGCCAAATAACACTTCTCTCTTTCTAAAAAAACACTACCACTGTCAGCTGAAAGGCTGGAAAGAGACCTAAGAGCAGCCAGGAGCATTTTGGTGCTGCTCACCACACCTTGCCTGGTAAGACTGCAGCTGTCGTGTGTATTTGCCCCTGTGTGCAGTGGTGGCAGCAGGCTGACACAGCAGCACGTGGAGCTGGTTTGTCACAGGCAGATCATCTCCACTCACTCACATTCTTTTCCCCATGCACCAGAGGATGTAAATCTTACTTTATAACTATAATAAGATCTTGAACTGAGCTGAGACCCAGTTTTCTATCTATACCGAAGCTCTACTTATCCCAGCTGAGAGAAAGGAGAGAAAATAAAGTGTTTTTTAAATCTAGTTAGTGCCAATATTTATTATTATTTTTCTTAGAAAATAAGAACTGACAGTGAAATGTTCAAAACCCCTAGGGTAATAACTTTCTTAGACTCCACAAATACCATGCAGTTGCTATAAATCAAACTGCCATGTGTTTTCATTTCCTTTCCTGTAATTAAAAGTCTGCTTTGATGTTTAAAAGCACAAGTATACCCAAGAGTAGAATAACTGGAAAGTGTTCATATTTGACACTTCTGTTAAACAATGTAATTTGTATCTTTTTAATAACAGAAATTTAAAAAAAAAAAAACCAAACAAAAAACCCCCCCAAGACCTAACTGCTGTTTAAAATCTTACTTGTAAAACATTTGCTATAATCAGTTCTTCCTTGCAGACAGCAATAAAGCATAAGTGAAAACTGGGAGCAGAACATCTTGTTTAGGAGAAATGAAAACTGTTGGACAGTGCAAAGTTTTAAGAGCTTGACGAGCTGAGGAAAGGACACATTGTTTGAATTAAAGGACTAGGAAAGAATCTGGGAGGACTTGCACAAAACTGCAGTGAAAACACGGCTAGACAAGTACACCATTCTATACAGCATGTGTTAAATCAGATGAATTTGGTAGGGTCCTATTAAACTGAGGGATCTGAGAGGGCTTCTTGGTTCTGGGCCCTGGTTGTGCCACACCTCCTGAAATAATTCTTGAAAACTGAAGTTATACCTAAGCATATTACTAAGACATTTTACAAATAATGAGAAAATATATTTTTAGTAGTTTTGCCTCTCAGAAAAAAGAAATAAAAAAATAAATACACTATTTTATCAGTAGGGAGGACTCTATTGAAGCATTGGAAGGACTAATATGAAATAATTCAAAATAATTTTCTTCTTACACTTGTTTTATCTTCTTCTCATCTACATGGATTCTGGAGTAGACCCACTCAAGGAAATATCTGAAAAAATAAGTGCTGACAAAATATGGTTTGCATCTCTTTATTCATGCCTTTACTTTTTTGCTTTTTTTTTTTTTTAATACGCTACTTTCAGGAACACGTTTACTTTTGTTTTACGCTTGAGATCAGGACATTTTATTGGGGTTTGAATCACCTCAAGATGTAACTGTGAATCCAAGTTTCCTGCAGAATAGTCACTTGGGAAACCACTCTGCAACCATGGTGTGTGGAGCACTAGTGCTAGAGTAACTCCAAAAAAGGGATCCATCACGGACCTGAGAGTAGAAGCTAAATATCAAAACATAATATTAGTCACACCGGTTTAGTTCAAAAATCAATCTAGACCCATATCTTGTCTCCTATAGTAGTTAAAGAGGAGAATTAGGGAAAATTGAGGACAGGACACATGCACATAATACCTCCAGGATGCAAGAACAAGGATTCTTGATGCATCTGCATAGCCAGAATATACAGAGGAATATATTTGTGTAGATGACTGTAAAATATAATTAATTAATATACAAATATATAGGTTTAGGTGTAGGTATTTTTAAAAAACTGTCATATACTACCCTAACAGAATTTAAAAATCTGGCTTTTCTGTTAAAAGAAAACTTGTACAGCTACACTGCTGAGAGGGTGTGTTTTATCTCAGAGTTTTGGCTTCTCTCCTTAATTTCTGTAAGCCAGAGGGAATTTGGCTGGAGTTGATTAGCGAGGCACATCTGGAAAAGTTTCAGCTAAATAGAGCGATGCCCAGGAATTTTATCATTTTTCAAGGCTGTGCAGACACTTTAGTAAATTTAAGTGACTTTTAATTGCAGTTCCAGAATGGTTCCTTTTTTTTTTAATTTTGTACTAATCTTCTCCAGGGGAAACTTACATCTGTTTAGGTGGTCTGTGAAGTACAGATAAGTTGTGGAAAAGAATCTGAAGTCCTGCTCGGCCCACCTGGCACAGCGTTCCAGCCTCTCTCTGAAGTGTGTCTTTCAAATTAATTGAATCTGCTTGTTTAATAATATCTCAGAACAATCTAACTCCCTTAGTACTACACATCTCACACATTTTCTGCTTTCCAGAGCACAAAGCAACTCTTTCTGAACTTGTCAGCTCAAAGTGAAGAAGGTGGGGTGGAGGGAGGGGAATTCCCTTACCTGAAGCAATGGCTGATACGCTTTGTGGCTTCAATTATTTAGTTTAGGGATTAAGGGAGCGTGTTGCTGGTGGTGGTCTGTTTGTTTTCATTCAGCACAGAAATCAAAAATTCTCCCTGACAAAATATACTTAATTTCTTTGGTAGCACACATTTGGTATTTTGGAACAGAACAAACAAGGAAGTCATCATTTATAATTATATTTTTTTAGTGAGAGCTTGAATTTATTCGATTTTTTCTTGTGCAATACACTACACTTCATAATTTACAGAAACACTCTGATTTTTATACTTTGACAGCGTGTTTAGGAAAATGATGATAAATACCTTGTTTCTCAAGCTTTAGTTAAACTACCCATGCTACATATTTGATACATTTGAATCTTCAAATAAAAAATGTCATTACTTGTTTTCTGATATCACTTCACCAAACTTAACTAACTCACTAGTCTTGAACCATATCATAAAATATTACTTATAATAATTAAATTTGTATATCCACATATTCCTATGATTCCATCATTCTCTTTGTGTCTCAAAGAACTTCCTGATTATTTTCATTCATTCATTCATGTGAAATATTTTACACTTCTAGATGCTATCATCTTTTAGACCAAGTAAATACAGCATTTTACTTGTTCAATATACTATAAAGATTTGAATAAATGATTACACACACACTCATCCAAGAGAGTTGGCTGAGTAATTAATCATAAATCTTTCCTATTATTCAATTTACGTGAATAATTACTAGGCAGTAGACTGATCACAAATAGTTTATTCTGAGTATTCAGTACTTAAAATCCCAAACCTTTGCTGGTCTATTGATGTGTAGGTTATATGCACAATGTAGAATATCACATTTTCCTTCCTTCAAGACTGAAATTCTCAACTTCAACACCAAATACTGCAAGATGTAGTACAATATTCATTTACAGAATGGGACAAGGTTTTATGGAGAATGTCCTATTAAGCAGACATGTAATTCGGGAACTGAAAGAACAGATTTGGCAGATAAAAAGAGCTATGTAAGTGTAATATGTTTGATAAAACAGGTAGACTATGACATGTACATGATGTCATAGTAAAATGACAAACATTTTTGAAAGTTCATGGCAGTAAAGAGAGGTGCCTGAGGACTGGAATTAAGTAAATATCGCCCCAGTCTTCAAAAACCACAGCCCACTCAATCCCTGGAAAGGCAATAGAACAATTTATCCTGAAGTAATCTCTGGTGGAAGACAAGAAGGACATCAGGAAGTCAACACTTATTCACCAAAGGGAAATCACGCTTTACCAACCTGATTGCCTTCTGTGATGGGACAACTGCTGGAGACAAATGAGGGGATAGCAATACATATTGTCTATCTGGACTCTAGCAAGGTTTTTGACACTCTCTCCCAAGTGCCCCCCATGGGTTGCTCCTGCTCCAGTATTGTTTTTCTTACTTCAGTGACTTGGACAAAGGGGCAGATTCCTCCTTGACAAGTTCGATGATGACACAAAATGGTGGAGTGCTGATCCCTGGAGAGATGTGCAGACCTTCAGAACAGGATCTAAACAGGCTGGAGGACTGGACAGAGAGGAACCTTTTGAAATTCAATAAAGGCAGGGTCCTGCACCTGGGGAGGAATAACCTCAGGACCCCTTAGATACTAGACGCTGAACATCTGTATGGCCATCAGGAAGGCTGCTTTTCAGAAGATGACCTGGGTGTCCTGGTTAACAGAAAGGGGAACATGAGCCCGAAATCTGCCCTTGTGGCAAAAAAATATCCTAGTTGGCTTTAGAAGTGTTGCCAGCAGGACCAGTAAGGTAATCCTTCTCCTCCATTCAGCAGAGGCCATACCTTGAGTACTTTGCCCAGTTTGGAGCTCATCAGTATGAAAGAGGCATGGACATACTGGGGAGAGTCCGGAAAAGGGCAACTGAGATGACGACGCATCTTGACCAAGAAATGGCAGATTCCAACAGAACAATTTTGCTTCTGCTAAAGATATGTCTAAAAATGAAGACAAGAGCACCTCTTCTATGAGAAAAGGCTGAAGTAACTGGGACTGTTCAGTCAGGAGAAGTGAAGGCTTGAGGGGATATGATCAATGTATATAAATATCTGAAGGGAAGGTGTAAAGAAAATGAGAAAAAATAGTCAATAAGGAAGTTATTTATAGAAATGTAGACTACTTAATAAACATATTTGCACAAATTATGTTTTAATACAGCCAGCTGCATATCTGAGGAAGAAAACAATGGAACATAATGATTCTGAAAAGATCTAGGAACTGCTAAAGACAGCTCTCAATGATAGCATCCATTATGGTTGTGATAGAAAATAGCTGGGGTTTGATTAAAAAAATCTTACCATGAATGAGAATAGAAAATAATTTTACTTGTGCTTTTAGCATGTGGAAACCTATTTTCTTTAACTTAGAGTGGCAGTTGTGTTTATACACTTAAATATGGCTATTGACAAATTGAAACACAAATGTACAAAGAAAATCAGGACTAAAAAATAGAAAAGACTAAATGCAATTGAGAAGCTTCAAGACATCTATTTCTATGGCTTAACAAAGAAAGTACTAAGATATAGTGTACATAGATTACAGTAGCTAAAAATATCAAAGAAAGTAAAATTTAAAAGAAAGGAAAACATTATCCTTGGTAATGAGTAGTATAGAGTATACTTACATTCATTTTTCCTTTTCAAACACATTTCTTTGTGGAAACCCTGAACTCTGAACTTTCTATATGATATGAAGTTCCTGATTGCCATTTCCACTGTAGGCAACATGGATTGCTGCACATATAAATCATCCTCGGGTGAGAAAAGCATTTAAGTTTCTGCTCTGTCTGTGAGAAAAAAAAATCCTGAATCAGGAGACCCTATGCAGCTGGACAGTTGGATGATTGTCCAAGCAGGAACTGCAGTCCTTCATACTTTCATTATACTACTATTTTAAGAGATTTTGAAATGTATTAATTTCATTTTATAATGGCATTAGTTCCTAGATTTTTTTTTAATTTCATTCATATTGTTCTTTTTAACTCACCTTAAGAGGTACCTATTGAAATAATGTCAAAATAAATAGCATTTATTTATTTATTTATTTATTTATTTATTTATTTATTTATTTAGTAATGTAAAAAATGTTAAAACTGTCTGATACTCCTCTTTGGCCTGGGAAGAATTTTGCTAGGCAGAAAACTTTGCTTTTCATATCAAGACAAACAAATGAAATACTTAAATCTGGAAATTAGATACAGGAGGCTTGTTTAATGATGTATTATTATTTTCTATATGTTTTATCTGTCATTATTTGGGGAACAAAATGCCCTTCTAATGGAAACTCCTCCTAAAGCAGTGATATGTATGGGGATGAATGAATTGTATTCCTATTTTGGAATGTTCTGTTTAGGAAAGATTTGTAATAAAAGCCACTCCAACTCTGAGGCAAAACCCAGGAGAGGGATGATGCAACATCCATAGCACAGTCTCTGACTGTTTCCCTACCCTATAACCCAATGACTCATCCAAAGCCCATGACAACATTCCTTTGCTTTTCTTCAGGGATCACAGCCAAGATATACAGTGAAAATACTCCACAGTTCTATAAAGTTCTTTGAGAAAAGATGTTGTCAGTCTCTCCTAGAGACTATGGTCCACATTTACTAAATATTTAATAGACATTGTAGTAAGGCTTGGAAGATAGGTACAGACCTAGACAACTGAACTACAGACCTAAGTTTTTCCTTGATGTTTTAAAGAAAACTTAAATATTTAATGTAGAGAAGAACAGTATAAACAGCAAAGACGTAGGTTTGTCTTAAAATGCATGCTATTGGAAATGCACTTTGGGTATGGCATAAAAATGAAAATATTCTCCCTCTATTGCAAGAGGAAAATAAAAACAGATTAATTCCTTCTGACTGCTGCCATACTATATGTATGAAATATTTCCATGACCCATTGTGGCTTCTAAATTCACTCTTTCATTACCTTTACTTTTATTAAATAGCCATTGGAAAATTTCAGAAATTCAAAAACATATTTAATTAATTATATTTTAATATCCACAAGTGTTTTCCACTCCTCACACACACAGAGACAATTGCTAGAAGACAATTTTGACTGAGTCTGAGTTCATCCTTGGTCCAGTCCACAAACCAAAGAAATACTGGCATGATTTGAGCATGATAACCTGTCACAAATTTAGAATACACTGAAAAGGACTTGTATTTCCCTTTCATCTTAATAAATACTTGAAATAAAACCATTGTTATGCTTCCTAACTTTCTCCTATATATCTTCTTGCATTTTCATTTTAATCACAAATGCTTACCAACTTACTTTATATATCAGTGCTTGTAAGTTGATCAGAAAAACTTAGCATGCTACTGGACTTGTTAAATGCAATTCATCTTTATTATAGGGCTGTCAACATATATTTATGTTCATGTGAGTATCCTCTGTTTGTGTACACTATATTTATCACAGGGAGACAAATAGGCTTACTCTGTGTGTGATGCTAATTACTAGGTTGCCAGCATAGCAGCACTAAATTATGTTTTACCAAGACTGATCCAAAGAGTTTGGAAGCTTTCCATTCACAGTCCATGAAAAAGACTCATCTGCACTAGAAAATCGAGAAAAAGCTCTTTCCCACAACAATGTCATACAAATTTTACCATCATCCCAGAATTTTTTATCCTGCCAGTAGCTGAACACCTTCTGGTTTTGTAGTTAACTGGAAAATGGCCCATGCCCTGTGAAACCTTAGGCAGTGGGTGCTTGAGAATCAACACCATATGAGTAGTGTACCTGCAGTGATGCACTATAAACAGCCTGGTGCTTGTAGTGTCTCTCATGCTGTTTTATCTGTTACATGTTAAATCTGTTAAGTCTATATTTAAGCTAAAAATCATCTAATATCTGTAATCAGCAAGGCTCCTAGAGGGAGATCTAGCAGTTCATTATAGAAGCCTTTGGTTTAACAGCAGTGTTGCTGGATGTCTTTTGATGGTCTACTGTATCAAAATGTCAGGCAACTTAGCAATATATTTTTGTAACAAGGAGATAGCGGTTTGTTTTGCATTTCAAACCCTCCAAATTTTAATCGTGAGCCCCCTGCTGGTAAATGAGTTAAACTGATTATAGTGAGTACTTGAATAATAGCAAGAATTTCTTAATTAGAAAGTCATGCTATTGATCTTGTTCTGAACTGTTTTCATTTGAAATGTCTAGATGTTACCATTCCCCTGAACATGCTTCACAAAAATAGAGACACGCTTAATTAATTCTAATGCAAGGACAAACTCAGTCATTTGTTTTAAAATGTGAAACAAACTCCAAATTGAATTTTCAGCTTTGTTTTTTATTTATTTTTAATGATGCAGAATAAGAGCTGTGCATTAAAATACACAGAAAATGTAAAAACCCCAACTTCATGAAAATGGAGCATGTACATATTATCATTCAAGTAAATTAATCCACAGAGGGAAGTTATTTCTCTCCAAATATAAGAATTAAATCCAGAGTCTTCTGTGGCTTTTATCTTGTATGGCAGCTACAGGAAACAAAAATAATAAAAATATGTTTTAAAGTAAATATATTGACCCTTCCCTTTTCTTTCTTTCCTCTTTAACTATAAAGACGAACATGTGAAAGTCATTGTGTGACTCCTTTGTCCTCTATTTTATTTTGCTCTTGTGGAATAAAGCCTAATACAAGAGAAATTAAAAGTATAAATTCACATTTTAAGTATCCAGTTGCATAGGGCACGTATTCCTAATATCTATAATCTTTTCACAAACATGAATCTTTCAGCTTTAATTTTGAGACAGCTAAAGGAGAAAAGGTAGAAAAAGGTAGTAGGAAAAATCAATTATATGGACTTTCTAAATATAGATCTCAGAAGGACAGTGTCTCAGAATAACAAGCGATTAATGACTCTCAGGTCATTTCTTGATATATTTTGTATTCTAATGCATCACTCACCAAATGTTGTGGACTGCAGATGACTTCTAAAGAGGCTCTTGAGGGATATCCTCATCCCACGTAGACACCTGGAGCATAGACACCTGTGGCTTAGCTGTTTTTACGAGCTTTTTTTATAGTAAGCGTCTAACACACACTTTAGCAATAATACCAATCTAATTTTAATGTGCAATTAAGAAAGGCAGAAAAATTACCCACTTTTCTCTCTAAACTATAAAGGAAGTCAAATGGGTTTTGTAGTCATTAGCTACATTAGATAGTGACTCCTAGTGCTGCTGTTCAGTCTGAGGTAAATTGTAGTAGCTTACAGGGTATATAAGTAAAAACTGAAGAAGACTGAAATGAGTCACCAAAGAGCAGCAGAAATATGTTTTGAATGTAGCAGTCAAGAAAAATGCAGGCTCACCCAGCCCACCAAGTCCCTCTGGGCCACGTTGGGGTCCCAGGGTAGCAGTTTCCGAGGAGGACATGGCTTGGCAAACCTAGAGGCTTTCAGCAGGGATGTGGTTTGAGCCCCAGAAGATGTGGTAGGGCAAAACCAAAGGCTTCCTGCAGTCTAAGTCGTGCTGCACAAACTGTATTGCAACTGTGCAATAGTGCCCAGAGGACACCACCCTAAGATGACTTTCTGGCATGGCCAGTAGATCACCCAATGCCTGCATTTGTCTCCTTTTGTGTCTCTCTGAGTGAGTGTTTCCCCCTGAGCTGGGCACATCTTTTTCATATGTTTCAGTTGGGTACTGTAAATAGTATTAAGTGGATTATATCGTGTTTGGCTAGTTACTTCTTTTTGTGTGTAAGACCAGCATCACCCTAGAGGATACTGACTGACCAGAAAACATTCCAGATGACCCCAATGTGCCTTTGAAGACATTGTCAGTTTCAAGAGGAGGGGAAAGAGAAAGAGAGAATAGTTAGAAATAAAAGAATGTAGAATTTGGAACTCTGTCCAAATAGTATTACAGTACTGAATGTCCTCAGACTCAATAAATTCAATGCAAATGGGTGATTTAAAGCAACACAGACACTGGGGAACTGTCTTCCTGTAATACACCATCTGCTAAGCTGCTGTGGGGAAAAAAGAAGCTACACCATCTGAAAAAATGCTTGTAGCTACAAAAACGTTAGTAAGCTTAACAGTGGTGGAGCAAAGCCCTGGGTGCCAAGAAACAGCTTTCTCTACTGTTAAATTGCAAGAGTGGTCCATGGATAGGTTTCAGTCTAGGCCAAGTAGCTTTCCCATCCCAGTTCAAGTTGTGACTGAAGTGACCATTGCCAGCAGGCCATTTTTTCTACATGCTGCTATCCCATCTAAGAATTTCTTATTAATGATGGTCCATTCTCTTCCTCATTTTCTGGGCATATTTATTTCAGTACTATGGATAGAGATGGTGTGTGTGTGTCTGTCCCAATCATAAACTGTCACCCTTAGTAATACTGATTATCTGAAAAATTACTGTCTCTTGTTATCACTATTACTGTGCATGTTTACAATTACTTTGCTCCTTTCCTTAACTAAACCTAACTTTAGGCTTGGTCATAATGCCTGTGTAATATTGGCCACAAAAATCCACCTTTAAACTATTTTGATAAAAATCACTTTTCCCCAACATTCATCATGTTCCAAGACCAGTAAAAGCTATAATATTCTTGAAACAAGCACCTCTGATAGTAGCAAACTAACCTAGAACTAGTGGCGATTGGTTAGGTATTGCCTTAAGGCTCTGTTCTGCATTTTAGTCAGTTAAACTTTCAAGAAGCTGCTGGAAAAGTTACATTGATTCAGTCCCACTCTTGAAATCACCACCTGCTCTGGGCCTGAAGATGTTTGCCATAGTCTTGCCCCTTTTCCTTTAGGTATTTATATGTATATAAGGAAAGTAGGCTACCATATTACTGGGGATGTCTCTGCTTGCTCCTGGTTCTTCCTCTGCATCTTGTTGGTGGCAATAATCACTGGAGAATGTTTAGATTCTATGATTTGCAGTATGTCAGGCCTATTCATGTATATGACAAAATATGAGTGGTATCCCCACAGTAATGGCATCCCCACAGTAAATCAATAAATCTGTTCAGAGTAGAGTTGTTAGTCTAAAAGGTTTGAGAACTTTAGAGTGTGGTACCTGAAGATGTTTTCCTTTTTAGGAGACAGGATATTTTTATGAAGGGGAAGAAGGCTTATAACTGTGAATATTCAAATCAAATACTGTCAGAGCTTAATTACAGAAAATGCCATTGCAGCTTCTGGTAAAGAAACAAGAAAGCAAGGGGAAAAACTTTGTGCCTTTCACATAAAGTCAGTAGTGATAGGAAGGCCTCTAGGTTCCCTGAATTCTTGTATATTTTCAACAGAGTACTAGAAATGTTTGTGGTGTTTTCAAGTTCTGTCTGAGATGTCAGCATAGCACAACGCTGAAAAGATATCCAAAGCCTTTCTTTGACAGCAAGAAATCCATGACAACCAATTGTTCCAGCTACTAGGATTATGATGTTCCTTGTAAATATGTCTGTAATTGCACAGAACTATGCATATACTTTCTCTCTCACATACATACAAATACTCACACTCCAGGTATTCACAACTCATTTACAAATTGTAATTTTAAGTAGCCCAAAAGTGAACTTGAATCTAAACCAAAACAGATGACTAACCATGTTACACAGTGGGTGAGCAACTGGCTCACAGGCTGGGCCCAAAATGTTGTAGTGAATGGGGAAACATCAAGCTGGCATCTGGTCACTAGTGGGGTTATGCAGGGCTCCATCCTTGGCCCAGTTCTCTTCAACAATTTCATTAATGACCTGGACACAGGACTCAAAGAAATACTAAATTTGTTCCAACAACAATTTTGGAGGCAGAGACACCCTGCAGAGAGACCTTGATGAATTAGAGAGATGGGCAATTGCCAACCATATGAGATGTAATAAGAGCTGGTTTCTGCATCTAGGACATGAGGGAGCAGTGCTCTGGCAGCCAGGAGAGCCTGTCATGTCCGCAGGTTTATACGGCACAGCAGTGCCAGCCAGGCAGGGCAGGGGTTAGTCCTGCTCTGCTCTGCACTGGGGCACCCTCACCTCTGCCTGGATATCAGGAAATTTTTTTCACTCAAAGGGTGGTTGGGCACTGGCACAGACTTCCNTAAATTTGTTCCAACAACAATTTTGGAGGCAGAGACACCCTGCAGAGAGACCTTGATGAATTAGAGAGATGGGCAATTGCCAACCATATGAGATGTAATAAGAGCTGGTTTCTGCATCTAGGACATGAGGGAGCAGTGCTCTGGCAGCCAGGAGAGCCTGTCATGTCCGCAGGTTTATACGGCACAGCAGTGCCAGCCAGGCAGGGCAGGGGTTAGTCCTGCTCTGCTCTGCACTGGGGCACCCTCACCTCTGCCTGGATATCAGGAAATTTTTTTCACTCAAAGGGTGGTTGGGCACTGGCACAGACTTCCCAGGGANAGAGACACCCTGCAGAGAGACCTTGATGAATTAGAGAGATGGGCAATTGCCAACCATATGAGATGTAATAAGAGCTGGTTTCTGCATCTAGGACATGAGGGAGCAGTGCTCTGGCAGCCAGGAGAGCCTGTCATGTCCGCAGGTTTATACGGCACAGCAGCGCCAGCCAGGCAGGGCAGGGGTTAGTCCCACTCTGCTCTGCACTGGGGCACCCTCACCTCTGCCTGGATATCAGGAAATTTTTTTCACTCAAAGGGTGGTTGGGCACTGGCACAGACTTCCCAGGGAAGTGGTCACAGCACCAAGCCAGACGGAGTTCAAGAAGCGTTTGGACAACTCTCAGGAAAATGGTGGGATTTTTGCAGTGTCCTGTATAGGGCCAGGGGTTGGACCCAATGATACTGACCCTGACACCAACTCAGCATATGCTATCATTCTATGATTCTAAAAAAAACCCCAAGAAATGAAAAAGAAAATCAACTCCTTCCAAAGAAACAAAGAAGTGGGCCAATAATGATCCCTTTAAGTTCCCAATGTCCTTTAATTATTGCCATCTCTTTCCTCCAGTAATTTATGCAGATGGTGCTTTGCTATGCTTTATTCCCATTGTGCTATTTTTTATTCTCCTATGCAAGTTGGCAAGTAAAGAATCTTAGGTCTCCTCAGGTCTTTATTAAGATTATCAAGATATTTTGAAAGAGAAGTTCCAAAAATAGAATATTTTTCAAAGTTTATAACACAAAAGACAGAGTTCATTTACAATATTATTATTTCTTTTAGGATTCTGCAGACTTTACTATCTCCAAATTTAAAATGAAAATATCTTTTGTAATATTAATTTTACTGTGCACTGTGCCTGTGTCTCACAGGATGGTCTTGACTGGTTAAGACACAATAAGAAACCAGGTAAGTTATCTGATCTGCAAAATACACAGACATAAAAAATTAAAACAGCTGACTAATTTAAAGGAAAAAAAGAAAAAAAAAAGAAATTAACTATTCGTGGCTAAAGAAGGAAGATTATAAACCAAGTTATACTGAATGTGTTGAAGCATTAGATCTGGCTGTGGATTCCAGAGCACCTGTGGAACCTTTATCCTTGAAGAATTTCAAAACTTATTTAGCAACCTGATCTAGATCTATCTCTGCTTTGAACTCAGTAACATATAAAACTTCTAAAAAATACATTCCAGCCTAAATTATCCAGTAGTAAAAATATTTGGAAGATATCAGCAGAGATGTCCTTTTGAATATTTTGATATCTGGCTATAAAAAGTAATAATTTCTGTTAAATACAAATGAACAACAATAACAACAAAAGTAATCCAAACCCAACAGTATTATTAGAAAATAAAATATATCTTTCACTGTCAATTTGTCACATAGACTAAATTACGAAAACTTGTCAAAACTAAATTGTTGGTTTTGACAGCCAATGACAATTCCCCAAAGACACAGAATATATCTTTAGAGTTTATGACATTAGTTTCCCATACATTCTTCCTGTCACTGGGGTACCAAATATGACATCAGTCACAGAAACAGCATACTCAGCCCTGGGAAAGAATAGACGTGTCCAAGAATTTGACAGATTCATTAACATTAGCATGTTGTTAATATATGTTTTTGGATTTTGTGTATATAAAAAGTTTCATCTGAAATTTTTGCACCAAAAACTAGTAGCAAATTGTTGCAACTGTGTTGAATTTATAAAATAATCTATTTTTAAAATTTCTCACAATACAAAAGAAACTAATTCATGGTGCTTATTTCTGTTCCTTTTATGAAAGCAGCTTTTATTTAGTTTTCTCCCAAATTCTTTGATAATGTTACCGGAGCAGTAAAAACACAAAAAAGGGTTTAGAATAAAGGCTTAAAGGCACAGGACCTATATCTGGCATGAAGTAGACAATAGGGGATATCAGACCATAAAGATACCCCAGACACACCAATACAAAAAATTGTTTTGTCATTTTAATTTACAATCAAGAGATTGTCAGTATGATCTTACGTTTTTCATCCTACATTGCTCAGTTTAAGTTTTTATTTGTTACATTAGCACACAGTGAATCTGACTTACATCAGCACATCACAGACACTTTTCAACCTGAAATTAAGCTAGCAATTGTGGGTACCTGATTACAAGAAGTTGTTGATGTTACAATCAGGGAAAAGCACTGTCCTGTTGCACAGAGGGGATGGATTTTAGCACCATATGAGCGTGGCTAAGTCACTATTCCATACCACTCACCTCATGGTCAAGGTGTCACCTAAGTTGAGGTGGTGGGCACTATTTTGTGGATAAAACACCTTCCCTTTTGTATACTTTTGTTATTAATATTGTTGCTGTTACTGTACATTTCTTATACTGTTGCTTTTCACTTTCAGTAAATCCTTATCTCAACCCATAGTCTCTGACTTTGTCCCTCGTTTACCAGAAGGGCTGGGGGGAAGTGGAGTTGCCTGTTTGGAGTTTAACTTCAGCTGATGTTAAACCACCACAAGCATGCAGCAAAATTTGTTGGATGAAACTGGAAGAAAACTTTCTTCCTATTCTGTGAAGGGTTTGTTAAAAACTTGACTAAAATAATGCTATGAAGAAAAAAGTGAGCTCAGGAGTAAACTTACATACATCAGTCAGTCGGAATTTATGGCTTAATCCTAAGTATCCCTGTGGAACTTGAATTTCTCATGTGTTTCTCCAAAGAGCACTCTCCTAAGGGATAGTGATAAAATTAAATTGCAAACTGAAAATATCTGGCAAAAAAAGTTAAATGAGGAAAACAGTTTTCCCCTGGGATTTTCTCTTCCTGAGTATTCCTGAAAGTATTTCAAGCTGTGGCTTGATAACTGGTGGGTAAAGCTCAGATCAGAGAGGCATTGCCACAAAGACCAACAGTATTTTCTTATTTATCTAGCTCCTCCTCATCAGTACAAAAAAAGATTTTGCATTTCCCCACCATTTTCAGCACTTCTCCCTTAAAGAGGCTAAGAAAGACCTTGCAGACATGGAATGCACCTCCTAGAGTGCCTAACAATTTAGAAAAGGAAAAGCTTTTCTTTTCAGTGTTTTCTATTTTGCTGGCATCTCCACTAACAGAGAATGTCTTGATCTATGTTCACATTAGGGTATTAATTCAGGTCTCGGACTTAAATTATAACCCAAGCTACTGTTCACCTATACAGCCTACATTTTGACTCACAAAATTTCTGTGAGTCAAAGGTGGTTTTTTAAATAAAACTCGAAGTGATAATTTTAACCATGGTATCAAAGGCTAGTAGAAATCACACATCCAACATTTTGGCCTTTTGCTTTATATTATACAGAGGGGAAAATGGGAGCCAGTACTGAAGCCCTGAAAATAAGCGTCTCGCTCTCATGTTATGGGCATAAGTACAGTACAAAAGCCAAAGATGTATTTGAAAAAAATTCAACTAATTCTCCTTGGTGGTGGGCTTCCATATTGCCTAACCCTAATCTAAAATTAAAACTTTTCAGACTTTTCAGCTCCAGTTGGATTATGGTGAGCTACCAACAGATGTGTTCTCCTTCTCTTCATAAGCAAAGCAAAGGTGGTCTGATTCCAGAATTCTCTTTTCATGGACAGAGAGGTGGTCCCTGGTGACAATAACCAGCTTTCATTTATTCATTGTTCTGGCATTTAAATTCAGGGCAAACAGGCAGGAAAAAGAAAAGCAGGTGTTTATTACTCTGTCAGCTCTCCACAAAATCCACCTTCCTGGAAACCTGAGTGGTGTAATAAGCATTAGAAAAGATGGCTGAATTTCTGTAAATATTATCCAAAATCTACATGAAATAGCTAAGAGTAATAGTTCAGGTGAATTTTTCTCTGATTTTTCAGCTTATATATGCATCATGATTAGCTGAAATTAGCTAGGGTACCCTACATGTCACCTGCATACAAAACTGTTTCTAACAGTAGAAATCATCTGCTCACAAGACAAGCAGAATATATAATGATCTGTAATATGTGGACATCTGAAACTTAAAATTAGTTCAAGAATTATATGGATTGTGTAATAAGAAACAGATATAGAAAGGTCTAAACAGATTAGTGAACTGCTGTTACCTAAAAATAAATTTAAAAACCCAACCAAAAAAAATCCCAAAACAAACAGACAAGAAAACTGAATAGTGAAGCAAAATCTTGAAAATTTTAGTGATATTTACTTAGTATTTTCCAGTATAAAAATCTTTCTGTTTCTTTTTTTCTTGTCTGTAGAATAACTCCTCCAAAATGAAGCCCACAATATTTTCCACTTATCCTTTTCTCTGAATCCATGGATTCATATTCAGTAACTGGTCATGGTAGTCCAGGATACTGATGCAGAGAGAAATTTTGAAGGCTGTTGCTTCAGTTTCTCTGTTCATGTTATTGTCTTTGATTTCCATTATTTGATGTTGCCACATTCTAATATATGTTCTCCTTGTGCAGCATGAAGATCTTCAACATCACTTCAAAATCTATTTGCTTGCTCACAAACAATGGTTCTTAGTTGATAAAGTGTAATTAAAGTCTAGTCTGAGACAATTATTAAGGCAGCTGAACCAGTTTAGGAACCAGAGAGAAAAACCAGGTTATTTGAAAGAAATGAGGGGAAAAAAAATCCTAAACTCTATTTCACACAAGAAAATATAGATAGAAAATTGCTTGGAGTTCAAAGAAAAATAGTTTTCTGAATTGATGACAGAGGTCAAAAAAGAAGAAACTCACATTTTATTCTGTTGTTATTCAACCAATAAAGTATTAATACTCATAAGTGACAGAATCTTTTAAAAGTTGTTTCTGATTCACATTTTCATGCAAAACATGGATTACAGCTACAGAAAGCAGTAGTTCTGAGGTGCAAAGAAAAACTTTGATAATATTCAAGTTTAAAGTAGTCTATAAATTTTGGCTAAAAAGATCTGCTGGGAAATTTTGTGTAACAAAGCCTATGATAATAATAGAATTATTCTCAAAAGTAGTAAGGCAAGGATAATAAACATAGACTTTCATGCTGAAAATAAGCAATGGCTAGTTTAGATGTTGGTTTGGAATGTAAGGGACAGACCAAGAGAGCATCTCTTGGCAGTTTAATGGCTTGGAAACATCAGAATATTGAAAATGGTAACCATTTGCCAGTGAGTTGCTGTTCTGAGGTGAGCAGAGTTCATTTCAAGCTTCCACATATTTTACTTAATAGAATTTGCATTTTCTTACTTACGTGTCACGTGTCTCTTCTTTTGTTGATTTCTTTTTTTAAGACCTGTTCTATAAATCTACATGCACCCCAATTCAGCTGCTATTGCATCATTACTACTTCTGACAGATACTGTTCTCCAGTGAAGTCAGCCATGTGCTTAATGTTTTCTGTTAATGCAACATTTTATGAAAGCTGTGATAAATCAAGTTAAGGAATCAACTAGCATTTTTTCACCATTGAAAAAAAAAAACAAATTGAGAAGAGTTTTTTAAAAGTAGTATAGAAATTATTATGCTTCTAGAAAGAGTAATATGTATGTAGTTTTAGTCAGTTCCTGGAAGTGTCATGTGCAGTTGTATATGCTAAAGAGTTTGGAAGACCCAAAGGGCAAAACTGATAGGGTAGGCAGATGAGACTACACTGGTAATAAGATATAGAATCTTCATGTCATTAGTACAGATCTGGAAATTATTAAAGGTCATAGCTAAAGAAAAGGTTATTTGATGCCCACCATCAAAGGGAAATGTAAATTTATTGGGTAAATTGGAATTTGTACTGATCATTAAAGAAGAACATCACTCTTTCTACTCAGAGGAAGTCACATGGAAAATGGAACGGTAGAAATTTACTCCTAAATTGGTTTGTATCTTTAATTCATCAGCACAGGTAGGACTTCTGAGGGGCTTAAGAAAAAGTTTTACAATAATATTACCATCTAGCAAAGTATTTGTTTATGCAGCACATGTTGGATGCAGCCACACAGCTGCAAAATCCCTTACTCGGATCATAGTTGCATCTCATGAAATGTCTTGTCCTTAAGATAAGCATGCCTTAACAAGAAAACAGCAGGAAATTAGTGGGGCTCAAAAAAGGAAGAAGTACTCTGATGTGAAACAAAAAGTCATATCTTTACATTTTTGGCCATTTTTTCTTTTCCAAATTAATTTATTCTTTCTTATTTTACACATCTGAGAAATTTCTCTGTAAGCATACATGTTTTCAAAGGGAAAAATTAAAAGAAACCCACTAAGAACAAAACAAAACAGGCAATTAGTGCTGAAGCTTTAAAATGTCCACCTCTCTGTCAATATGTTTGCCCATATTTATTCAAATTCAACAGTAATTTCCTCATGTGCAAAACCATTATTTATGTAGACAGACTGCAATGTGGCATTCCTTCCCTTCACAACAGAGTTGTTTCTGAGTATTTTACTGACTGTACCATGTTTAGAAGTCAGAGAAGAAAGTAAAAGAGTTGTGGTAGAAGGTCTCCTCCTGTAGAGACAAGAGCTGCCTATATAGTGCCCATGTATATAGAACACGTATCAAAGGATGCTCATAATAGTAAAACAAAAAATTAAAAAGTAAGAGTTTAAATGCTGGACCTAAATTTCTTTAGTAAGGAGAACTTCATCCTTCCTTTATTGTTTACCTGTTATCTGGCTATCTACCTATGTATATTCTCTTTAAGAGGGTTATGTTCTGTTCCACGTTATTCAAGAGTTGGCCAATGACCACAAGCCATAGTGGAGCACCAGTATCTGAAGGGAAGATGTCAAAAGCACAGAGCCAGGCTTTTCTTGGTGGTGCCAAGCAACAAGATGCAACAGGCAGAACCTGATGCACAGGAATTTCCCCCAAATGTAAGGAAGAACATTTTTACTGTACAGGCAACAGAGCACTGGAATAGATTGCCCAAAGAGGTTGTGGATTGTCCCTTGCTGGAGGTATAAAGAAGTGTCTGGACACAGCCTGGACCCATGTGCTCTGGGATAACCCCCCTTGAGCCAGGAGGTCAGACCAGATGACCCACTGTGTTCCATTACAACCTTATCCATTCTGTTATTCTGTCTGTGAAGGACAAAGCAAAGAGTGCATGAGAGCTGAGACATTTACAGACCTTACATTCCATAGAAATATCTTCTTTCTGTGGGAAAGAAGGACTTTTGACAATTGTTGTCTTTCACGTGGGGACCAAATTGTGTTATAAGAGATCATCAGCTGTTTCAAATTCCTGAAAGGAATGAAAATGGTTGGTTTTGTCAAAGACTTGTCTTATAGGCAGACTCCAAGAAACAATTGTCTCTAAAACTCAGTGCCTTGTAATACCCAGAATGCAAAACAATAATAGAGCTGAATTGGGTTTTCTGATCCCCTCTAAAATCTAATACACAATGAGGAAACATGCCTAAACACCTTTTTTTCTGTGAGTATCATGAAAAACTGGTGAGATAAAACCTCCCTCTTGGTGATCCTTCTCTGAATTAATTGTGGCCAAATGCTGATAGCATTTGCTTCTGAACACTGAATCCTGAAAACAAAAGCTGCACTTTTCTCTGTCTGTCTAAACCAGTCTCTAACTTAGGACTGAGAATTTTCCGCACAAGCAACTCAGCCAGTTGAATAGGAGAGATAAAAAAGACTGGGGTATCTGTCCCATATACAAGAAAATCCAAAGAATAAGTAACATATCCAGGATCTTTTAAAAGCTTGTTCATTTTAAAGGATTATTTTTCCTCATTTTCTATACCCACCTAGAACAATAACATTCAAAAGAAAGAGATACTTTTATTGGCAAAGAGATATTGGCAAAGCAGCACAAGAAAATAAAGAAAGTGGTATCCTGGTGTACATTCTATGGGATTATTGATATAATTCACTCCCAGATGTTAAATCCAGCTTTAAGGTTTTCTCAAAATTTCAGTTTTCTCTTTTGACTTTTTTCTTCTTCTGAGAACTAGTGAGTAACAAGATTTAGAACTTTCTAGAATTCCATAAAATTGTAAACATGCCACAGAGAACAGGGTGACACTGGGAACAAACTTATGGACTCTGTCTTCTGGGAATGAGTGAACAGCAAGATCCTCATTACCATTAAGAAATCTGAGGTTTTGCCCACAGAAATCAATGAATGCATTGCTGAGCCAGTGAACTGTAAAAACAATGAAGCATCTGTTTCAGTGGAAAGACTAAAGAAAATAACATCAAAAGAAATTTGTTGTGGATCTAGCCAAAATGTTTCTTTGAAAATTAAATGCTTTTGATTTCCACTGAACTTTGATAAAACTAAAAACATATTTCAGATTAAAATAAATCAAATAAGTAATTTTTACATGTTTTGGTTTTCTATTAATTCAAACTTCTAAGTAGAAACATCTTTTTTCCTCTCACTTTCAGAAACTATGCAGTCTTTTCTATTTCATTACTTCATACATTTCTATCTAGTGAGACTACATCTACAGGTTGCTTGAATCTATCTCCACAAAAACTATGGTTACAAGTGGGTATCAGCTGCTGACTGAGACACCCAGGTGTATGTGCCTACATTTAAGGAGGTCTAACCTAGTTTTTTATTTAATTCATTGAAAGAGAAACTCATTTACTGTACTCCACCAGGCACCCATCTACCAACATGAATAAGCACGTGTTATCCAAAAGTATCTTCCAGAAATTCTTGTGACTTTCTTAGATACCAGAAGACATTTCAAAGAGCACTAGATAACTCTGTGGAGCACTTGAATTGACCTTTAAATGTCTTCTTCAGAGTGAGCTGTGTTCTATATGACTCCACTGACTGATATACCAAGGTCTCCACTGCCAGTATCAGGAGCCTTGAAAATTAGCACACGTGAACACTTACACTGAGACACATCATGTAGATGCCTGTCTGGAGATGAAGTCCACTTTTACTGCCTGTTTGAAACTCCAGTCCAAGAAAAGAAAACAACAACCACTGATTTTGCTGAAAATTCTGCAATTTTACATTTTTCATTATAAAATAAACTATGGAATTTTTGTTTGCTTTTTTTCCCCATAAAACAGTATTTTCAACCCAAGTTTGGGAGCCAGTTAAAACACCTTATTCAAACAAAATTATTCTTGTTAAATATCTAAATATTTTTAATTCTTTCTAGTCTGTCCTTGAGTGGATAGACAGAATTTCTGCCAAAAAAGTATTTTTAAATGGAAGTAAAAAAAATACTGATATAAGAACAACATATCAGAAGTGGTCAGTGAATGCATTGAAGATGGAACTTAAGGAAGTTCTGTATGATGAGATGAAATTCAGCAAATTCAGTGAATTTGAAATAGCCCTTTTTTTTTTTTAATATATCTGGGGGGGGTTCAGAAACTTGTAGTTATAAATTAGCATTCTGTAAGTTTCTACTGCTGTATTTAATCAGTTGTTTGGCTGGTATTAATCCTGAATACACAGGTCACTGACTGCCAGTTAATTATGTGTCATTGATAAATCCATAAACCACTTCAATCCCAATTTGATTTAAACTATGTGAAGTGAGCATTTTTCCCTATGGCATGTCTATAATAGCAAGAACTTGGTTTGTTGAACTGCAAGGTTCTTTCCAGAAAAAAATAAGACAAGAATTTTTTTTTTTAAATCTATTTTTTCCCCCACAAAGAATCATATAAAAATTATTTGTCACTAATAGTAAATTATTTTCCTAGCCCAGTCTGTCAGTCAGGGTCTAGAGCAACCTTTCCACACTTTGAGGACATTGACTTTTTTTGAAAGTAACTTTTACTTTGGATGATCCAGAATGGATGTAAATTTTCCTCAGAACCAGAGTCCTAAGTATATTCAGGGAAAGAAATGCAAGACCATCTGCTATTTTAGTTTCCAAATTGCAAACTAGAGAAAGAAGATTATTCATGAAAAAGGACAGAAAATGTCACTTCATTTCCAAATATAAGTGGAATATATAGGTAAAAAATAGATAGATCCTAGACTATAGGTTTTTCAGTGCCACACCGTACAACTTTTTTCTATTATAGCTTTCTATATTTAAAGTTAAAAAAATCTATGCAATGGGTTATTAACTTACTGTGAGCATTATATCTAGCAACACTGTATATTTTATAATGTGTTAATTGAAGAGTTTTTTAACTGTCAGGTCTTTCCTACTTTTATGTCAAAAGGAACAAATTCAACTGTGATTATTTTCTTCACTAAATTTACATGATCCTGCTACTATAGAGTCACTGTTGTGATATACCAAAAGACATTTTTATGGAATACTGGAATTTGTGACCTTAAACCGCAGCAATGAATACATTTGTTGGTTCCAGAAGATCTCCATCATAGATAGGAAGCCTGGAAAGTCACCACCATTAAGCTTGTGTTCGTATGTTCATGTTAGAAATAAATGACATTTTAGAGATTTTCAAGCCTTTCATGTTCACTTTTCAAGACAGGGTTATATAAAATCTGGTAAAACAAGTTTTTATTTTATCCTATAATTGAGGTGAAAAAATGTTTATTTTTTTTATTCCGGTAGGCTGTCGTCTCTCCAAAATATTTCCTTGGGGAAAACAAGCACGAAATCATTGACACATTTGGAAACAGAACCCTCATGGTGCTTGCTCTAAAAGTTACATGGATTCAATTTCCTTTACTGGAAGGTTATTTCATCTCAGATCCTGAATAGCAGATGTTCAATAAGTATCTGTTCTGTACAAGATTTTCCTTTAGCTTCCACCTGCTGCCTCTTTATGTTTGATAGCATGTTACATTTAGTTCGATGTAGAACACAGAACTCTGTGGTCAAGAATCTGAAAAGAAAAAAATCTGTTTGTGCCAGAAAAAAAAAAATTACATTACAAACTGTTCCTTTAAAACATTTTAATCTTAGAGCAAAGTTGAAAAACATGTGGGTACAACTCCTGTATTAGTTTCTTCTTGCTTTTAAGTGTGAATGATTTCTGATGCTTTACCCATGTTTGTCAGCCTAATTTGAAATGCTTTTTACTGACTTTTCTAGTGACATCTGGTTAATTTGCAGCACTGCCTTGCTTGTGTCTACATTTCTGTAACAATCAGAGTAATGGTAGAATAATCTCTCTTCTTAAAATGATCATTCCTTAACACAATGTGTTGTATAAAAGAACAAAAAATAAAAGAGCCAAATCTACATTATTATGCAATATGATTACTAGATAAACCAAGTCAGCTTCATGGTGAATACGATCTTTTTTCCTCCTTTATTGTTTTTGGTTTGGTTTAGGTTGGTTTGGTTTAGTTTGGTTTTGTTTGGAGGCTTTTTGGAGTTTTTGGGTTGTTTGGTTTTGGGTTTTTTCCCTTTTTTGTTGTTATTTGTTTGCTGGTGTTTTTTCCTTTTTTTGTTTTTTCCTTTTTTTTTTTTTTCCCTGGGGAGCTAGATTAAGCACATGGTTATTCCATTATATCAAAGTCAGTCTGTTTTCTCCCCACTGAAGCTTCAAGTAAATTACCTACAGCGATGTGAACTTCCCACCATTCTGAGTCTGGCCAACTTACATCATCTATTACAGATAATAACTTTTTTTTTTTACTACTGATATTGTCCTTCTTTTTTGCATTGTATAAACAGGTCAATTCTCTAATACTTAATGTAGATGACCAAATATTTTCAATGAAGAGTCTCAAATTGTGCAACAGTTTTATCTAGATCTTTAAATTCACCCTTAATTAAGTTCAGTCCTAGAAAGGACTTTTCTCTTCAGCTTTATTAAATTTTAAAAGAAAGATAAAAATAGTAATTCTGCAAGAAAATATATACAAGAATGAAAGTTAGTTCAGACCCAGTACAACTTTCAGCTGTTCTGATATTTGCAGTTATAGAAACACCTGAGAATCATACTGTTCCAATATCTTTATATCACAGACACCAGAACCCATCAGGATCTCAGCTATGGTCCAGTAGTTTGTGAGGATGAATGTAGCTTCAAATTTTCAAGTGATATGAAGATTTCAATGAGGATAATGTTTTTATCAAGACAACTAAAATTCTGTAATGAAGTGGCAAAAATAATGTCTGAACTACTTATTAGGTTATTCCTTCCAATAGGCAATGTCTCACATTTTCTCTCTTCAAATGCCAATGGTTTATTCTATTTACAAGCGTACCTGGTCTCCTGCATATTTCCTTTAGAAGCCTCATGTTTAGAAACAATGGACAGAGAGTAATGGGGTTTTTGGGAAAAAAAAAGCAAAATTTTTCTCCAAAAACACCACTATATCGTTTGAAGCCCTTACTTCCTCCTATAACAGAAATCAGGTGTCATATTTTAACATTGTAATATCTATTCTAGGGTCTGCAACTGCCTCATGGTCTAGAAATGTCAGGATATTTTCATATGTATAGATGCCCAGAATAGTTAACTCTCAGATTTTTTCTTACAGACTTTCTCTCCTCTTGTGTTCTGAGAGATTTCTACTCCTCCTTCCTTCCATACATGTGCTTTCCCCTTATTGTTCACAGACTTAGAGTACCAAGGACATTCAAGACCACATCTGCACTGTTGTGACCAATAGCCAGAGGGAGCAAGCCATCAGCAACACTCGATAGTTCCTTCTCTTCTCATACTGACCCAAAACTGAGGGATTTCCTGCTCCTGCTCAAGAGCTGTGAGGATCTGTAGTGAAGTGTGGTGCTATGCATGCTTAGGTGTTTGGTTGTTTTTTATATATCCTTTTGTATACTTTGAGAGAACACTTTGCATTCACCACAGACTCCAAAAATACTGAATGAGGCAATCTTTCACTGTTGCTATTTATTAGCCTAGTTTCCAAAGAAGCTATAGCTTATTCAGCTCAGTCTCGGAGTCTGTACATGTATATGAGAAAGAAAAAGTGTTTCTCTAATAACTTCTGAACACCTTGTCTGATTTCAGCCAGACATGACAGAGCAGCTGAAATATAAAGACAATTTAAAGTATATAAGGTCTTAGTGAAAAATAGGCAGCTGATGTTGGAAAGACCTTATGACTCTCAGTAGTTGTCACAAAATGATTTCTACAGAGAAAGACTAAAATTAGATGCCAGAGGTTCTGTGACAAAAGCCTTATTGGTGTTCTGATCACAGGCATAGCTTCTGCTGAAGCATACAATTAACCGAGATATAAATCCATAATAAATCAGACTCCATCAGATCAATGCTTACAGAATCAGTAGCTGGCACTGCAAAAGCAGTCAAAACTACAGCCATGGGTCAGATTCCATTTTCCTAATCAGTGTACAAATACAAAGCAGAAAGTCCATTCTCAAGTTGGTTTTCTACATACATAACTCCTCATTAAGACTGACCCTTTAAACCACTTAGCCTTTTTCACCCACAGCAAGGGCAGCTGCTTCAGTGAATCTGCACAAAATTGTCAAGTTAAACAAGTTTCTTTCTAAACCATAAACAGCTCTAATCTTATAAAACTTTTACATAGTTGAGGTCATAGGTCAAACTTTGTCTTCCTTTCTGGCTGTGCAAAAGTTTTAGTAGGTTTAATGGTTTCAAAACTCAAAGCCAAGGGGATAATTTTACCATGAAGTCTGACCTCCTTCATAATAGGAACTTTGTTTCACTGTATTATTCTTTTAGTGAATTGATAACCAATGCTGGGCCAAAGAAAGCTTACACAGCCTTGCAGAGTGCTATGCTTTGCTAAGAGTCAAATGCCACAAGCTGCTCACTCACTTCCCCTCTTCAGAGGGACAAATAAGAACAAAAAACTCATGAGCTGAGTTAAAAAGGGGAGATTTCTCACTGTCAGAGGCAACTCAGGCTCTATGTGGGGAAAATTAATTTTAAATATTACTAGCAAATTTTCTATAGCGGTCCTGTTCTAAATCATCCTTTCCCCACATCATTAAGAAATAATAAAAAAAAAAATTCCTTCTTGGGAGCTTATGCCCAGCTGCATGTCTGGAGCAGAAATCTTTGTCAAAATGGTTACTTTCAGAATACATCCCTCTATTGTGCAAGACACTTTCTTCAAAAACAAGGGACAAAGAAACTGTAAATATTTTTTGTCCTTTTCTTTGTACTCTTTTGAAGTAAAGGCAGTATGATGTAGTGACAAAAGGTTTTTTTTATTGTCCTATTTACTTATTTCTGAGTTCTCTTACAATACAATAAGCTACTGAGGTTTTTCTAGGACAAGCTGAAAAATCTGTTGTAAAGCAGACCTCTTTATTTTAGTAAAAATGTTCAGTGCTAACTGAATAGGATTTAGTCTCAGTTGTGAAATCCCAGCAAAATCATAAAACCTGGAGATATTTCCCAGAAAGATCCCTCTGTTTAGGAAGTACTAACGAGGTTGTTCCTTCCCATTCCCCATCCACAGCATCTGACTACACCTTTAAGGTTGTCATTAAGTTGGATAGGGTAGGAGAGAAGTTTCAGGATGTTAACCAGCAACTCTTACTGCCATGGGTGCACTTGAGTCACATTTTCAATAATTCAGTGCCTCTTACTCATACCCCCTCAAATACTGGGAAGAAAGGAAAAGCAGGACAAGAATAGAATTTTTAATAAAATTCTCTCAAGCCACCTGCATTTACTGATACCTACCCTACTGCAGTACTCATCGTTGCCTTTTTGTGCCTTCTATATAGCACCACATTTACCCTAGCGCTATTTCTATGAGAAAGGAAAATGTTGCTTCTCCTTTCATTCAAATGGAGAACTGATAGTGAGTGAAAGCAAGTGACTTGAAACCCCATCTCCAGAGTTCTTGTTATGTTCTTGGATGCAATCTTCTGTTACATTTTTCACCTGCTAGCAAGTGGAAAATAACAACTCCCTCAACTCTGATTCTCAACCAGAATTATTCACCCTTCACAGAAATGCACAGCAGGCTCAACCATCCAAACCCCTACTGACACAGAGAGCAAATTGCTGCTTTTTCTTTCTTATCAGTCTCTCTGCACTCAAAAACAGAAACAGCATAAAGCCCATACTTCTAAAGCAGGTAAGAACAGAGTAAGAGTAACAGAAACATTAATTATTGTCTACATGCTTAGGGTAACTAACATTATGCGTAACGTTGTTCCCATATATCAAAGGCCAAATTGGTACCACATTTTAAGGTATGTGCAAATATAAATCAGATTTATATTTGTACTTGTGGTGCTATATAAGGAAAAAATTCTTCATGTTTCATGCCAAGGAAAGGTTGATAGATGAACAGGTGGAGAAAATAGTCTGTGTCTCTTGTCAGCTGTATCCCATTATGAGAATGGCACTGCATAATGGACTAAACAGATTAATATGTTTTTGTTGTTGTTGTCTTATAAATGGTAAATGTCTTATCAATGTCCAACTGTGTAACAAAACTGACACGTTTTTCTTTGAACCAAATATTTCAGAGACATTGTTCTTAATTCCTAAATCCCCCTGGACAGGTAGAGTTTGCATTACTGAAGACTGTAAGTAGGTACCACACACACTGGGTGGTGAATGATACGTGGACGTCACATATACATCAAAATCATTTTATCACCCTGAGCTGGTTTATGTATGCCTGACAGGCAATTATTCCATTGCATTCAGGCTTTCTGAGAAGAGGCTGGCACTAAATGACTTAATTAACATAATTATTTATATGAATTTTAAAAATATCACTGCAATCAAGAAGGTACACAGTCTGTACATTTGGTATTCATGCAGTCTTGGAAAGTGTTGATTAAACAACATGAATTTATATCTGAACTTATAAAAGAAGGAGGTTGAACTTCAAGTTACCCTACAAAGATGTCACTTGGATCCAAGTGTCGAGCAGTTCTTTGACAATAATGAACATTTTTAATAAACGTAATTTCAGCACAAATGTGCAGAGGAAGAACAAACAAGTGGTTAGAGTACTAGGTTAGGTCATGCATGCTTCAGCTCCCATCCACCGTGTTCTCAAATAACCTCAGGCAAATCACTTATGGCTAGATGCACAAATCATTTCAGTTTCCCTTGTGTCCTGGGTAGCCACTCGGCTGCCAGAAAATCAGAGCATTAGAACTCCAGTTCTTCCAGTAAGCACCACTCAAAGGTAAGACAGAACACATTCCAGGATCACAATATTTAACAACCTCAAACAGACAAAGCCATTTCTCTTGACATTCTCTTATTTATTCCAATTAGTATTATTGGTAGCTAAAATACATTGTAGCAATGAGCTCCATTATTCAGTTGTGTCTTGTATGAAAAAACATTCTTTTTTTTTTCTTTAAAACCGACTGGGAGTCAATTTAAAAAGATGGCTTAGTTCAAAAAAGAGTATAAGGGGGAAACACCTTTCCCTTTTTCATGCTCTTTTTGGATTATATGAGTTCCCTGGATAAGGAACTAGTTAGATTCAATTACATTAATTGACTTCCAGTAAAAACAATTAATTATTACACCTTAAAATTAAAAGATTAACCTTTTTTATCTGCCAGCTAATCTCATAAGAGTCTTCCCACAAACCCATAATATGGAACAAAATACTTGCACTGAAGTGTCGCCTGAGCTGCTCTGCTAAGACTAATATGGTTTTCATTAGGCTCAGCCTACACCATCAAAGCCTCTTAAGCAAATGGATTCCATGCTATTTAAGTACTTTTCATTAAAATAGCCCTATTAATCAAGATTTATTTTAATGAAACAAGGGCAGACAACACAACCCAAGAGCATGGGTGATTTGCCGTTACATAATCCGCTGCACTCGACAGTCTGTTGTGAGGGAGCTGTGGCCAAAGGGACAGCCCTAAGGAGCATACTACAAATGAACCCAGAAGAAGTTGTCCTAACTCAATTAGCCTTCAAAATTGGCTATAAAGACCTTCCTAAGAAATAGCCCCATTAACTGAAATCAATCATGTAACATTACTGCGAGGCATTATAGGATTTAAAGTGGGAGACAAATCCAAGCAGGTGAAGTGTTTGTAAGGCCTTTTCACCTGTGGATTTGCTGTTTTCTAGGGTTCTCCTAATGCACCAACAGCTTGCAAAAACTATGTACTGCCACTCAAGCAAGTCAATATGGTAGTTAAGACGTGTGTGAATATCACCTGGTCAGCTTCATAGTCTTTACTATGGATTTCCTCTTACGCAACCCACGCAAAAGCAATATGTACATATTCAGCAAACTGTATATGAAATGTTCACTGTTTCATTGTATTTTGGCGGTAGTAAACCTGCTTATATGATCATAAGAACCCCTGTAATGAGTTATTTTGAGACTCCAAGCAGGAGCTGGACTCAACAACTCTGATGGGTTCCTTCCACCTCAGTATATTCTGCAGTTCTATGAATCCATTATGGTTTTCCACCTTTGGCAGTGGCTAACAGTGGCTACTATGTCTCCTGTGCCCTACATCAATCAAATTACATTGCATAAATAATCACCTTCTTTGACTATTTTTAACTGCCAATATATTGAAAAAAGACACTAAAAAACTGATCCATATTCACTCTTCCCATGCCACTCACAGTTTTCATAACTCTCTTAAAACACATCTTTTCTGGAAAGCACAGTCCTAACCAGCCCAGCCCCTCGCTGGTGGAAGCATTTCTTCCTGCTGTCACCTTGTCTGTGTCTATTCCTGTCTCTCAGACAAGGTTTGGCATCCAGGTCTTTCAATGGATGATGAGGTTAAGCTGTTCAACTTCCAGAGAAAGCTCGCAGATCCATTTTCTAACAGAGGAGGGAATTCTCTGGCAAAGGAGAAACTTATCACTCTCTAACCAGCTGGCTACTTAAAAGCTTTGTGCTTCCCCTTTTCACTCCTGCCCAATATAAATCTTCCATCATGGGTAACTGTGAAATCTTCCCTTACATGAAAATGAGGAGGCAATGGATGAGCCTTGGAGTAAGGCTTTCCACTTGGTTACAGCCAAAAGACAGCTGAGAATGTGGAATGAGTTGATAAGTTAATATTAATTTTTGCATTGGATTGGCATTAAACACATTGTCCAGGTTCAGACAACTGTATTACTTTGCTTTGGGTTTTGGTGTGGTTTTTTTTTCTTTTCCCTGAAATAATTTGCATTTCTTTCAATGTTCTCTTTAGTTTCAACACAGTTTTTCAACTAGTTAGAAGTGGCTTAGTAAAGCAAACTGAGTCAGTAGTGTAGCAAAGTCTTGTTACTTGTTGTAAGTCTTGCATACTGACTTAATAAGTGTTTACATAACTCAAGGATTTTAAGGAATAAAGAAGTTAGTCCAACGGAATGAGGCTGATTTTTCTTCTCCTTATTTTTTTGGATTTTTTCAACAAAGAGAAAACAAAAGGCAGATATAGAACATTCAGTACAATGGCTCCCTGAACTTTTTGTCCCCAAAATGTTAAACAAATTGAAAACAAAGAAGCAAAAAATGAAACAGGATTATGAATAAGGAATTATTTGCCAAACATACGATATTGTATCAATTGATCTCACTGGAAAGAAAAAAAATCACTGAATCCTTGCCTATACTTTTTCTTGCTGGACCACAATCACCACTTTTTTTCTTCTCAGAAGGAAATATATCTTTACTTCACTGCCTATGCATAATGTTATTGACAGGAAACAGCACATTCCTATTTTAGTTGACAACCAGAAAAAAAAAAACTGTTTTGAAGACCTTGACCTGTAGAGCCCGATAAGATACAGGAGTTCTATCAGCTGTTGCCAGATTCAAGAACTTACTCATTAAAATTTGGAATCATGTCAGTGTTTAGATATCAAAGATAGCATCACTACAGTAATGAAGTTAATTGATTGATAGTACCTTAAGGTAAATAATTATGATTAATTTCTTACTTTATCTTTAATATGCATTATCTGAAATGATTTGTAATGTAAGAGGCAGGTGGAAATTGGTCATGAAGGAAAAATCTTGAATATCAGGAGAATATACATAAATCCATATCCACACATCAGGAGTATGAAAGAAGAATAAAACCCCTGGACATTCCAAGCCTGGATTTCCATAAAGAGATGACAGATTGCTGTTTAAAGCCACAATGTTCTCCAGCAGTGAAGGTGTCTTGGAGACCTGCTGTTTCTAACATTTCCAGATTTTTGACAACTGTGTGTGAGAGCATTTACTAAACTCATTAGTTTTACTAAGTATTTTTAACAAATTTAATGCCCAACTATTTTTGAAATGTAGCTTTTAGAATGACCTTTAGTCTCCCATGGGAAATTAGAAAATGGAGGAGTTATTGGAGGAGGAGATCCAACAAAATTACAATCACGACAAGCTTGAATTACACCATATAATTGAATCTATTCAGAAGCCAAAAATCAATGCAGTCAGCCAGAAGTATACCAAATGTGACATTCATTTTTTCTGCTTTATCAAGCTTAATTGATGTCTTAGGAACTAAATAAGAGTAATAGGCAGCCTTATGGTAGAAACCTCCTGAGATATTTCAAGTGGCTATTCATAGTGGCTGCAAATAATTCATAGAATTCACTGTCAGTTGATGGGGTGATAGAATAACTATGTTGCTTTTAAATACCACATGCCCTGGCATTAATTTCACCCCCATCCCTCCAAGCTTCCTGCTGAGAGAGGTAACAGGCACAAAGCCATCTAGCTGGTATATCCAGAATTAGAGAAGCTCTTGACTTGTCAGTATCATTTTGGACAGAAAGTTAACATGTCATGGCTAACAAGCTAACACTAGTGACGTTTCTTGGCATTGCCATACACAGGTTGTCATAATGCATATGCATATATAAAAATACGGGAAGTTATTGCAGAATTCAATAAGGAGAATGCATAGAAACTTAGTAACATGGGGAATGCTTCAGAATAATGCTTCATACCCCTGCCTCTCTGATCTCATCTAAAATGATGGCCTAAGCAACAGTGATACAAGGAACACCAAGGTGATCACAATGCAGTGTCGACAAATCTGTAATTCACCCCAAAATAATGAGAAATATGGAATGATGCCCTGAAAAGTGTGCTGAAAATGATAATCTAGTTCTTGATTCTTTAATTTTAATTTAATATCAGTATTGCAGAAAGCAGCTGTGATGAACAAATCTTTTTCTAAGGGTACCACTGGTCTACCAAAAGTACTGAGAGTATTCCAAGAGTATTACAAATATCTCTTGGATATTTGGTCTGAGAGTTTCAAAGGATATATGGAAATGAGGTGACTAAATTTCATCTTTTCTGTCTCTCAAAATGTTCTGTGTTTTCCTGAAATCAATGCTTTCCCCTTGCCAAGAGGAGAGATGCAAGGTAATGATACAAAACTTTCAGACTTACTAGAATTTATATTAGAGGGGAAAAAATATTTGTCCTTCTTCACAGGTTTATAAGGCTCCATCTATATGGCTAAGAAGTCAGACAAGTTCTGTTGTGTTTATTGTGCTTTTTAAAGTAGACTCTAATTTCAGCATATTTGCTATCAATACCATTTTAATATACAGAAGAGTCAAGCTATCTGAAAATTACTCAAGTAGCAGTATATCCAAATTGGTGGGCCACAGAAATGTTTACCCTGAGAAGGATTGCTTCATGTTTGAACTGTCAACAGCTCACAGCAGTCAGCCTGTCAGAGCTGAAGAAATGTTTGGACAATGCTCTCACCTGGTGTGATTCTTGCGGTGGTCTACAGGGCCAGGAGTTGGACTTTGATGATCCTTGTGGATCTCTTCCAACTCAGAATATTCTAGGATTCTATAATTCTATATCACACACACACACACACACACACACACACACACACACACACACACACACACGCGCACACACATACACTTTTAGAACAATCTTATGTCAAAATAAAGGCACTGGACCAGATAGGGCATGCTCAATACAAAAGCCTAATTCCAAACAGCCTGCATACATGTAATAAAGACACATATGCTGTCTAGTTGTAGAGTTTTAAAAAAAACTTATTTCTGAAATATGTTAAAATCTCATTGCTTGTCATCCAAATAGTTTTCAATCTAGATGCTTTTCATTAGTGAAAAATTCACAGAATCACAAAAGGATTAGGGGTGGAAGAGACCACTGGAAGTTATCTGCTTTGTCCTCCTTTTTTAAGCAGGATTCCCTACAGCATATTATTAAGGATTGTGTCCAAATGGCTTTGAATATCTCTAGTGAATGAGATTCCACCACCTCTCTGAGCACCTCAGTGCTCAGTCACATGTGTAATGATGTTTTCCCTCACATTCAGGTGGAACTTCCTGTGTTCCAGTCTCTGCCTGTTGCATCTCATACTATTGCTTGGCACCACTGAGCAAAGCCTGGATCCATTTTCTTGATGGTCTCCTTGCAGGCACTTATACACATTGATAAGGACCCCCCTCAGTCTTCTCCAGGCAAAGCAGGCCCAAGCCTCTGTCTTTTCTCATAAAAGAGATGCTCCAGTGTTCCAATCATTGTAACCCTTTGCTGGACCTGCTCCAGAACCTCCATGTCTTTGTTTACTGGGGAGCCCAGAACTGGACCCAGCAGTGCAGCTGAGGCCTCACCAGGGAACCAGAGGGGTGGGTTCACTTCCTCCAGCCTGTGGGCAATGCCCTTCCTAATGCACCCCAGGATACTATTGGCCTTCTTGGCCACAATGGCACTGCTGGCTCATGGACAGCTTGTTTTCTATCAGGACCCCCATAGGAAATATTCTCCATTGTTCACGTGTATCAGGTCCCTGGATAGAATTAGCCAGAAAGTATTTGTGGATGCTGGAAGTTTAATAATATTACTTAGTCACCAAACCCAATTAAAAAAAAACACCTACCTATATTTCCGTTACTTTCCCAGCTTTGGTAAGGAAATGACCTCTACTTGCAATAATTCATTTAAGCTATTACTTTTATTAAATTTATTACAATTTTTTTTTCAGTCTTTGAGAGATATGCAGGCTTAGATTTAAAATCTAGCAATTGCCAAGACCACCTGTTTATATCTCCTCTTCTGCAGCATAATCTTATCTTCTGTGAAATATGTTAGTGCATTTCTCCCTAGGCATGATCTAGATAAGATTTGCCAGCCTTGGACGAAACCCCATTTTCAAATTCCTGTTAGCCCCAGATATTGCTATTTCTGTCATTTCCACTGCATGACAATCAGCTAAAATATCATCCACCATCTCTATCAACTTTACAGCACGGCAGATGAATGCTAATTAGTCATTACTTTTGTGGAAAGGAAGAGGGGTTGATGAATCAAACCTCAATCTATCAACATCTAAACACACAAAATCTCTTAAATAGGTTAACCCTGCAAAATGTTACAAAGAAACAAATTAACAGCAAGAGACAGATCCTTCTGAGAAACCTTTAATTTTGTGTCCCATAATTTTACTGTATACAAAGCACCATGGAAGTCCTTAATTACACTCTTATTAGTACACCAATAGAGTTCAATAGAAATCAGTACACAGACATTACCCCATGTGCCCCAACACCCTGATTCAGTGAAGATTTCACTCATACCAGAATGAAAGAAATCAGTTGCATGGCCTGTACTGAGCTAATGAGCCTAATTTGAGAAGTGTGTCGTTCTACCTTTGGCTGTGCAATCACGTCTCAGTCACCTTGAGCATCTGAGCTGAGCTTCCCAAAGTACTGCATAACTCTGATGTACCAGCTGCAGCCTGTACAAGCTGCACAGATTTTCTCTATTAGCACTCCACATTATAAGAGACTTTTGGTTGGATCAAGACCTGGAAGCGCATAACATCTGAGCGAGGCACTCCCACTCCTGAAACTATCAGTCTGTCTCATAAATGAACCTTGGAGATGCCTGAGAACAGTTTGTATAGCTGAAGAGGAAGTTCAAGGGATTCAGTACTAGTGAAAGACTGAAGCCCCACTCCTATACCTCCTCCTCCTTCTGGTGTTCCTTAGACTCCATGATGCCTCACTTTTATGAGACTGCCAAGGGCACAGCATGTAAAAAGAGGAATTTTTATGCCAAGGTCCTTGCAAGCAGCAGACAGGCCTTAGCCAACCTTCCCACTTTTCCTTTTCAAAAAATATCTGTAATTTGCAATTACTTTGTTGTACATATAATGGCATATTTAAACTCCTTTACTGGCTTCTGGAGAAGAAGAAACAGAAAAAGCAACCCACACAAAAGAGATTCTCACTGCAAATCAGATACAAGTCCAAGCTATTTTAAAATATAAAATTAATTTTCTATTCATTCTTTTTTTTTCCTCTCTCCAATTAGCAGCTAATCTCATCCATATAGCTGCAGGCTCCTAACTGGTAAATGTTGTGATTCACTAAGAAGTAGTTGGAAGCTTTTTTTCTTATAATTACAAGATATAATTACTTTGGAGCTTTTTTAGAAACTTCCATGATTAGTAAAGCTTTTGGTAATTGTAGACATAGCATTTATATTTTTAATAAGCAGGAAACTTTTATGTTCAAATAAAAGAATTAAATCCACAAAACCCAAGCAACTTATGGCTTAGAAGCCCCTGGAATATATTTGAGAGATACAAAAGCAGGACTTCAGGACCATCAGGTTTTTTACATCAAAAATAGGCAATGATAGTTTGGTTATTAGCATCAAACTGCAGTACATACATGCAGGAAAGGAAGACATTTCCTGTAATAAAATAAAATAACATTCTGAAATGCTCAAAAGGTTTGTTAAAACTTTATATGATTCTTTGCCTTCAACTCAAAGAAGAGAAATAGGAAAAAAATCGCCTTTCTCCCCCAGCAAGGAGCTGAGGAGCAGCAGCAGGCTGAGGGTAAAAGGAGGCCATGCTGGAGTGCAGTCTGTGGCCTAAGGGTAGACATATACTAGGGAGAGAAAAAAATTCAGGGCATGGGAGCTCAGCTTCTTCCATTAGTGGCTTATTAGAATTGTCCCTAGGACAGGTTTTGGCAGTGACAGCAAGCCGTGAGTACAGGCCAGCAGTTAGCACAGGGCAGGACCAGCTCTTGACAGGCATCTTGCCTTCAGCAGCCCTGTCTTGTCAGGCAAGAACCCTTTTGTGCAGATGCAAACAGTCCTATTGTAGCTGTCCTCAGTGGCAGCCAGGGTTTCCAGGAGTACTCCTCTATCTACTGTGACAGACAGTCCCAGTGCTGAGCACAGCTGTGCAGGAACAATAACTCTGTGCAGCACCTACCCTCCATTTCAGCATACCCTGAAGAGATCACCAAACCAAAGCTGACCTGATCCTAAAAGTCAATGCACTACATCAAAGTAACATGCAGATACAAAAGATGAAAATAGAGCTCCTACGGTTAATGATTCCTCTTGGATTTTCACCTCAGCTCAGAAATTAATTTGCACAGGCATATTACTTCAGGATTTGAGCTGGCTCAAGGGAAGAGACAGCAAAATACAGATCTACAGAAGACTTGAGCACTGTGAAGTCCAGATCTGGAGGGTTGTGCTGAATGTAGGAAGGTGCTACAAAACATCATATGTTGAAATAAAAGACACTGAACACCAACGTACAGGCA
The DNA here is from genome assembly GCA_013396995.1 of Dicaeum eximium. Taxonomy (NCBI): domain Eukaryota; kingdom Metazoa; phylum Chordata; class Aves; order Passeriformes; family Dicaeidae; genus Dicaeum; species Dicaeum eximium. The sequence goes on from VWZP01003422.1 coordinate 960,131, forward strand.
GCACTTCTAGGAGTAGCCAGTCCATTTTGTCACTTCGCCAAAAATTATGATGTATGTTTTCTTTCTTAAGCAAATGGAAAATTATAAAGTGGAAAACTACAAAAGAAAATAATACCACTATATGAAATTCTGCTGGCTCATAGGGCAACTTGTCTTGGCAACAAAACCTAGACTTCTAATTTATGCAGGGTTTGTGAGTTTTTCAGTCATATATTTGCTGATTGGACAAAAGAGAAAGCAGAAGACAGTTTGAAATTATTCACAGTCTGCACCTAGACTTCATAGAATCATTTATGTTGGAAAATACTTTTGGGACCATTAATATAGCCCTGAAAAGCCCAATGCTGAACCATGTCCCCAGGTGCCACATCTACATGTGTTATAAAATCTTCCAGGGATAATAAAATGACCGCTTAACTGGACAGACTGTGTCAATGTTTGACAGCTCTCCATGCAGTTTTTTTCCTAATATGTGAAGTAACCTGACCCCAGCACAATTTAAGGCCATTTAATCTTGTGCTGTCACTTGTTGCCTGAGAGAAGAGTCCTGCACACACCTTGTCATAACCTTCTTCCAGGAAGCTGTAGAAAGCAAAAAGTTCCACCTGAGCTGCCTTTCACCAGGCTAAACAATACCAGCTCCCTCAACTGCTCCTCATCAGAACTGTGCTCCAGACCCTTCACCAGCTGCATTGCCCTTCTCTGGACTCGCTCCAGAACCTCAGTGTCCTTCTTGTAGCGAGGCACCCAGAACCAGACACAGCACTCAAGGTGTGGATTCACCAGCGCCAAGTACAAGAAGACAGTCACTGCTCTGGTCCTGCTGGCCACACTATGGCTGATACAGGCCTTCTTGGTGACCTGGGCACACTGCTGGCTCACATTCAGCCATCTGTCAAACAGTATTCTCATTATTTATTTCTCACCTAGTAACTTTCAAGTCATCCCCAAATATGTAGGATTGTGGGGACAGTGTCAGGGGTTGAAGTGTGCTACTGGTAATGCTAACAACTGCCAATAATTCTTGATTGCACAGGTCTCATTTCAGTGCAGCAAATGACAGTTTTACTATTGTATTGTATGAGGTGGGTTTCCTCAATGCAATCAGACATTATCAAACTAATGTATGCTTGACCACAGTTACGTATCTCTGCTGTAAAAATCGGTGACATTCCAGAGCTGAGAAATAAAAATGCTAAACTTCAACTTCAGTGTGCTTTGCATAACCCAGAAAATAAAATTAGAGGCTCTGAAGGGAATAGAAACAGTGAGAAAAACCTAAAAAGGCATTTTTGAAGTTAGTTTCTCTGAAGAAGTAAATGGAAAGATAAGGAAAAAACACCTAGATATACGATCCAGCCTGTCCAGAAAGATCATGTTAATGGTTTACATTTGCATCAGGCATTTGCAGAGAAAAAAACGTAGATGAATAAAACAAGAATTTATTACTGTGGGATTTTTTTATTCTCCGTCTTGACACAACAGGGAACCGAAATGTTATAAAATGCTTTACCTTCTTTCTCTCTATCTTTTTGGATAACTGTTCTTGGCAAAAGTTTCTGTGAGGTTTATGCATGATAGAGGCTGAGTGTGTCTGAAATTGATAAAGGTTCTACAGTAATGTATACTTGCAAGACAGGCTGTCTGTGAATATATTTCCAAGCGAATCTTATCAACAGAATGTCAGTGGTGTCCTGGTGTTATTCTGTACAGCCACAGCGTATTCGCTGCAGCGCCAGAAAGATACTCGCCAGGGATTCAAACTTTAAGCAGAGACAAGGAAAATAAATATGAACACTCCACAGATTCAGATAAACAAAGTTACTTCCCTGGACATTGAAGATTTAAATAAAATTTGGAGCTGAAGTTTTCATTTAGATACTGTCAGACAAGGCACAAATAAAGAAGAAAATAAATACAAAAATAATATTTTTAAAATCTTCAGTATTCTGCGTTGTACATAAGTTGAAACTGCATAGGTATTCTGACAAAATAAATGCAATGTTTTCTCGCTTCTGCCTTATTTTATATGCATCATCTTTTCTTGCAAAAAATTGTCTGTACAACAGAAATATGTATTTCAGCAGGGGACAGTTGACATTCTGCTAGTAATAAGAACAGAATAGAAGACTGTTACCTAATTTTTAAGTCATCCTGGAATTTTTCTGAGAGAGGGCTATGTTGGAATGCAGCTAAGATTAACAACTATGCTGTAGGAGGAAAAATGTGAGGACCATTATTATTTTTAGCTAATATATAACACATCAATCAATCACTAGTCTGTTGCCAGGGGCTATCTTATCTCTAGACTTGTCACTTATCCACTACATTTTCTTTTAAGACTGTTTGGAGTTTAGGAGAAGGAATTATTAAAAAATAAATGTATTTTGCATCTTCTTCTGTGACTCCCTGAATACTCTAAGCAAGTAAAAGATTCCTGTTGACATTTTTCATGGGGAACTTTTAGATAATGGCTTAATATGACAAAGTGATAGAAAACCTTTTATGTCAAGAGCACTTGTTTAAGAGCAGTACATTTGAAGTTACCTAAATAAACCCCAGCAGTTATTTCTGAGAAAAAAGATTTACATTTTTTCACGTCTGCATCAATGGAAAATGGCATTACAAGTCCATTTTCTGGTTAACTGGAGTATCTGGAGTTACTCAACTCCAGATGAGTATGAGTCTCACTCAAACAAGAGGAGATGCTGAAGTTCAGAGAATGGATGGAGGCAAAAATAAAAAAGGACAGACATTGGAAAGAAATAAAATGAGCATCCACAGATGTCTAAGACACAATAGTGTATTGGATAGTTACTTCTCAAAATGTCTAAACAAAGACTATATTGTGCCTGAGCTGTTCACTGTGTATATATCTCCTCAAGATCTCTCCTCTTCCAATGTCCATAAAACTATCATTCCTACACCAATTTCTATTGAAAATCTCTACTGAACCTGTTCTCTCAAGGTTCACAGAACACAAAAAGTTTACTTAAATTGGTGCTTCCCATAGCTCGTTTCTTAGAATATTTTCTCCAGGAAATCAATTTTGAGATGTCCCCAAAAAAGGATGAGGAAGGTTAGGATTGGAGCTGGTCCATCATAACAGACTGTGCTAATTACAAAGCTATGGGAGGTAACTGCATTTTGTTGTTTTTGTGGGTAACTATGGCACTCTGAGCAAGAAGTACAGAAGCCACACAGGCCAAAGGAGAGCAGATGTTAGCAGTTCGTCTTGTCCGATGGGAAAGATACTGTCTTGAGTGGCTGCTCTCAGAATTATTCTTGGTTTGTTTTTGTTCCTTCATCCAACAAGTAGCAAATAAAAATTCCATTAACATCCCAGGAAGCAGAATACCACTTACTGGGCAAGTGCTTCTGTCAGGCAAATGTGCAAAAAGCAGAACTCAGGCTTCCAGCTTTGGGGAGTGCAGTCCCTGCAGGAGACAGCATTTCAGAAATGTCCTGCTCTTCCACATTTCCTCATTGATTGATTTGGTCATCCCAGCACTTAGTATACTGGCAGCTGTCAATCTCACCTTGCTCCAAACTGAAATCAGCTTTGCAAATTCTTGTTTTGGAGACAGGCTCCAAGGCTGGGGCTTTTGTATGCCACATGTCACAACACTCAGCTTCTTTCATTTGAGCAAGATTTAAATAGTACTCTTGTTATTCCACAGTATTTTCTCTCAAACTCACATGCACAACTTTAGACAGAAAAAATTGTTTTATAATCTGTTTTAAAGGCTTTTTTTCATCATTTGAGATCATCCTAAAGAAACTGCAATTCAATGAAAAATATACAGCTGTACACATGTATGTGGAAAGCCCCATCTTGACTGAGTTATTTAAAATATTAATATAACAAAAACACAGAACATTAAGAATTAAGCCAGTATCATTTGGGGCTATCTTTGCATATTTTATAGCTAGATACATACTTCTCTCAGGCAAAACCGTCTAAAATGCATTAAAATCCTCATTTACTTGCAGGAACTGTTTCACTCTTAGGACATCATATAAACAAAGAAAAACACCCACACCAGATTATTTAACACACATAGAAGAGGAATGTCTCCCAGCATGAAATGTTTCTCATCTGAGTTGCCATATGCCTCCTACTCCTTATTGCATTTCTCCATCTCCTCTAGCATAAACATTTCCATCCATTAACAACCTTTCAAATCCTTCACACTTTAAATATTGTATAGCAACACATGTAAACAGAAATCTATGTTACTTTTATTGCACTCTTGGTACAAATTCATAGCACCTGACACCAAAATCTCAGCTCAGTGTAGGAAATACATGCCTGCTCAGCTGCAAAACTTTAATGCAGTAAATCCTGTGAAATGCTATATAAACCTCTACATTAAGGTAGCAATATTATGCTAGAGCATTTCCTCTGATTTCTATTCCTAATTTCCTTCAAAGCCTCTCTGATAGTTAAAGAAAAAAAATGTCAGATGTAGACAGAAACTGCATTAACTAACTACTATCTTAAATGCAAAGTAAGAGCAGCTACAGAACATTCCTGGGCTTGACAGGCTGGAGCACAGCCAATAAAATGGATGAAGTCCCATTAAAGTCAATGTGCCTGAATCCTTCCCACTACCTAAATAATGGAGAGAAAATAGGCAAACTGCTGTTTCAGAAGCCTGTTAAGGAGGCACTAAAAACTGAATCTGTGTCAAGAGTACAGACTATGGTGTAAGTAGGGTTTTTTCGAAAGGACACTAGTTTTCACAAGAAGATTTCTTTTTCTAATAAATATTTTTTGTATTCCTTTTCTCAAGGATTAAAACCAATCCATCACAAACCCTAAAATTTTACTTCTGATTTGTTAAAGTCCCATCACAGTGCAACTGATGCAGAAATTGTCTTTTGTATCAGTTCAGCATGAAGCAGCATTTCCTCTGCCACTGACAATGAAGCCAATGTAAGGTGTGGGGTGGACCTTAGAGAATAAGCTCTCCATCACTGATTTCTGAAGATGAAGCTATCTAGTTCACATCAAATGAGCCATCATGCAGAAATCTGTCTACACAGGGGCAAGGAGCTTTAAAGTCAACACCTCTCATCAGAAAGTGAAGCTTAATATTGTAACAACCAGGCAGTTTAACAAGAAAGCAAAATTCAATACATTTTGAGAAAGCACAATATTTTAACTTTTTCGAGTGTATGATTGTTCTGACACTTTTGAGTCAGTATTTTTGTGTGAAATCTTTCATTGTGTTTGTTTAATCACAACAACTTTACATGCAAAAATACAATGTAAAAAACCCCCACATTTCTTTAAAATTCAAATTAACTTCTAGTCGGTACCTCCAAATCATGCTCAGATTTGATCCTAAGATATTTAGAAATCTGCGTCATCTCAAAGCCCTAATGTTCTGAAAGTGCGAACGTGAATTTTTTTTTTTTTTTGGTAATGCTAAAGATAAATTTTGGATTGCATCTCTGAATTAGTCACTACAAGTTCTGCACAAGTCTTGGCATTCGTATTGAAATGTGTCATGTAAAACTCTTCATGTTTCTATTGACCTTGTCAATAGTACAGATGAATAACTAAAAAAAAAAAACCTAATTTATTTTAAACAAACAATTTTATTCTTAAAAATCAAGCAAACCAATTAAAATAAACCCAAACCAAAAAAACAAACAAACAAAAAAAAAAAACCCAAACAAACAAAACCTTGAATATTTCTACTAAATTGGTAATTCAGAGATGATGAATATTTTTTATAAAACTTCTTTTTTCCTAGTTTATAAATAGGTATAATTAAATTTAAATTGCAGACTATAAACAATAATTTGATCTGTAGATTAGGTCTGTAGACCCTGAAATTTCCATTAAATTATGACTCACATTTCCTTAAAACACTTCCACCATGATTTAAAGAGTCATTTTATTTTCAGTTTCCACAAGTCCCCAGAGAACTTTTACCAACTAGCATAACAAAGTGTTCACAAAAATATAAATTAAAAATATCTTAAGAGGAAAGACTCACTTAGAGATCAAAAAGTAAGCACCAGACACTTTTCAGTGTCTAAAATACTGAGATCCTGAATATTTCAACTGCCGTTTTCAGCAGGATTTCTCAGGTTTGAACAGCTGCATTTTCTCTTGAGCCTGCGGTATAAGCAGAAACACAAAAATGAAGCTCAAAACCAATCACCATAAAGTGTCATAAAATAGTTTATTGAAAATTAGGGGCAAAAAGAAGTGGCAAAGTCAGAAAAAGTGACAGATAGGGAAAGATGTGTCATTGCAAATGGCAGCGAAGACCTGCACCCTGGTATCACCTCCAACACCAGTGCCAAACAATCTGGCCACCACAGACAACAAAGAAGAAGCTGGGTCAGAAGAGGCCCTGGATAAACCTAGGAGATTCGGGCCTTCTTGACAACATTTAAGTTAAGGTGAATCAACTTTAATGTGATTTTAATTAATAAAAAGTGAGGAGTTGATGAGTTCTAAAATTCTCTAAACCATACGGAGAGGCTTGGCATAATTTTTCATAGCATTTCCCACTGTGAAGTATGTGTGCAAAAGGTGTATGTGAATCATACCCACAGGACATGTGCTTCAGAGGGAATCTCCACCTGTACTGTGCACTTTGCAAAGCCCAAATGCAACATCTCAGTGGCTGGCTGCTGTAAAATTGATTGACCTGGATCATACTTCACCCACGACTTTCAGGATGTGTGGAAGAGATCAGGTTTCAGTAGTCTTTCTATTGTTCAGGCAAAATCTTTTCATCATCTTCTTTTAATATGCTCTGAATATGATATTACATATCATATGTAATGTGATACAGTGATGACAGTGCAGTCGTAGAAGTATGACTCCCATTATTATCTTCTAAGATGTAGAATAACAAAAGGGTAGCCATAGCTGATAATTTTCATCTTATGTTGTTTTAAATATTATATACATAATAGATATAAGTATGTATATATATAATCTATAAATATATATAAGAATTAATTTTGTTTTTTAATAAGCTGTTCATGTTTATTTATTTATTTACTGTCTGTATGGTGTGCTTAAAACCCTTATTTTTTTACATTTATCTACTATTTATTTACATTTATCCCTTTTAAATTTTGAAAACTTTTGAAAAATTTCAGATGTAAGCATGTCCCACTCTGATTTAAACAAATGCCATATTTCTGCGCCTGTATTGCTCTCATTCACTCTGGTGCTACTGAAGGTTAAGAATTATTGAAATCACCTCTAATGGAAATCCAGTATGAAATCAGAATGAATGCCCCTGGTGATAAACATAAAAATAAAGAATGCTCTTAACTCACTGACACAACATTTCTTCCATGGCAAAGAAAGAATAATCTCGTTTTTGATACGAATTTAAGCAGAATTAAAAAAAAACCAAAAAACTATGGTTAAATAAATCTTTTGAATTGGATGTAATTTGTTATTTAAATGAAAATGCCAACTTTAAATTATATTTTTCAAGTTAGTGTTATATTATAGAACTTAGCATCCTATTAAAGAGAAACCTTCTCCTTAAAATAGCATGGCTTACAAAGCTTATCTTAAACTATAAATTATATAGTACTTTGGGCTGCCAAAAATGTTAGCCATTCTTTAAGTCTTAAGTTGTCATTCAGTTATTCAATTCAATATTAATGAATGCCCTGTAGAATTACAGTTTATCATTTAATGTTCACAATTTATTTTCTTGCAATTTTAATGTTTGTATATTACTGCAATTACTGTTATAAAAGTAGCAAGGGAACATTAGTAATAATACATGGCTATCTTAATGTAAAAAATTATGTAAATAAGTATATCCATTTCTTAAATTTTAAAATCAAGAGGTATTTCAGTTGAGTTTTAATCATGCAGTTCAGTTAACTATGTCCTTTATAGTGCTAATCATAGTCTGTACAATTTTATTCCAGTTATGCTGACTCCAATTTTACTCTGTAGTCAAATTACAGGTTGTTTTTTTTTGTTTGTTTGTTTGCTTGTTGTTTTTTTTTTATTATTTTTCCTTTGATGAAACAACTACCATTTGCTGGAATGAAATAAAAGTATTTGCAGTAGCTGCAGAGAATGTGCATGTAGTTCTCTGTCTCTGGGCAAACCCCAATATTTTTAGTAATTTAAGCAAGTCCATCCTAAACCTGTCCATCTGAATTCATGATCAAATTTAACCACATCCAACTTTGCCTTGACTGTTCCCCAGGATGAGATGTCTACCAACTCTCTGGGTAACCTGTTTTAGTGTCTCACCATCCTCATCATAAAAAAGTTATTCTTTATATCTAGCCTGAATCTACCCTCTTTTAGTTTAAGGCTGTTAACTCCTTGTCCTATCACTACAGGCTCTATGAAAAAGCCAGTACCCATCTTTCTTCTAAACCCTCTCTAAGGATTAAAAGGCTGTGATGAGGTGTCCCTGCATAATTTTCTTCTACAATCTCATATTGAGCATGTCAAAATAATTGCTTTTAATTTCAGTAGTCCAGCCTTCTCCATCATTTACTGTAACTTTGCTTGTGGAAAGAGTCAAAATCTGTTAAATGTCTGACAACATTCTATTTTCTGTCTGAGTAAGATTTTGAACCAAGAGTAACAATTGTCACTGAAAGTATCTCTCTGCATTTGGAGAAAGTCTTTCAGAGATTAATAGCTTGTCACGAGAAGCTCACTCTGGTAACAGTGATCTATAAAATCAGATGTTCCAACCTATGGGCACATTTCATGCTCAATATCAAATGCATATGCACACCTGACAAGTCCATGTAACACTATGGCAAATATCTGTATTTTAGAATAATCTATGAAGGATGAGAAATTAGTTATTGTAGCAGATTGACATTGGCTGGACATCAGGTGTCCTCCCAGGCTGCTCCATCTCCCCACTCCTCAGCTAGACATGGGAGAGAAATATAACAAAAGGCTCATGGGTCAAAATAATGGCAGGGAAATATCATTCATCTTGGGCAGAACAGACTCAACTTGAGGAAAAATAGCTTCATTTATTGCCAGTCAAATTAGAATTAAATAATGATAAATAAAACCAAATCTTAAAAACACCTTTCCTCCACCTTTTCCTTCTCTCTGGGTTTAACTTCACTCCCAAATTCTCTCCATCATGCCCCCCAGCAGTGCAGGGGTATAGGGAATGGGGATTGTGGTCAGTTCATCACACATTGCCTCTGCCATTCTTTCCTCCTGAGGCAGGGGACTCCTCACACTCTTCCCCTGCTCCATCATGGGGTCCCACACAGAAGACAGCCTTTTATGAACTTCTCCAATATAAGTCCTTCCTACAGGCTGCAATTCTTTTTTAATTACTCCAGCATGGGTCTCTTCCATGGGGTGCAGACCTGCAGAAACAGACTGCTCCAGTGTGGGTCCCCTGCCAAGTCACAAGTTCTGTCAGCAAACCTGCCCCACCTTGGACTCCTCTTCCCACTGTTCCAAAGGTCCTGCCAGAAGCCTACTCCAGCACAGGCTTCCCATCAGATCACAGCCTTCTTCAGGCATCCACCTGCCTTGGCATGGGGTCCTCCATGGGCTGTAAGGAGACATCTGCCTCACCATGGTCTGCACCAGGGGCTGGAGGGGAATCTCTCCTCCAGCACCTGGGTCACCTCCTCTCTCTGCTTCACTGACCTGCTTCACTGACCTTGGTGTCTGCAGAACTCTTGCTCTCACATATTCTCACTCTTCTTTTGTCTGGCTGCAGTGGCTTTTCATCCCTCCTTACAGGTTCATCCCTCCTTACATGTGGGGCCTGACCTTGGCCAGCAGCAGGTCCATCTTGGAAGTGGCTGGTGTTGGCTCTGTTGGACACAGAGGAAACTTCTAGCAGTTTCTTAAATAAGCCACCCCCATAGCCCCCCTGCTCCTAAAACCTTGCCTCTCAAACTCAGTACAGTTTTAGATGAACTTAATTAAACTGTGATGATTGTAGTCAGTTTGTCTTTAGGAATTCGGTATAACCCAGACAGCCAGGCTCCTCCAGGGAATACTACCTATCTGTCTTTTATATGTTTATCTAAGGAAAAGGTGAATTGTCCCCTGAAATCTTTCAGTGTTGATTTCAGGGACAGCCTAAACAACTAATTTAGGTTAAGAGATTTACATTCTAGAAGCCTAAAGTAATACTGGATTAATCTCACTCTATTTGACATGCTTGGCATGAAAATCAACATATTCATCAAGTACTATTACAAATTAAATTTTTATCTAACAAGGTCATTAACCTTAGTGTTATTGGTGTTTTCTTCTAGAGAAGATACTAATAACAAGTTTTAGAAAATGATACAGATATTTATGCCACTGTTTAACTCTCCCCATGCCAAGTAATATTGGTATGCATTTTTTATGCAATGACTGATCTGATTTGAATTTTTTCAATATGTATTATCTGTTTTTTCCAAAAGCTGATTGTGATACAGCTACACAAAGGTAAGCGCAAACAAATTTTTCAAGTTCTTAATTCAAAAAGAAAGGGTTTGTATTTATTATAAAAGCTAATTTCCTAGTGGACTAAGAATCAGGGAGTTGAACCACTGATTTCAACAGGGACAGCATGTTTAACCTGGACGCCTTTAACAATTAAATCTAATTAATAGGAACAGATTGTCCTTCTGTAATTTCAGATTCCTGTAATTCTGAATTAATGCTATACTATCTGAAAGGACCAAAACTACTGCTCACTAACACACTTTTGTCATGTACATGCTGACAAGTTCCTCTGTGGTGCGAATACCTGTTGCTTCACCATCCGCCATCAGTTCTGTTTTTGACTGGAGCTATTACTTAGTCATTACCTTCTACAGAATAATTCTTAATGAAAAGAGTCAAAGAGTCTTCTGAAAACTTTTAATAGCCTGCATTGTACAGATAACTGTTAGGAGGTGTTGTCACCTACTTTCCAGCTACCCTTAAAACAGTCTTTCTAAATTACTTTTATTATTTGTGTGACTGCAGATGCTTTCTCAGGCCCATGTAATATCACATGTCATTGAACTTGGTTTATTATATAAATAAGGCATACAGCCTACTGCAGACAACATATGCTTTTTCACTTTTCTATACACAGTATCCAGTACTTTTAATGATATCCTTAGAGAGCTAGTCAAAGAGATTGGGGGTAGAAATGTGCTAGTGACTGTGGGTTCAGTTAAAGCTCCAAAAGCGTACAGGGTAGGATTTGTGGTATTTTGTTTACTGGTCCTCACTCAAAAACTCTTTCTTCAGAGTAATGAGGTGAGCATCAAATTCTGCCTTGCATTTGACAGACTTGTAAAACATCTCCCTTGGGCTGAAAACTAGGATCAAAAAGAGCCAAAAGAAATGGTAATATAACAAACATCTTTGTAATCACTGAGTCACCCTGATCATATCTGTAAAGCAGAATGAAAATAGAATAAAGGATTATAAAAAATAACTTATATTTAACACTATTCAATTTGATTAAGTTTGTAGTAGGTAGTGTTAATAAAATTCTACAGACTTCTCCTGCTCATGTGTGCATACATTCCTTTTTTTTTTTCTGTACTGGATCATGGCCACAGAGAAAAGAATTAAAAAACAAATACAAAATAGATGTATGTTTGTAGTATGTATATACAGGGAAATCTACTCAATTGTGAACATAGTGCTGTCTCATTACATCTAACTACCATATAAAATACCTAATGGGACCTACAGCAAAAATTTGTATGGTTTGACAAGAGTAATTATTTATGACCCTGGAGAAGAAGCAATATATCTGAACAAAAACATGAATACAAATCTAAGAGCATACTTTTGAAGAATTTGAGGGAATACCTGTGTCTTAATACAGAGTTAAATATCCAGCCTCAGTATTGATAAATGTGAATTTAGCACATTATGTACATTAGATTATCAAAAATCATAATCAAGTATCGACTTGTTTACATATTATCAGATATGTGATTATCTCAGATACACAATGGATTTGATGTGCAAAGCACTCTGGATATACTGAGTCAATAGCACTAGAATAAGCAACTATGACTAAAATCCTTCAAAAAGCTGTTTATAATCTACCAAAGTAATTTTACAAAGGAGAAATAAAGACATTTCAAAAGGATTGTTCCTCAGTCTGATTGTCTTCTGCTTTGAAAGTAAACACACTATGATTATGTAGCATCTGGAGTCCATTATATTTTAATTATATTTTATACAAGTGATTCTTCCCCTAAAAAAAGTACTTGATAGATCACTATCTCTTATTTATACTGCATTGATCATTGTAGATTTGTCTTTTTTCATTTTCAGACCCAACTAAATAACTCCAGTAGGAAAGAAAAAAAAAAGGGGTGATGAGAAGTCTCAGAGAATCAATTTAACATTATGATTACTTTATGTAGTATTCACTGAAAGAAAATCTGCAGAAACGCAGTAAACAGAAAGTCATTTGGAAATTGCTGGAAAGAAGGCTCAAAAGGCTCTGGGCAAAAATTCAGCCATGGTGGAGAGAGAAAGTACAATACAGAATTTCCAGTTAGCCCCTGCAAAACACTGTCAAAGGAAGTGGGAGGCTCTCATTTCTCCAAGTTTTCATATGCTTTCTGGAAAACTTATAATCAAAAAGGTCATTTAGTCTAAGTTGTTGAATGGTCTCCATTGGCCCTGTATTTATAAAATTACAATTGCACAATCATTTAAAATATCCATAGAGAGAAACATTATGAGTAATCCTTACTATGGAATACAAGCATAAAGATAGAAAAAAAATAAAGGTCACTATAAAACAAATACTCTTGAAAGTACCTACATTTACTAGTGTAGATGGAATTTCACCACTAGCTACAATAGAAGGAATAGTTGGCAGTTGAATAAAACTCAGGTTAACAACACAACCTCCTGCAATCTTTAATGATACCAAAGATGGGTTTCCTGTACTCCTGTGATCTACTTTTTGTTTTAATAGCAGGAGATTTCACAGAAACATCTCTCCTATGAGAAAAGGCTGGGAGTATTGGGACTGTCCATCTTGGCGAACAGAAAGCCCTTGGGGGATATCATCAATGTATAAACATCTGAAGGGAATGTGCAAAGAGGACAGAGCCAGGATTTTTTCAGTTGTGTCCTGTGACAAGAGGAAAAGGGCAAAAATTGAATAATGGAGGTTCTCCCTGAACATCAGGAGACACTTTTTTTTTACTGTGAAGGTGACTGAACACTAGAATAGGTTGCTCAGGAGGGTTGTGGAATCTCAGTCCTTGGAGCTGATCCTGCGAAAAGAACTCCAGGTGATCCTTCTTGAACAAGAGGTTGGTTCAGATGGCCTCTAAAGGTCCCTTCCAACACAGCCATTTTGTGATTATGTGATGTATGGAGCAGCTTTCTCTCTCAATTTGGACAAAGAAACAACATATCTATCACTATTCACATGAGCCCTACTTTCATTGTTCCATCCTTGTCCTGAAGTTTTTTTTCTTCAACATAAGGAATGAACACATAGAGCAAAGAAATAAATCCCCTGCTCTCTCCGTCTTTCCCATTCTTTTATGCACTAATAGCTTATGCGGGAAGAAAAACTTTAATTTTAGTTTTAGATAAGACAAATTTGAATTTGAACTGCAATGTAAAATCAATAAGCCAATACATATTTTTATTTCAATGAAAAGAAACCTAGAGGTAAAGACTAGAGTTAAAGGTTCTGATCAGTCAAAATTATTAAACTACTCAGGTACTTTTTCTAATTATAGTTCCTTAGATACTCAAAATGGCAGGGAGAAGTTGAAGCTTTCCCTATTTCTCCTGCAATATGTTGCATGCAATTAGTACCTTTTGAGAAAATGTCACTTTGCATTCTTGGTTTCAGATGCTCAGATAGTCTGCATGCAGATGGCAGATTAAGACCTTCATAAAGTTAATCATATGAAAGCGGAGGAAAAAGTTCTCCTAGAGACTGAGTTGAATATGTAAATATAGAAAAACGTAATTTGCTTCGCATTAAATGGAAACCTTTTTACTTTAAGGAAAACGTCTAGAAAAAGCTTAATATTTCAGTAAGTTTCTTACAAATTATCTACATCTTGTTTAAAATAAAAGTAAGCACTTGAGGGTCATGACATTCACAGAGTTTCAACTTTAGCATCAATAATTTTTTGAATTCATGCAAAATGTCACATAGTGCACACATAATATCATGCTGGTGACTCAACAGAGCTAATATTTATGCCCGTGTGGAAATTTCAGATTTAGTTGCCAGTTCCTTTTTAACAACATGTTTATTATAAAATTAATTATTGATTAAATTAATATTATTATTAAATAATTACTAAAATTAACACTGAAATGGGATTGTGAAAAGTACACACAAATATAAAATATTTTTAGATTGTGTATATTTAACATTGGTTTCATATGGAGCCCAAATTTGATAGTAATATATCGGTATTTATCAGAGTAGAAATTTATTTTTGTTACATGAAAAGTGGGATATAAATAATTTTGTTCATTTATGGATGTAATATGTAAATTTTAAGAATTTCCTAAGTTAAAGCTAAATTTAGTACTGTCTGATGAGCTTAATTCTTAAAGCATCACAAGTCCAGGAGGAATTAAATAGTAACCCAAAGCAATGATATTCACTAAGCTATATGCATTTAACTATGTAACATTCATGAATATACAAAAATTTGCATACAAAGTTTCTTACAGACCAGTTTTAACACATAATCAAGTCACAAAAATTACCTTAAAAACAGAGTTACAAGAATTATCCATATTTGTACTTCATTTTCTTCTGTATAGAAGAAAACTGTCTAGATAAAAGTGTCCATTAAAACTGTCTAGATAGACCATGAACATTTAACTCTGGACAATCAAATAGAGCATAATATTTTCTCCTTTGAATAAATATCAAAGATAGGAAAAATGTAAACCCAATGGTCTTTTATGCTGAGCACTGTAATTTAATAGTAGGACAAATTACAGCCACATAATCAGGCATTCTATATTGATGCACATTCCTTTTTAATATCCTCTAACATGACTACCATGCAGCTTTTCTGCTTTCACCACCACTACTACTGCATCAACATGTCACCTAAATAACTGCAATTAAGCATTCTCTGTAGCTGCTGATTACAGGATGCTGATGAACATTCCCAGTGGGTTTAGCAGACTCTTTCATAACAACGACAATAATTATCTCATATTATAATGTCTGTGCTTCTGAAGACTTCTTAAATAATCTAAAATTTTAATTGTACAGACTGTTGATTAATTCAGCCTAAAGTTCAACAGGAGCTTAATCAAAAAGGTTCAAGTATCACATCACTAACATCTATTAAGAAATATGGTAATATACATCCTAGGAAATAAGTACTTAAGCTACTTGGTCTTTCAACCAAAGCAAACTTTTGCAAAGGTCCACTGCCCTTTTGAAAAGAGCATTGGAATTTCTTTTGTCACTTTCCACTGCAAGGAAACAAACATTTTTTTTCTTTCTTTTCAGCGAGGATTTCTTCATTTTGTTGAGTTCCTTGACACTTTGCATTGAGAATAATAACATTCAAAAAGCCAAAATGCAGAATTTCCATGTCTCAAATAAAACTGTTATTATCTTTACAGTTTTGAAAACTAATGGATCATAATTTTTTAACTGAAACGAGGTGAATTCAGTTGTGCAGTACTCACCTGGACCAGTGCAGAGTCTGTGATGATCTCTAAACTCCTTACAAACTGTATCCATCACATTATATTTTCTTCTTTTTATTCCTGCATAGAAAAAGTATTCCATGCAATGAGTGGGAATCCCTTTGGTTTATCCCATCACAGATGGTTTTAGAGGCTACATTCCTTTGAATATGTGTACATCAGCAGAAAGACATTTTAAAATTTTGTTTCCTAATTGTGGTCCATGTTCAACTCAGTCAAATCATTTGTTAAATCACACACAAAGATGCAATCTATGACAGCTTTCTCTAAAATCAGTAAGGGCCATACATGTTAATGTGATGTTCATATGTCAGGAAAGACTAGTGTAGAACCTGTGCTACTAATTTCTGGCAATTTTAAGAAATGAGTAATCATTTCCATCTTTCCCCTCAAATGCTGAAGAACATAACACATCTCAGCATAACTACCTTCTGAACAATCTGCCTCCTCATTCTCATTAGTTATTTTAGATATATATACAGCATTAACTTCTTAGTGTATTTTTTTAAAAAAATACATTTTTACTCCTTTCATGTTTGGATCAAAAGCTTATTTTTCCATCTACCTTATCTGTTGCTCAGTATGCCCCTCTTTTTTAATAAAGGGAGGAAAAATATTCTTGAGGCAAAACATCTATGTAAACATTCCAAAACTTGTCCTGGATTAATAAGGTATAATTCCATTTGAATCAATGAAACTTTGGTAAGTCTGGGAGTGTCTGTGTTGAGGTATATTCTCTGAGTATTCATTTTGACTACATTGCTTCTTGGAAACTAAAGACTATAAGAAAGTAAATATGTAAGACCCACATTCACATTAAATACACGGCTTTGTTGGTTTCTCTCTGCTATGCTGTGAAAGACAGTAATTTTCTTCATTGCAGTGTCTTGATATAGCATCAACAAAACCATTTGTAGCTTCTTAAAAGCTTTCTCCAAGAAAAATAGTTCTCAAACAGCACAATAAGCCACCTAAGGTGTACATGTAAAGATACATATGCATATGCATGCAATATGTATGCATACATGTATTTAAATATATTCCGTGTGAGACTGAAATTTTAAAGGTTCATGAGTCAAACAATCAGCCACTTTCAAAAGCAGCAGGTGCTTTTCTCCGGCCAGGTTTTCACCCTGCAACTGAAAGGGAGGAGGGGTGGGGGAGATGTGGTGGTGAAGCCTCTGATCTGCATAAGAATAGCCCAGGTGCAGCAGGGTTGAGCACCTGTCACCACAGGATGACCAAGACAAATTGACCTTTATTTAACACCAAGCCGGGTTTTGAGTCTGATAAGGGAAAAGGCTAAATCAGAGATTATGTTTTTAATCATGCAAATATCCTCCCTCCCAATGAGGCTCAGCTGTAAAACTCCACCCCCACCCCTGGGGGAGGAATGGGGACATTCACTTGTAGGTCCTAAGGTATCTACCCCTTTTCATAAGGCATAACTGGCTCCACTACACCAGCATAAGAAACTGGGGTCATGTCTTAGAAGGGGTCACGAACTATCAAAGACTTCTAAAGTGCCCCCAGACTCATTTCTGGGGCCTTCTACCAGAGGACCATGTATGATCCAAAGTGTTACATGAGACAGTATAAAATTCCCCTCCAGGGAGGATACCTGGGCATTTCTACCTGAATCTGAGTATATATTCCCCACTAAACCCTTTTCTCATCGACCTCCCCCATCCACGGTGGATCAAGACTGTGACCATCACTTCAAACAACAGACATCAAAACTGCAGCAATCAAATCTTATCTCTGCATCCATGGCCAGAGATATCTTTTGTCTCCACTATCTACTCTTATTCCTTCTTTTTCTTTCTTTCCCTTATATATTTTCTTACCAGGTATTTTTATACTTTTGTATTACTATATTGCTGTAGATAATAACCAAAATGGCTATAGAGTTCCTTTCCATTGCAACCAAATTGCTATAAAATAAACCCAGCATACATATGTACAAACACCCATCATTCAGTGTTGCTTCGCTCTAATCCACCCCAAGGGGTCTATTAACAAGACCCTTAGCTGGCCCTCCTCTGTGATGGGTCATAGCAAAAGTGTGTTTATTGATCAGGTGAACAAACAGCTCAAGGTCACGTATTTGAAAGTGTAGGAGTAGAAATGAAGCAACTCCTACGACTGGGTCATTCATAGGATCTGTCTTTAAGGGTGTTTCCAAAGTTTCTTTATCATACCTTCCCATCCAATTAAAAATACTTTAGCAAAAAGAGAATATTATTTCAACTGGGGAACAAAAGTTCAGTTTGTAAACGCAATCTTTAAATCCTATGCTGACAAGCGTTTTTGAGAGGGATGGATGGAATTAGTTAGGAAAACTAATAGATTCTATCCTAAAGCAAGAAATAGTAATGATTCTTTAAATCAAGTTATTTTCAGATGTGTTCTCTTGTTTTCTTCATTACTTCTGCCCTTCAGTCTTGGGATGCTCTGGCCTTCTCCAGCTGTTACCGTTGAAAGCTTTTTTGAGAGATTCTGTTGACCTTTATGTTCCAGGCAGCAGTTAAGTTTACCTACGATAGCCTATCCTTATGAATAGTCTGGGAAAAAAAACAGGTCATCTTTGCCCTTTAATTCCCTCTAATACAAGAGAAAAGAGTAAGGGTGGAAGGAAATCAATCGTAACTTATCCCTTGACGAGTATCAGCAAACACTGTGTCACAAAACCAATGTGAAGAAATGGAGTATGGATTTTCTGCTGACATTTGTAAAGTGTTTGTGTCAAAGTATTTTTCTAATATAGCAAAGGTTACAGTTTAACAAATTAAAGCACATGTTTCTTTTGAACTGACATGTTGGTCATTTGGGTTAATTTAAATGGCTTGTGTTTTTCTAATAAACTCTCAACCTAACCCACTGTGATAATGGCCAGTCTTTGCATTAATCTGCAATAAGTAATTGCTTTTTCATCAAAATGAGCTGAATGGCAACAGTGTAATAGTCCATGACTTTATCTAACAGAATTTGGAGGAAATACTATATGCCATTTAAAAATGTGCCCAGAAGTGAATTTGCATTGCAAAAATCTAGGCAATGATTTAGGTTTAATATCTCTAATTTCAGTGGGCTAAAGTGCTCTTTGATGTTACAGGAATTCTTGAATGAAATAGCTATTTTCATTAGAGTTATAGCTTCTATTGCCAAATTTCCTATGAAAGACAAAGCCTGTCTTTGTTTTCCTAATCTCCATGACTGTATTTGCTTTAAATTAGTTTATATATAAAAATATATTTAGCACTTTTGAATTATGGTGTAATAAACTATAAGGAAGACATCATAGATGCTAAGGTGTAATTGGACTGTCATGTATTATGTCAGTAATCATCATCCTAGGAAATTAATTCCACTTTTACTAAGAATTGACTGCTAAATATAATTTTGCAAGTATTTTCTGTGTGCTACTCACAGAGTTTTTTGATTTACTTATGCATGTCTCTTGAGAAAATCTTTCATAAATGTAGTATCATTATAAAGCTATGTTCTATAACGTTTTATGTGTGGTTCATGAAAATATTTTGTTTTCCTAGAAGACTGTTCAGTACTAGTGCTAATTTCTTTGTATGAATAAACCCAAAATCCCAACTTTTTTTTTCTGTATTGAATAACAAATATAATTTCAGAAGAAGTATGTTTTCCAAATCATAGATGTAGATTTTTCAGACCATCATTTTCCAAATGGTTGAGATCATTTGGATGTCAAAGCCATAGAGGGGATTCTTCTTTTTTAAGTCTGAAGATTGCAGTGAGACGATAAAATAAGGAAATTTAGTATTAAGTGTGGTCTAACTGGTCCCTAACAAGAATGGTTTCACTCACAGTATGTGCTAACTGCAATGCTGACAACTTTAAGTGACCATCTTTAAATTATTCACATTGCTACACATGACCAAAATGGTTTTTAGTTTTCCATTGCCTTTGGTGTCTGGGGAAAAATAATGAAATATGTGTTTCCCAAGGCTTCAACATTTAACTAAAACCTTCACAGATTTTGCCTAACTGCACATATATGCATATAAGAGTACTGTGAATGGTGTGGGAAAGGTCTGTTAAGAAAATGAAGAGTGTTGAAGAGCATAAATGAAATCTATCTAGGTCTGAGGTTGGACTCTCCTATTAGGTGAGGTGGGACCATGTATTTTCAGGATTCCTCCATAGATGAAGAGCACAGCAAAAACCTGCTTCATTCTGTGTGTAAATTACATGATCAACACTTGTGCAAAGTGTCTCTGCATAATATAACAAATGGAATGTCTTTTAAAGAATAATTTCCATATTTTCTTCTGCTGAATATAATAGTAAGAACCAACTACTATAATAAATATTACAAACGTCACAACACCCCAAAATACCAAGAACATGCAAAGAATCAATCTACAGCACAATGATAGTCAATTACTTAACAGTGTGTGCTAATTTGAACATGTGGGTGTCCTTGACACAATTCTTGTTTAGGAGCAATCAATTCTTAGACATGCTTGTGAGCCCAAGGGGACTTATAACAAAAGGAGAAAACACTGAGATTGGATTCACTGACACTTAATTTCAATTTTAATAAAACAATTTTAATTCATCTTCAAAATATAACAAATGGATTTAGAATATAATAAATGAATCTTTTCAAATGGATCTTGGTGATCTTGGTCACAGCACCAAGACTGACAGAGTTGAAGAAGTGCCTGGACAATCCTTTGAGGCACATGGTGGAATTCCTGGGGCAGTTCTGTGGAAGGCCTGGAGTTGGGCTAAGGTAACTTCCAACTCAGGATATTCTATGATTCCATACTGAATGAAGCAATGTTATTAAAATAAGAAAGCAAAGTGTTACAAAATGCAAGCAAGAACCAGACAGTTCAAGTGCCAGCTAACACACAGGTACTTTGTAGACTTTCTTCATGTAAACTGTTCAGATATAATGTAATTTACATTTTATTTACTTATAAAATGTGAATATTCAGCTTCTTTGACTTGGGTTCTCACAAAGTGAATGTGACACTATGTACATATATAATTTGTTTGATTCCTTCAATACAGAATTCTGTAATGACAGGTTCAATTTATTTTTCCATGTAGCTCTGAAGAATGACTTTATGAGATAAAGATAATTTTCAACCAACCATTTTTCATTGCAGAAATACAGTTTTGCCAGAATTCTAATGCTTTTACTCACAAACTTCAGCAGCAGCAGATTTTGTTCTTTAGACTCATCTTGAGCTCAGGAGAGACTTCTGATTTATTCTTGAAATAAGGGACTAAAAGAATAAACAAGGCATAAACATGACATGAAGGATAATAAGATGTAATCTTTTCATCAGGCAAAATGACCAGGAATATAATCTGACACAACTGCCCAGCCTGGTGACGATGGGTTTTGGCCTTGCAGGAGCATAATTTTTATTGGCAAGGTTTTATCCACCATGAAAGCAAACAAGCAATATGCTCCAGAAACTCTTAAACTTTAGTTTAGTTTTGAACAGGAATTCAGAAATTTTGCAAAAATTACCTTTCTGACTTCTTCCTGCCCTCTGGATTGCTAGTTATTACCTTATTACCCTGTTTATTTCAGGCCAGTCCTTTTAAATCTCTTTCAAATCTGCCATGTTTCTGCAGTCCTTGCCATGTTCCCTTCTACAAACTATGAATTAATTTTGAAAGAAACAATTGTGGTACTGTGGAGTGGTCCTGGATCAATGCACATGGTGGATAACACACTCTAATAAACTTGTACATGATGGCAATGCTAATATGCAACACACTTCTAACTCATTTCATCAGCACAGTTCCCAGAAAGAAACTAATAAAGCATAAAGGACATTTGTTTGTGGGAACCTAAAAAAGAAGCAGACTCAAAACTACCTCTATTATAAAACCAGTCAAAGAATTAGCGAGAGAATTTCAAGTTACTTAAGTATCAGAAAAGGCAGAGAAATGGCAATGACAAAAAATGCTACAAAAAAGAAGTAAAAGAGAGGAAATGAATTTACATAAACCCCTGACTGCTGCCTGTGGCCTGTCTGAGAAAACTGAGCTTCTAACTGTAGAAAAATGTGGGAAATCTCTTCACCAGCATGAGAATTCCTCCCACTCTGTTGTGTCTAGCAGTTTCAGTTCTTCTCAGACAGATGAATTACTGAACAGTAAAATGTCCCTAGGTCACTGATCTTGGGGGAGGGAGTGGTAAGATGTTTCCTGAGCTGATAGAAACAGGAAAAATTCCAAAAAGATCCGAAATATGCCTTCAGTCTTAGGGGTTGATTCAGGACAATAATTGAGTGAAGATACTATTCTACTGCATTTCTAGGACATACCAAGGTGTGCCCATACTTAAAAGGATGGATGCTTCTATTCATGGAGCATATGTATGACTAAAATAAAGTAGTATTCCAGTGAAAATCAAAATATTGAACATTAATATTCATCTGGCAATAGAAGAAGGAACAATCTAAGACCACAAAGGAGTTTGTGCACATTTTTCTGCAGCCGTTCAAGCAAGGTGGAAACCTTGTCTTTATCAAAATATTATACAAGAAATTTCCAAAAGCAAAATTTACTCTAGAATATAATCAAGAAAAGTTACTAATCCAAAATTTATCTTCAAAACAGACGTTCAAAGAACACTATTTCTCTAAAAGCATAATTTGAAAGATGCACTGAGTTGGGTGCCTACAGAAATTGACAGTTCTTGCTCAGAGGATTTATGCATATATACAGAACAAGCATCAAAAGAATATGTCCCTACCAATACAGAATTTTTTACTGGTTTACTTGATTTACTAGTTTTGATGCTGAGCAAAGCTTGCTGCCAATTGACTTGAACTCTTTCCATTTCATACCTATAAATAAGATTTGAATTATTTATCTTGGATCTATCGCTTCTCATACTCTAGACTTTTGAAATATAAGAAGTTATATGGGACTGCTTTTTATGAAGGGCTTCTAGTGAAAGTGTTCTTATACAGCTGTGATGTTCTTCTACTAAAAAAAAAACATTAAATATTTGTTATGTATCTGGTTCACCTACATCAGATAAGGCTGTCCTTTCTGCCCTGAAGAATTCCCTTTTCATGTCCTTACCTGATCTGTCACAACTTTCAACATAATCAGAATTTTAATGCACTTTAACCTAAATCACAGTCACTTCCTCCTATAAAAAGCATAAGACTGTAAAATTGGATTAGCACCATAGAGTGCAATATGTAATTTTAAATCAGTATAAAATAGGGTTGTAGACCAGCATTTAGGAAGTTTTGATTCCAATAAGATTTGACAATGAAAGAAAAAAGAAGAAAAACAAAGCAGTGCTTGATTTCAGAGTAATAGTCTCATCACTAATTAAGTTCTGGACTGTGATTATAAAGCATTTAAATTTTTTCTGTGATAGATATTTGATGCTTAACTAATAAAGTAAGTTTTGTAATAAAATAAACAGAAATGGTTTGAAAAGGGGTAAGGAAGTTCATAACATTAACAGATGTAGAGCACTTAAAAATAATAGGGAAATAAAATAGAAGTATTCAAAATTTTTTCAAGGAATCCTGTGTGGATTCACATGTAAAGAAACAATGAATTTGTGGGGAAAAGTAGATGCAAAACCTTTTTAATGTGCATCTCTAAAAATTATAGGTTATATATGATAGCCTATATTTTACAGGTGAATTGTATACCAGAGATGTGTATTTCAGATTTGCTCTATTTAGATGTGACTTTCAATATAGAAAAATAACTTTGGATGTCCCTCTGGAATATTTTAATGGCTCATAGTACTGTAATGACATCTGTGTATGGTACCTCAATTTACAGTGATTTACACTTTCTCAAGTTACAGTGATTGCTTCCAAAAACTTTGTCCAACACAAACATAGGTCTGTAAACTTTGAGGAGGAAAATGTAGCTCTCCTTTTCACCACTGTCGATAATCCCAGTCCATATCCTTGGAATCTATCACAACTTTTCAAATCAAAGATATTCATTACTAGAATGGTAAATATCCTGCTACATATTTAAAAGTACTTACAATGTATGAGGGGAAAAAAAGGCAGTCTTCCTACTCATGGATGAATCCTTTTTATAAAAACATAATAGTCTTTTTGCTTAGAAACATACCAGAATTTAATCACAGAAAAAGTTCCCCCTCAGAACAGTCTAAATAAAATCAAACAGATTTGTTCATTCTTATCTCAATAACCACTTCCTAGAATAAAGTCATTACTTCTGCCATTATTTAGGACTGTTTGTGTATCTAGTAGTTGATCACAGAATTTCAAAGATACAGAATCAAACCTACTATTACATTTAACCTATTTTTCCCCTCATATGCAGAAGGGAAATCTTAAATGAAAACATACCAGTGGTTTTATCTCAAAAGACAAATATAAGACATTAATCACCCTAGGTTTCTTTTAAAGCCTGTGATGAGAAATTACACCTTTGGAGACCAGTTATTCTTAGCTACATATTTTAGTAGGAGTTGAAACAATCCCTCCAGAGATCTACTTTTCCCTAGGTAAAGGTGAAAAGTCCATAGTTAGGTAATGTTTAGACACTTAAGCAGACTGGGAAGAAAAGTTTTCTTGGAAAATTATATACGTTCCTCTTGAGAAAAGCTCTTAAAGTTAAAAGAAGTAACAATAATGCAGGGCATGTGATGTAGGTAGTAAGTCTCAGCAAACCTTGTCCCTTTCATTGCCTGCTTCAATTACAGTTTTCACCAAAGAAGCTCTTCAGAGGTTCCACCTTTGTCAAACAGTCAAATTCCAACAACTCTGTTGCCTCAGAAATAAATTGGACCTCTTCACTTGTTCACTTGTTCTTTAAGTATCTGGGGATACTTGCCCAAAAAATAACCTGTATTCTTATCTTTTTTTCTTTCCATTCACTATTTTATATTATTTAGAATCATATTGACATGAAAAAAAGGTTAAAAATGGCCAGTGAAGTGTTATTCTGTCAGATTCAATTTGCTTATTTGTTCATCATTCACCAGTCAACTACAAAGATGTTTCAAAGACAAGCCTTTTGGGGAAGATATATGTATAATTGACCTCCTTTTTGGGGGTTAACAGCAGCAGCACTTACTTGCAATCTTCACTAAATGTCAGATAGGTGTAATTCAATAGCAAATAATAAGTCACTGTATGTTATGGTCCAGCCATCAAATATTCAGACATGGTTTGAACAGTCCTGCCCTCAAGGAGTGCATAAAGGGCTGTAGCCTTACCATTAAATATAGTCTTCTTCTTAGTCTTAGTAGTACTTCACAGATGCAAAAACTAAGGTTTTTCTTTTTATAATGAAACAGTAACAGAATTTTCTGATAATGTTATATTGCGCATATGTTATAAAAGCCTCTTTGTTTAGTTGAATACTGGTGAAGTTTGCAAACAAATTCAGTAACTCCAAATCCACTGTGCTTGAAAAAAGTGTTGCCTGTAGCCACTAATTTGTTGATGTGCAATTTTGCACTGTGCTTTCAGAGAGAACAACCCTTTTCAGGCTCTAATCCAGATATAATCATTACTTTATTTTTATTTTTAATTTAGTGTGGAGAGCTACAGCATAAAGGTTGCCAACAACAATTAATAGATTTGAAGATTTAGAAGTAAATTACTAAATATAATGAGATGTAGACTTAATTTGCATTTACCATTAAAAATAAAAAGAAACTGGACATCAGCCAGTGCTCTTAAGCCAGACTTATTAACACTCAGAAATGCTGTCACAGCTCATGTGTACATGGGACATTAGTCATGCAGTTTGTTAATCTAATGTAATATGGAACATAATTTATCAGGACATCAAAATAATAGCTTTTACTCCATTTTCCCATCTATGTGAGGATATGCACAATAGACTCTGAAGTTACACATGCACTCTATTAGAGCTAATTTAAACTAGATGATACAATTAATGTGGTTCTTAGTAAAAAACATTAACACTTAATGTAAAATTCTAATCATAATAAAATTGAATAACATTGGGAGGAAATGTGGTGTATAACTGTAAAACTGTAATATTTTTAATTTCTTAAAAAATAAAAATAAAAAAAGAGAAATAAAAAGGAAAATCAAAAATAATGAAGGGAAAATCAAAAGTATCGTGTCAACTAGACCAGCTATTGCCTCCAGCTTTGTTCACTGTATCTTATTTTTCATGGGGATGTGACATTTCAGTCACTTCCAGAAATGATGAGTTCTCTAATTCCTGAAATTTAGATGCAAGACAGGAAAATGGAACAGGTGGTCATGATATGAATAATAATCCATTCATACTATACACTGTGCTGTTATAAAAATTGAACTTTAAACATTCTGCTTAGGAAAGTATCCCAATAATGTAATGAAACTGTCTTAACTTTTCTGTAGCTTATGACTAAATTTTAATGCAAGCATTAGTCAAAATTTCCAAGACTGTAATTTGTGGCCTTTCCCAGAAAATTGCAATTAATCACTTGTTGACATTTTGTTTATCAGCTCATTTACGTTTTTTTTATGTCTTATTTCCTCAATTTTCTTTTTACACATGCAAGGAAGAGCAACAGAAAAACTATACTCAAGTTATTTGGCAAATGACAGTATGCTATAGGAATGTTTGTGGATAAAGGTCTTCAAAAATGTAGTTCACCATAAAGACAGACTATGTGGAGTCATACAGATGAAATCAACATCACAAGCACATTATAGAGTATAAATATAGGGTGATAAATAAAAATGAACAGATTTGGGACTGATTAGCAGGAAATAATAAAAGTATTTTTACTTTTATTATTTGTAAACAAATGTTACAATTTGTGATGGTTTCTGGATTGTAGCCTTGGAGAATGAAATCATCTGACTTACTGCAGGACAAGAAACCAATACATACAAGAATCTATACCGAGAAATTTAAAGACAAAAGAAATAGCTCTCTTTTCATTTCTTTTCCAAAATTCTAAAGGTCTTCAGGAAATCTGAATGCTTATTTGGATCTTGTCTGGTCTTCTCACAAGCATGAGAAAAGTAAAATTTAACCATTTAAAAAGTTTTGTTAAAGTTTTTCTCTACTATAGGAAAGTAAGGGAGAGAGTTGAGTTGAATAGTTGATAATGTTGGGGGCAGGGGGGAGGGGGAGAAGTGGGAGACATGTCTTAAAGACCTAATTTGCTGATCCTTCTGGGACTGTACAGGGTAAGGAAGGGGAATTAGCAGCTGCTGCTCTATGAATGCCCTAAATATTTTCTTGTCCCTCTCAACAGAATGATCTGCTAAGCTTTTCAAAGGAAACGTAGGTATTAAAGCTGTGATGGCCCCAGGCAACTGCCTGCTTAGTCTGCATCTAGGTTATTAAGAAAGTTCTGGGGAGGTGAGGTGGAAGCCATGGGGTGGATGCCATGAAGAAATAAAATGGGGAAAAAAGGAACATTGGCACTTTCAGGTGCTACTGTACATTATTTCTGAGCTTTATTTGCGTAGCTACTTGCACTGGAAGCTGGTAAAGAATTTATACGAGAATATATTTATACCAAATATAGAAAAAGGTTTTAAATTGAGATTTTGTTTGTCTGGTAGGCTGCCTTTTGCTTTTCTCTCAGGTTTACACTTTAAGGTTCCTGGAATCCTTTGAAAAGTCTGTGTGTGTGTGCACTACTGCATTCAGCTCGACACCTTCTCATTGTCTGGCTTACCTATAAGCCTTGGCATGGATATGAGCACCAAGGAGATTTGGAAGACCTTTCTGTGCAAAAGCAACAGAAACATGTTTTAGTCCTGTCTTAACTCTGCAAGTGGTCAGATGGAGCAACCAAAAGCTCCCATTTCCTTTCTTAACTAAGCTGAAATACCTGCTGCCCTTGTTTTTTCTCCCTGGAATGCAAAATTGGCTGAAACAAGACGAGCTGAAGGAGATTTCTATGCCTTTTTTCCATGCTATGGGAAAACAAGTCAGTGTGCTGTTTGCTTTCTGTTGTACCTCTTAATGCACAACACCTGCAGAGTCAAGCTCCAGAGTGACACATTGGTTTCCCCACACCAGGTGAGGCCAAAGGAATTAGGATGTAACCCCATTCTTTACACCCTTCTGGTGAGAACAGACTTGCAGCTGTAGTGGCAGATCCCACTTGGGCTTAATGTTTCATAAGGGAACATCTCTTCCCAAGTCATGAATGGTTATTGCACTTTACTCTGAGCTTTAAGGTCCGTCATCCCAAGGAAAATCCTGAAATGTATCAGATGGACAAGGGATTTAGCTTCTTTTCTTATAGGTCTGGAACAAAGGAAAAAGTATGGAAATAGCTGGAAACAAAAGAGAAATTACATATTACAAGTGCACTTGCTGGGAAAAATTTATAAGGATTGTATTGAAAGCAGATGTTTCAGCTTGGAACACTAAGTCTGTTTTAGAAAGAAGTAGGAGAAAAAGCATGTAAAATCAATTGACATTTTCAGAAGATAACCCAATCATTTATAATCTTTGCATCATTCATAATTAAGTCAGATTATTAGTCTAAAAGCAGAATGAAACTGTCATAGAAGTACTTCTATGAAAGCATCAGTAGCATACTTAATGTTTACTAGAATTTATGAAAAATTAGGTGGAAGAAAGATCACTCCTAAGAAAGGGAAGTATGCCATGCTGCATTTTAATAAGGGGCTGGCTGAATTTAGTTTTAGCACATTAGTATTGTACTATAAAATTGCACTAAATCACAGTAAGTGTTTTTAAAATACACATAATGTGGAATTGCTATATGTGCATTTGAATGTAGAGAAGGTAACAGATGGACATCACTTGAAAAATAATTTTCTTTTTTTTCAAGGCTCTCTGATTATAAACATATAACAGTAAGCTTTTGTGATATTCATGCTTATCATTAATAACGTCTGACCACTTGAATAATCAGAACTAGGAAAAGCTATTTTAAGCATTCCAGATTACTATAAAATAATGGTATGTAGTAGCTTAGTAATTAGTCAGAGTAAAGTATAAAGTTTAAGTAATGTAAATTATCTCTGTCTTAATATTTCTCAGATTACATTAAAGATTTTGGTCCTTATTCATCCCCTTTTAACTGAAGGAGGAAATAAACTAATTCCAACTGGAATTCACATAGTATAAAATTCAAAACCAAGCCTTTTTCTCTCATAAAATTATAAACAGGTAAAGCACAAAGAATGTTTTCTCCATCAGCTCTTTGACGAAATCCATCCTGTTTTGAAGCCATGAAGAAGAAGTGAGTTGCTGATTGAGTAAGTCTGAGACATTTTTCATTCAAGCAATTCTTCTGGAGGGATGGGAAAAAGACTTGCTGAAGGACAATAAAGTACTATTTTGTTGTGTTAAACAGTAACAAATACCAAGAGCGGCACTTGATAAAAGAAAAATGTCTGTGAGGAACAACTTGGTCTGTTGGGGGAGGGGGGAGAGCAAAGATAACTAACACCAAACATTCTTCAGTTGGAGAATGCTTTAGTTGTCAGCCAGACAATTGCTATGTTTTTCTAAAATGACCATGTATATTTTTCTTACAGTTTCATTTATATGTGTCATTGTTTCATGCTCAAAGTGCTCGCTAAATGAATGTTTTTATCTATGAAGCTGTCTAGTAACGACATGTAGCAAGATCAGAAATTTCCACTAGCTTAAGTTAATGCTATATTCTAGTCTCAAGAGAGATCAATAGTTATTTCAACATGGTCTGTTAAAAAAAAAAAAAAACCAAACAAAAACCACACACCGAAAGTGGGGTTTTTTGAGTATTGTGTGTGGTTTGTGTTGTCAGATTTCTTTTTGTACACTTTCTTTATTTTAGTCTTTGACTTGGTGTTACTTGGTGAGCCATTAAATTGATTTAAAAATAAATTTGAGTGACAGCACAGCTTTCATGAAACAAGAGCTCAAAAGTAAGAACAAAGAGCTGATAAGGAAAATATGTGTGTTTAGACTTTTTTTATATGTGAAGGTAAGATTCAGAAATGAGCTGGGGTGTTAACTGACCACAGCTTTTGAGCCCTCAACACCTAGTGGACTTCATAAGCTTGAGCAGTGTATGTATGTTCTCTGTGCAAGCATGGGGAAAGCTGTGGAGCTTAGGAATGGAGTTTACCATAACTAGTTCATAGCTGCTGGAAGTGTCAGACAAATCTGAAGAAGAAATTCCCCTAATTTTACTGGAGAGTGTATCTGATTGATCTTAGTTTGATAACGTATGGACAACAGTTTTCACAGTCTGAAAATTTCTTTTGGAGATAGGATTGAGATCTACATTAGATTAGATTGAACTAAGCAGCACAAGTGAATGTGTCCTTTCAAATTAAAGTGCCTGGAGCAGTGCCTGTAAGATTCATAGGACCAGTGAGAGAATGAACATTTGGGAAGTTATGTCCATGGCTCAGTGGGGTAAGCCCCAGAAAAATTATATTTAAAGCATGTAAGTATCAAGTTAAAGTACGATGAAAAAAACTGACCATAGTAAATGTATAAAATATATAGAACATATAGAATTCAAAATTAAAAGATAGGAAACAGAATTGTTCCATTTCTGGACAGGAGGACACAGAATTGAAATCCATTTCCTCATCACATTTATAGGTGAACTGAAAATTGCATCAAGAGGCAATCCAAGTAATATGGACCCTGGCAGCCAGGATTAATACATATGAGGTTCAGACAGTTCTACAAAAAAACTCTAATACTGATTGGGTAATAAAGACACAAATGGAATACAGTAAAATTTTAATAGAAAATTAAAGATGTGGGAAAACAGAGCTCTGATTTGACCTATACAGAGACACAATTCTGAGCTGACTCTTTGCTCTTAAGAATAGGGAGAATATAATAATGATATTATAAAGATAGATATATAAAAATGTACGGTAGTCAGAAGTAGGTCATAGTCAGAAAAACAAAAAGAACCTTAAAAATTGTTAGAAATAAAAAAGAGGAAAAAACCCTGCAAAGCATCAGTAAATCATATTATATATCTACAGTTTTGAATACAGAGTGAATACTAGTAACATTGAAAAATATTCAGAAAGGAGTAAAAAAGGGTCATCCATCAAATGGGTAGAATGATTTCCATAAGGAGACTAACACTCATCAGCTTGGCAAAAAAATACCAAAATGAAATATGACAAATGACTACAAAACCATGAGTGGCAGTGAGAAGATGAATAATGATGAACAATGTTCACTGTGGTTTCCAGTGAAAGACCAGAGGGACATTAAGTGAAACTGGAATGTGGCCAATTCACATGAACAAAGCAAGATATTCTTTCTACCAGTTTATAATTACTGTGTTTTACAGAAACTCTAAGATTATCCATGTTAAATGGAGAAAACTAATAGAGGAGAAATCCTTTGCAACACATATAAGAATAGTTTATGATTCCATGAAACAATTATTTGGAAACTAGGAGAATGTTTTGGGGAAGTATCGCAGCGCAGCTATCGAGTTTTTTTTCATTTTCATATACATTGACCAAAATAAGACTGATTTGGCAGTCATAGCCACATCAGCACAGGTTAAAAATCCCAAAGAGCAGTAGAATGTTCACATCAGTGAGCTCTAGAAATTTGCTTTCTATGTCCTGTGCCATAATTTCTTCCCCTTGTGAAAGGGAAAGAGAGAGTGTAATTTTGAACCTTCATAGGCTATTCTGGAAACTGAACCAGGTCTGTTGGTCCTGGTGAGTAATCCTCAAGGATTGTTCCTTTAAATTAAATTACTCTGCTTTTGTTTCAGCAGCCACTGTCAGTATGCGAACTTTGAGAGCACATGTAGAAGATGCAACAGTTGGGGACACTTGCTTTGTTTGTTAAATGTTGACATTTCCAGGTGTTCTCTACCAACCCATGTATCAGCAAACAGCCACCTCTTATGAAACCAAATACAAGCATCTGGATCCCCAGACTCTTCCAAGTATAAGCCCATTAACGTAAAGAAGAAAAGTGTTCTGGGTGAAAATCTGGGCTTAGTGTCCCAAATACATGGGAGGAGTTCCAGTCTTACAAGGGTGTCTCAAGCCATCTCCTCATTTCTGGATTCTGAAGAGCAGCTACAAGTTACTGAGATGCACAGAGTCTTTCAGATTTCCAGTGAAAATTCAATGACCACTTAGTAAGTATTCACTGGTGTGGCAATGCTATCCTTTTAGCTGAAGTAGTCCTCTTTCTCTCCTGTTCAGTCATCTGATGCATGTGATCTGAGCAATCATAAGAACCTGTGCTTTGAATTTTAATTACATTCAACCAAATCCCAGCGTCTGAGTGCATATATCATTTGACGCAATAGAGTTATAACAGGAATTCTGCAGACATGTGGATTGCAAATTTAGCAGTAATCATGTTTTTATTATTAGATTCGGTTCTCAAAGGACGGTATTACATTAATAGCATTTCTGTAGAGATTTTAGAAGGGTGCACTTTTTTTTCTGTAGATTGACTTTCAGCAAACAGTCTCTAGATTGTTTGTACTTATTGCTACATTTGTGTCATTTTTACAAATTTAGTCCTTCTAAGTACCTAAGACAATAAATGAAAGAAAGAAATCTTTGTGGTTACAGACAGCACAAACCTTGTCCCTTGTCATGTCAAATGCATGTTTTATTTCCTTAGGGCTGTAGGGCTATGACTACTTACTAAAAAAACAGATAAATAGTGCAATGTTTGCAGTAAAGAAAGTTGATGGTATCTCATTTACTAAGTGGATATGCCTATTTAAAAGATATTAATATCTTGATAGAAGATTTTGCAGAAAATTAATCAAACAAAAGGCTCTTATCTCTGCCTAATACACACTGAAATTAAGTAACTATATAATAGGATTCTGTATCTCACTGGTAGGCTACACATTCAGAGATGTTTAAAGCATCCTTTCCCTGTGAGACTATCATTCAGGAAAAATCACATGTGCTTGTTAAAAAAATACTAAAGGTTTATTGAGCATAATAATAATAAAATCAATACTATAAAAATGTTCTGAGATAGTAGGGAAACATTAGTCCTAACAGGCGTAGAAAATGCTGCTATAGAATCAGCTAGAACAGTTAAAGGTTATGGACTATTGTTCTATTTCTCTGCTTAATAAGGCTTTACTTCAGTAGCATATGGGTGTGATTTAATTTTCAGACACATCTTTTTGTTGTGAGACAAAATTCACTGTACCACGGATCAATAAGCAAATACAAAGTTCAGAAAAACACCAGGGAACAGAGTTAACAAGTTAAAATTAGAAGAATTAAGAAGCATGATTATTCACTTTTACATGAGTTTATGCTAATGTCACCATTATGTGTACCAAAAGGAACTGGGTCTAATGCATGTCCACTATGAAAAAAACATAACCAAGGCAACCACATTATAAAATTAAACATTGTTTTATGCATACAGTCTATTTCTTTTTAACCAGAAATAAACTGCAGTTTTTTCAGTTATGAATTCTCCTGATTCTTACATACCATTTGGCAGTCAATTTCTTACAAAGAGAGTGAACATATCTCTCTAACCCTTTAAATGTACATCCATCAGCAATCACTCTATTTTAGTTACTACTTTCTGGTGAAGCTCACATTTTTTAGGATAAACGTTTATTGGAGGAGAAAATGGTATCTCACTTCCTCTCTAGGAAAGACTCCAGTTTGTGACAAGTACATGCATCTTGTCAGCAAAAACAGCAGGTTCAAAGCCTCAGCACAGAGGGTCAAGAACTAAACCCAACCATTTTACCTGTCATGTGACTATTTTTCATTTGGTATAGGGATAAAGCACTCCAACATCTTATACCTTTATAAAGGACATGTTTGTATCTTCATAGTGTTGGGAATCCACTTTTTTCATGCTGTAAATCAGGGCAAAACCTCCTTTCTTGACAAAGGTTTTGAGTATAAAAAGCAAAAGTTTATTATTTGACAAGATAGCACCAAATTACCAATTTGTCCAACAAGGAAAGAGAGGCACACGGAAGCAGCTGAACAGATGATATCAAAGTTATAAGGGAAAGAGTGATTTTCACCTAACTTTACATTGTAAATGTCTGTACCTGAGGTAGCCTTTTTTGGAGTCTCCATATATTCATTGAAAAAGCCAGGTTAATCTGATTTCTAACAGTCACTCACATTGAGGCAGCTCAGTTGAGAAGGAATGGTCCTCCAAGGACTAAAAAAGGAGATTTGGGGCACTAGCTCTAAAACAGATGTCTCCAAACAACCAGGTGGATATCAACATAATTGTGTTATTCCTGTAGCTTTTCCAAAACCAGAAAAAAACCTCACAACACTTCTTAAATACTATGTTGCTGCATGGGCAGTGGCCAGTTAAAAAATCAGAAACCAAACAATAACTACAGCTCAGATGAGCCCATTTCTCCAATGAGAACCACTATTGCTATTAATCATC
The DNA here is from genome assembly GCA_013396995.1 of Dicaeum eximium. Taxonomy (NCBI): domain Eukaryota; kingdom Metazoa; phylum Chordata; class Aves; order Passeriformes; family Dicaeidae; genus Dicaeum; species Dicaeum eximium. Next base: position 994,206 of record VWZP01003422.1, read on the forward strand.
TCTCTTCTAAATTTTTTTTCAGGCCAGTACAGCATCTCTTGATGCAGTTGATAATGTTTTTAAGAATCTGCCCCTAGAGTTTTGTAAGACCCTTGGAATTTTATTGAAAATCAGAATTTGACATTTTCTTGGTTTAAAATATATTCCAAATAAAATAATCTTAAAGGAATAGATTCTATCCTAAAGGATACACTGTGTTATTCTTAATGTCTGAATTTTGTTTTTCTATTAATTCTTTCTCTCCTTAGGAAAAAGAGTTGTCACTGTAATGCCAATCTGCAATTATTTGACAGTGATGTTGTTTCTAATTTTCTTCCCTTTAATTTGCTAAGTGGCGTGCTAGTGCTTTGGGGTTTGTTTATTTTCTAATTTCAGTGCACCATTCTTCCTTACTTTTTCTGGTCTGCCAGTTGTTCAGCTACATTTGGGAGGAAAAGACTTCGTTATAATCCTAATAAACAAATAAGAACATTATGTGAGACATTTCCCTGAACAATTACCCTTCTCTTACTGTGCAGGGCACCCCAGACTATGGTGAACCTTACCATTATGTGTCTCCATCTTTACAGGCTCAAATGTAACTTCACTTCCCAATGATATTAATCCAAGAGATTTGTGCATATTTCTTGCAGTGCATATGCAAAATAAAATTTTGGTCCTTACCTTTACAGAATGAAGCCAATGGCAGAATTCCAGTAGTTCATGACAGTAATTTGGGTATTTGTAATCTACCCTTCAGATTTGCCCTTGCTGAGGGCAAAGAGTGGATCTTAATTTACATACAGATTTTTTTTTTTTACTTTTAAAAGCAGGTGCCATTTATGCTGTTTCATATAACCAAGGGAATTCCCCTGCATGTTTTGGAATGAAATGTTTGTGTCATTACTGTATTTGAGACAGACATGTTGATTTTCCCCCTTCATTTAATTATTTTTTTTTCTGAATTCTTAGCATGTTGACTTCTTCATCAAGATTTTCTGACTCTGTGTTAATAGGCTCTCTAAAATAGCAACTGTTCTTCATCATCATTGGACAGTTTTAAATGTGAGATATTATGAAGTTAATCTTTAGTTTCTGAGTCTCTTGATGTGCTTACTTTTTAATATCATTGCTCATGCTTAGGATAGTCTTAATAATTAAAATAACAAGTCACCAGGTCTGGAATTGAAGATGAAACTAATACTTTTGAAAATCTAAAGTAAAGTTTTCTCTTGGACTGAAGACTATATTAAGAAGACTTTGGTCTTAAATCTCTGTAGTTTTGGAGTAGATTTTTTTTTATTAAAAAAACCAACTTGCTTCACAAACTAGAAATATTAGGGAAATTTTATAGCCAGAGAACACCCACCATATTTCTTCATATGATGACATTTTCATTTGCACAGGATTCTGATCAGTCTAAATGTGCCATAGTTAAAAAGAAAACAATTGTCCATTATGTTGTAGACTGCAAGACCCATCTCAAAATAGGCTCAAAAAGTATAAACTTCTAAAGTATTTCTCTACAGTCCCTGACTTTAAGGGATTTAGTGCCTCACTATACTGTGAAAAATTTTTACAGTAGTACATATTACTTCTACTCTTTCATTTTCTCCTTTCAAAGGGAACACAGTGATAAGCCAGTGACAAGAAATTTTATTGAGGCATTCTGATCTCTTTCATTTCAGCCTGAGATTTCTTAAGCAGTTCTTCATGAGAAGAAAAGCTACTCAGTAATTGGTTTTTAACCTTAATTTAAGCTCCTTAATTTAATTTAAGTCTAGAAAAACTCTCGTTAAAATAAAAATTGTTGTGTGAAGTTCTACATTTAATATGTCAGGAGGATTTAGGATACTGAGATTCAAATACTTAACCACAAAAGGTAAAGCTGCTGAAGCACATAGTTCCTCTTTGCTCTGGAAACGGCACGAGCTGAACATGCAACAAACATACTTAAAAATAGGTTATTACTTTATTCCCTTTTTGAATAAATACTCCTGGGACTGTTTCCACGCTGGAGTTTTAGTTTAGGGTACAGATTGGATATTTTAAGGAATACCTGTGAGAAGAAAGGCAGGTTATGTGATTTAGCACAAGTTCCCTATTTTCTAATAACTGCACTGTTCAAAGCAAAGGACAAGGACACTGTGGGTGATATTCTGTGTATGGCCAAACATTTTTAAGAGTAAATAAAGTCTCTGCTGATGACAGATAGCACTTTTTCTGACCATGACAGATAGCCATTCAGTGAGGTTTCTATGTATCCACTGCAAAAATTCTATTTCGTCAACCCGATAAGGAAAAGCGATAGCAGATAGAAATCTGTGTCAACAGAAAGTAAATTAAAAACAGAGGTCTTCCACCTGATAGTATCTTTTTATATAATGTAATTTATTTAGCTAATGTTCTGTGTTTTATTTCAAAAGATTATAGAAAAAGTGTGGTTGATGGATTATAAAGGAAATAGGCAAAGCTGCACAGAAGGGCATAACATCAAGATTAACTAAAGGTAGTTGTTATAGTATATATTATAAACCCCTGGTTTTTTCACTTTATAAAACCCCTATTTTCCCTCTTGCTCTAGAAAAAATATACATTAAGGAAACAAAATATATTCAGATTTATGAGGACTGACTTGCCTATTTCCTGTTAAGTATTATGACCAAATGTTTGCATACTTCATTCTCTTCAGACTTTCTTTCATGCTTGTTTTAGATGTTATCTGATTCACTTCATGCATTTTGGTATTCAGGGAACTTAGTGGAGCAAAATGAAAAGTTTTAAAATAGGAGTAGAACATTCCATATGTAAAATTCCTATTAACAGTGGTGGGAGGTCTTTATCTATTTCTCCATTGTTTGTATTGAAAATTCATTCAAAATTTCTAACAATGGAGCTTTAGTAGATTACTCATTCATTTCAAAAGATTTTCAGAAACATCTGGTATTTCACAGGCACACAAAAAAGTGGCAATTGGGCTATTGAATATGTCAAAGGAGACAGAAGCATACTGATTTGCCACAGAGTAGTCCCCAGCACTGTTTATCACCAATTGCTTTAGAAAGATGTTTAAAGAGAGCAATACACACATTCGATTTGTAAAATCAAGCATTCTATGGTAATCAACATTGTCTTTAACCTTGAATCAACTGACAATATGTGATTATAAATGTTCCCTCTGAGAATAGAAGAAGCAACATAAGCAAAGAGCACACAAGAATACATTAAAATTACTTTTATAAATAGATTCCATTGTAATAATTTGATGATCAACATCTTGCTCAGCCATCATTTGTATGCTACAATTTTTCACCAAATACCATTCACTGATAGCCATACAGCACACTTGCAGAAACCAGAACCTATAATTTATAAAAAAAGTATAATGAAAAGAGGATAAGTCAACCATGCAACTCACTGCATTATGCTGTTAATTTTTTGCACTGCTGAAGGTATTACAGGCCATTAGCATGTCATGTCTTTATTGTACATTTAGTGGTTTTGGAAAATATGAGATTTATAATTCTGAAAAGGCTTTTCTTTAACTTAAAGCTAAGATTTATCCAAAATACTTTGTTCATATCATATGATTTCCAGTTTTTCCATATAGGTCTAGCTGTGACATGATATTTCCATTAAAGTTGTGACCCAAAAAATGGGCTTAAAACTTAAAAAATAAGAGAATTTTTAACTTGTCAATGCAGGACAGTGCTCAATCACATTTTAAGTTATAATTAAGTAATTGACTCCTACTGAATTTACTACACTTAGATGAATTATTGTAGTTTCCTGCACTACTACTGAAATTTTGCAAGCCAAGTTTCTGATCCACAGTCTGAGGAGCTCACAGAACCTCTGTGCAAAGCAGAGGTAAAATGGTTCACAGCCAAAGATGTCAACATATCTTTATAGAAATGTGCAATTGGACAAAAGGGCACTGAAGGTATTAAATCCACTAAATGATTGACAAAAGACCTCTATAGAATATAAAAGCAGACCAATTCCAGTAAAGTTTCTACACAAAAGTTATCATACAAAATTGTTCTATTTGGTGGGGGTTACAATGGTAATTTCTTAGGAGAAAACTAAGATCTAATATTTCAAAAAAAACCCTAAACTACTAAGATATGAACAGGCATACACTATTTTCAAAATTGCAAAGAGAAGGACTAAACAAGTGAAAAATAGATCTCAGGTTTTGATTATTTATGGAAATATACAACGAAACATCCAGACTGGTTTGTTTGTTTGATTGATTGTTTGTTTTTTATTTAGAACAAAACACAGAAACACAGGACAAAATCTAAAAGTAAAATTACCTGCATGGGAATTTGGAGAGATAGAAGCATTCAGAGCTAAATTTCCAACACCTTCAAATGCCTGTCTTGTCTTGGATATTCAAAATATTTCAAGTGTCTCATTATTATGTGAAAAATTATCCATATAAAAAATCTTATAGAATTATATAAAAACTATAATCACTGTAAAAATTTTTATTTAATTTGATCTTGGTCACATGAGATCAATATTGTGTACTGAACTTTGCATGAAATAACTCTCAATAGAATAAAAATGAGAGTATTATAAATGCTTATATTAAGGATATTTTAAATTTATTTGCCTAGATTCTGAAAGTTTCCTGATAATGGAAGTGGTACAAATGAGGCAGAGAATCTGCCTGCACAGAACTTGCCTGTACAAAAGTATTCAGCTTTGATAAATTATCTTGTATACACACAAATAGTTAGTTTGAATTGAAGCACAGGATATGAAAAACATATCTGTTTTGCTGACATAGTGACAATGCCATTCTTCCCTGGACTCTAAAGTGGTTTCTTATTCGTGCAATTTTAAAGTCTAAATTCCATTAAATTGTTGATGCACTGAAGAAACCAGATAAAGTGATTAAGTGTTTTATAAATCAAAATTTTCTTGTTTGTTTTCTTAGGAAATTGCTTGATATAAAAATCTCTGTGGGCACTGTCCATTATTGGCATATAAAAGAGCACTACTATAATTTCCTTGTATACTCCAAAGTATTGCAGGCTGATGAAAATGGAGTTTCACAAAAGTGTTCATTTCTCCTCCATGTTGACCAGATGTTCATCTCCTCTCCAGTGTTAAGAATGGTGATTATGTTACCCTTACTTAAAAACAAGAAATTTTACAGAAATTTAACTAGATATATTTAACTAGAATTTACCCTAAAATCCTTTTCATATTTTTCAGCAACATTTCAGAATTTAATAGAAATTCTGGGGGGTTTTTTGTGGGTTTTGTGTTTGGTTTTTTTTGTTGTTGGTTTTTTTTTGGTTTTTTGGTTGGTTGGTTGGTTGGTTGGTTGGGTTTTTTTTGTTGGGTTTTTTGTTTGTTTTTTTTTTGGTTTGGTTTGGTTTGGTTTGGTTTTTTTTTTGCATAGCTTATAGGTTACTTTATGGTTTCTGTACAATAAACCATTTTATGGTTTCTGTCACTCATTAATTCCCTATAATCATGTTTCTCCCATTTGTGGTTTTCATTCTGTCTTAACATTCACAGCATTACAAGAACTATGAGTTATAAGACAACAGAAGGAAAAATTTAGGAAGGCATATATTAACAAAAATCACCAGCTGAAAAACCTGTAAGAATTGAGAGAACTTGGTGCTGTAGTGTGTTGTATTTCTAATTTTGTTTTGCAATCTAGCTAATTGTGCCACATGTACAAAAGACACATAGTCCAATGCAAGCACTATAAATCTGCAGCTTGAATCTTTTCTTCAGAATATTGCTACTATTTCTTTAGAATCCCATGTGGATGGAGCATTTCAATACTCAGCTAGTTGATGATTAGCAATCCTTGTATCATCTTAATATTTGTTGCCATACAATAATATAGCAGGACTTCTAAAGCAGACATTTGTGAACTTGGAGTTTGGTGGGGTTTTTTCCAAATAAATCCACAGAATCATGTTTAAAGCTTTTGTTACTAGTTTCCTGCAAGTCTGTTCCTACATGCAATGTCTAATACTCTGCATTTTAAAACTCTGAAAGTTCTTTCTCAGTTGAGGCCTATAATTGGCAGGATAGAATTAAGAGAGGGGTTTTGATCTATTAATTCTTCTCTATTCCATTTAGCAATTAAATTGTTTTCCCTTTAGTTTTATGCTGCATTGGGTTTTTGGTTTTTCTGTTGTTGTTGGTTGCTTGGAAGGTTTTTTCCCATCATCCAAAGCCTACTGAAATATTTAACTCTTCTGAAAAAGAAAAGAGAAGGGAGCTTACAACTTAATTGCTAAATAATGTAGACTGGGAAAAGGGCTGATCTTTTCATTCTTTCCCATTGTTCTTTCCAGAAAGCTTTTTTGCTCTATTGCTTTTTCTGTTTGTGAATGTTTGGATGCATGCAGTAAGGTATAGCAGGGATGAGAAAAGCACAAGGAAAAATGGTAACTTGGTACTTTGCAGGCACAATTTGAGCCAAAAACCAAGTACATAAAATCATACATAAAACCTTTACTTCTACATTATAGAAAATTTGCTACTTTTGTTTTTTTTACCTTTCTGTATTAAGGACGACACTGATTGCTGCATACTACTAACAAAGACATATTGATAAGGACACTCTAGAGACAAAGATATAATTGCCTTGTGGTTATAACAACTGTTATTCTTAGCAGGAAAGAAGAAACAAAATGTACATGATACAACAAAAAGCATTTCCAACGTGATTTTGTCATGTTAATTTACATTCATTACTTGTCATTTCCAGGAATATTTACATATTTTGGTTGGGCGAGGTTCAAGCTCACAATGTCACCATGAAGAGCTGAAGAAAGGCTGAGACCCTGTCATCTCAGTACCAGAGAAAATGTGGTATCTCAGTTTGTTCCTCAGGTGGCTGAAGCATTAGGCAGTAACATTGTGTGTCCAGGACTGTGTCTTTTGGGAGACAAACTCTCACCACTGTTACAGCACTGGCACTTCCTACCTTGGTTTGTAAGCACTGACAGTGAAAGCAGGGACCAGATGCAGTGTCCAAGGCAGTGTGGATTTGAAAGGCAAAAGAGCAAAAAAGACTGAACAAAGGGTGAGTAAATGGGATTAATACCTGTTACTGAATTTTTTTGGTCTCCTTGATGAAATTCCCTCTCCTTTTGGTGAAAACCCACCATAAGAGCACATGGAGACTATATATACATATTATATTTTATTCTGCCTTACTACTGAAGGAGTTTCCTAACATGCAGTGAAACTAGGATGTCTTCACTCCTTTTCAATACATTTTCTCAGTCCAGTATTTTACTTCATTCTAAGGAGATAAGTATATTTTCTGAATAATGAGAGATACCACACCTAATATCCTCATTCAAAGAGAGCAGGACCACAAACACACAAGGTTATGAAGAAGTAGGTGGTAATCACTTGGCTGTTGCTGGACAAACCTTTATTTTATCCATCCTGCTTTCACTGCTGCCTCACAATGATTCCTTCATATCTGCACACAGATAGATTCCTCAGAACTGAAGGAGAGCTTTCCCCAGCATTGGTCTTCAGAGTATTTAGAGTATTACATGGCTAGTTAGCTGAACAAGAAAAGATGGATGTACCTGCAGGATGGAACAGAAAGCAAGTACAGACTGGAATTACAATAGCTCACTAAAATGCTCCGAAATTTATGGGTTAAATTTCTTTTTTTTTTTTTTTTTTTTTATTTCCCCCTCTGGTCTTACTTTTTAGAAAATGCTGGTATGCTGCTATGGTACCCTATTGGCCCCTGAAGTACAACTGGTAAATATAAAAATATCACTGACCACTTTTAAACGTATTCAAAACATTTGAACATTTGAAAACTTTTTTTTTAATTACAAAACCCTTTATTTTTTGCAATTTTTTTCTGATTGCCATGGATATTGCACTACACAGGGATTTGGGAGAGGAAGGGAGAATAAAAAGAGGATGATAACCAAATACCCCAAAAATTAAAGTTTATAGGGTAATTCCAATGCTCTTGAACACTCACTTAACATCTCTAATTTTCATTCTCTGGAACAGGTATGAAAGCAGTTAGAATTCATTTCATGTCACAGTAAAAAAAAAAAATCTGAATCTTTTAAATTCAGACTAAAAAGCTACTGCATGTTTTATATCCTTCTATACAAAACCAAACCAAACCTAACCACTGTGTTTTTACCCAGAAATGTTCATTTAATTTGCTCCCAGAGAAGTCTTTTGCGTCTTAATAAGAGAAGTGTAGAAAAGAAAATGGATAAAACTGAGTACACAGTTATATTTCTAAGGTGTCAGGAACACTATTTTATTGCTTTCGCATTTGTTGAAAATTACAACCAATTAAATTTCTCACTAAAGAATAAAATTGATGCTTAAGAATTTAAATAATTTCACTCATACACCTCATAGAAGCTACCACAATGGTGACCTGGTAAACATACTGAGAGAAAGGGATATATCTTTAGCTGGAGTCCCAAGACACCTCTGATAAGCTCACTTAAAACCTCTGTGATGGGGAGTAGCCATCAGAACAAAGAAACCTTGATGTGTCCAAGACAAAAAAACTGTGATAATGAACTGATCTCCCAGGAAAACAAGAATAGGCAATAATTATTCCGGCAACTGCTGACGTGCACCCTCTTATGTATCCACAGTAAAAAGTACAAAAAGTAAATTGCTGCCTACTCAAAGAGAGATTCTCTCAGCATTTTTCCGGTGCTTGACCTGCATGAGGTCTCCTGGACAGACCAGAGCCTTGCTGGAGATGCCTGCTGGACTCTGCACTCCATGACACCAGGACAGGCATAACCACTAAAGTGACAATTTTTTCTTCAATGATTGGAACAACCTGGGGAGTGCTGCAGCAGTAACATCTTGTACAAATCATTTATGGGGTGCACACACAGAGGCAAATGTTCATAAGCATATATTTGCTTCCATAGTTGGAACTCAGTAATTACTCTACTCTAGTAATAGATTTATACACACATACATATATACATTTAATTGCTCTCCTAGTAGTAATTTTGCAGATATATAAATATATATATATACACACTGTGTATTTGATTTTAATAACAATAGCTTTGTAGTAACTTGTAATAAAGACATTTTTAGAAACACAGACTTCTGTGACCTTGTATATTGTGGAACCCTGAGAATCCCATCTCAGTCTCCATCTTCATACACCTGCCAGTCAGGGAGCCCTCATAGGTCATGAGAGTGACCACTACAGCACCATAACAAAGTGAAATGTTAAATGACTACAACAACTAGAACAACTGCAGAGGAGCCTCCCAGAACAATGGAAGAATGCTTAATGTGTTTGATAAGGTCAGTTTCCACACATTTGATAAGGTCATTCACTGCTGTGCCCTTCTAGATAGGGATTTTTTGTTGTTACGTACTGTTTTACATTTCATCAGACTAATGCCTATGAAGGATCAAATGAACCAGATATTTCATAGAACTAGAGAACAGCATAGAAGCATAGAATCATCAAGGTTAGAAAAGACCTCTAAGACCACTGAATCCAACCTTTGACTGAACACCAATTTGCCAACAAAACCATAGCAATAAGTGTCATGTCCAGTCATTTGTCGAACAATTCCAGGGACAGTGAATCCACCCTCACCCTGGACAGTCCATCCCAATGCCTAAGCATCCTTTCAGTGAAGAAATTCTTCCTCCTTACCAACCTGAATCTCCCCTGGCAGAACGTGAGGCCATTTCCTCTTTTCCTGTTAAGTTGACCGGGAGAAGAGACCAATCCTCATTTGGCTACACCCTCCTTTCAGGGACTTGTAGAAAACAACAAATCCTTCCTTTACACTCCTTTTCTCCAGGCTAAAGCACATATAAAGTATATGCTTAATATTCTGGCACAATGTTTAATACAGTTATTTCTAATAAAATTATAGGACAGCTTCCCAGGTTGTAAGGTTCTGTAATGCTGAAGGAGGATTGAAATTACTCACTGGAGTGGAGGCAAGGTTAGGATTTACCACAGCAGTAGGACCTGGGTCCCTAGAGGAGCAGTGACTGAGATAATTATAAATAAATGCCCCAAAATATCACAGTGTGCATTGAATGATTTCAAAAAACAGAACCTTCATTCTGATATGGACAGATTCTGACTTCTGTGAATTGGTAGTTCTTTAGAATAAATTGCAAAAGTGATAAGAGGGGGAATAGCTTTCATAGATCTCCACGAAGTACAAAATATATTGTGTTACAGTAAACATCCCAAACATATAAACACCAATAAATATAGACAACAGTACAGATGAGACCATTGATTCATAAATTCTGTTCTGTTTTTACTTTTTCTATGACCCCATTTAATCACTGCATGTTTTTAAGGTTGTCATAACAATACCCTTTTTTATTATTATTATTAGAGGATGTTTGAGAGGACAGTTCAATAATCTTGTCAATAGACATTTCACGATATGTTTATATAAATGAGATTTGTTAGTCTCAATTGTGACTACCCCTCATAAGATAAATATTCTAAAATTGAATAAACTTAATAAATAAAAATCCTCTGTTAGAAATGTCCCTCCCTATTTCCAGTGATTAATGACCAGCTCTGCCATTCACATTGCATTTGTCATGCAGGACATATTTGTCACTTGCTTGGCCCCAGCCCACTCTGTATCTCCTCCTTGACTCTGCCCTACTTGTCCCTCTAAAGGCAAATAGTGTATATGAAGAAATAAAATACCCTTATTCTTTCCAATAATTTTGCATACTGACATATTACTGCACCATATTGTGCTGCATCCCTACAGACAAAATAGCCAACCTAGACTCAAGGCGATGACAGAAATGCAAATAAACTAGTTATTGAACTAGTTATATAAACTTGTTATCCTGCCTTTAAAAGGAGTCTCCAGAAATTCTTCTGATCCAGCATGGACTTAAGGGTTATATAGAATTATTATTTGTGTTGATAAAATCTACTGTGCAATTAACATTACTTTTGATAGTGTGAAAAATAAATAGATTAAGTCAGACAGTAATTTTTTTATTTACTTCCTGAATTGACCAAACTTATTCTAAAATTTGTGCTATTTATTTTATTCTGTGAACCATACACTCAACTGTCTGTTGTCATGCCACCTGGTGTTTTTGCTTTATAGCTTGTTCAGTGGCTGAACTAGCAGAAAGATATGTCACAGAGCAGTAGCCCATGTCCACAATTGTGGCATGAAGCAGGAAACTGAACAGCAGCAGCAGTCCCACTATTTCCATGTCTCAAAACTGCTAGTGTCCCCTCTCCAACCTTCCCCATATATAACTTTCTCCTAAGAAAGCTTATGCAAGTATTTGACACCACATTACTTTGCCTTGTGTCAGCTAACTGCTAGGTGCCAAAGTAGAACCCATGATCCTGGAATGGGGTACTCAAGGTCGATATATCACATATGGAGAGAGTTGATCACTTCGATGCCGGATTTGCAATAATGAACCTGTTGAAAAAAGGTCTCTCTGAGCTGGCTAATAAAAAAAAAAATGTAATGGAGAGAGCTTATCTTAAGCTTTTTCCTAATCCACAGTTAGAAGCACTTAATTTTCATCTGAGTGGAAGCAGCTGGTACCTCCAACCAGGGTATACAGTCAGAAACACTCCCAGAACTTTGAGAGTAAGTTTTCTACAAGACAGCAAGGAGGGATATAGCTAGGAAAAGAAGGGATTGAGATGGAAAGAGATTCCCTGTTGTCCTTCTCCTAGCAGTTGTAACACTAGCCCAGAAGTAAGCCCTAGCACACATTCACTTCTGTCTGTCCTTTGCAGGAGCTGCAATTCCCTCCAGGTCTAACCCAAAGCTGCTTCCACCACAGAAACAAACACTGCTAAGCCCCGGTTTATTGTGGAGCATCTAATATTTTCCAATAGTGACCTAATTTTGCAATTCCTCTCTATTTCATCTGTGAAAGCTTCTGATTCTCTGCTTCCTGAGTACCTTTTCTCATCTTTTCCTCCACTTCTTTCTATATGCAATTTTCACCTTCTATCAGAGGCTGCATTCAACAATGTCCCATTCTTCCTAAATCTTGTTTTACCTTTAGCAATGGGAGTTGCTGCAGTGGCCCTGGATGAATGTTGTCTTCCTCTGGGTACCTAAGTACTCATAAAAGTCAACATCAGATGAATGAATTAACTTTGATATTGGTTGGGTTTCTCTTCTTTTGTGAGTTCTTTTGTGAGTTTTGTGAGTTTTAAGAAGACAGAATCAGACAGAACAAGAGCATCACCAGTAGTTCCTGAGTATCTTTATTAACCTTTTATTCTCTTTTTCTTTCAGATGAACACTTTTCATAACGTATAATATTGCTTGAAATATCACTATCCAGGTTTTTCACCTCTGTTAGAGCTTTATGAAGCTAAAGAAAAAAAGCAATAGAGAAAGCAATATAAAGTCCTGCTGCAATCCCTTCATTTTGAGCATACTGTATTTCTTGGTGCAGATGAACCATCCACTAATAAGTTTTTCAAATTATCCAAACAAACTCTGAACTTCCTACTGGTTCTTTTCTCTGCATCCTTCTCTTTTCTCTTGTTGTCAGCAGCATGGTTCCTTCCATGCTGTTAGACCACCTGTTCAAAAGAATAATAATAACAATACCCCTTACTGTTAAAAATATAGCATTTCTCCCAAGTTAACAAATTTCCCATTACACCACTTTAAAATCATCTTGATGCAATTAACATATCCTGATTGATCCCATTGGAAGTATCCAGGCACTATAATGTAACTAGTTAATCTCCACAGGAAGAGTCAGCCAAATCACCTGCTCACACTCATGATGGGCTCTAAATTGAATTCCACAGGAGCAAGCTCTGGCAGAAGTCACAGTTTATTCAATATCTGCCAGGAGTAAGCTGTGCTGTTATGGAAATAGCTGCCACATTCCCTGTACCACAGTCAGTGCAAACACAAAAGCTCAGTTTAGTGGGTATGCCACAATCCTGTATCAAACCTCTTTCCTGCAGCTGGGCTCCCTATGACAATAGTTACCTCCAACAGAGAGATGGTTCCAGAATTAAATTGCCTTTCCTGAAATACTGAATCTAATAGCTCACATTCCTCTAATTGCTCTTACTCCCATGGCATCCCTTCCTGGTAATAAGTTGAATGGGGATGTGCCTTGTCTACCCTTGGACATAGGGATAAGGTTATTGACATTACAACCCTCAAAATCTGCCTAGTTTAATAATGCCCTAAGGTCTGCTTAACTGGGGGAACTATGATATTTTTTCTACTTTAGTGCATTTTTTCCCATGGGATAGCTTTGGATCTATGTCAGCCTTTTTACAGCAGGGAGAACAGTAATCATCTCCAGCTGTTAGGAGAAATCAGGTGCTGATTTTAGTTCAGTTATGAAAAATAAAATAAGCTATGAACTTCGAGAGATTGCTGAGTCAAGATTTGGCCAATGATAAATGTGCAAGTGTGGAATATGATTGATACCATGTAAGTATTTTATATTTTAAAAAAACCCAAGCAACAAAAACAAAACAACCACACATAGATCCTATTGTGTTAGAGTCTAAATGCAAAAAACCCCAAAAAAGTAAAAATTATTGACCAAAATAATTGCAATTGAACTATATGGAATAACATCAGTTCTTCTAAAGAACAGAGGACTAAGCAGTAGATCATGTAGCCAAGATTTTTGCAGAAGGTTATGACAGAAATAACAGAAGTCACAGAGGGAGGAAATGAAGATAAAATGTCTCAAATTCAATCTGCAATCTTAATCAAGCTCATCTTTTCCTTCCTCTGAGGGTCCTGATTAGCTGCACAAAATGACTGATTCCAAGCTACAGCTTATTTTGAATAAATTAACAATGTAGGCTGAGGCCACTTCTGTGAATTATGGTGAAGAAAAATGGCACCTAAGGTCACAAACTCGACCTGTCAATCAGACAAACAAAAACATGGGATTGTTTAGCTATACCAACCACCTTTTCCTGTGGAATGCTTATATTCCCAATATTTCTAGGACAATCAAATAGCTTCATGAATAATTCACTTACATTGCTGAAAAAAGTTCCTCCAGACTTTATTTGGTATGCCCATGGTATAACTTCTGAAGGAAGAAGTGTTTCACACACATATAGATTTCTACTATAGCAACCACTAGGCATGGTCAGAAATTACCCATGTTCATCTAATTAAAAATTTACCTTTAGCATGATTTAAATTTATCTGCCATATTTACAAGATCAGCATCCTGCACTTTAGAAGAGATTTGAAGTATCTGTACCTTAAACAGCAAAACATCCAGAGAACAAACACAGCTATATCAAAAGAAACTGCTCAACATAGTCAGTTCTGTTATCTAAAGGTCAGTATTGAAAGGTATATATGTAAAACAAATATTGATATTTTTTCTTTTTTGTGGATTTTACAGAAGTGCTAATTATAACAATAGAAATGTTAATTATAACATTAAGCTTTGATAATATTATTCTGTTGGTTTGGGAGAGGGGTTGTTAAATTAAAAAGCAAGAAGAGGTTGTTTTTCACTGTTGCTTTGTTTCATTTTTAAGTCAGAGACATGTTTTCAACTTTGGTTAGGAAAAAATTCCCCCACGTGTCATGGATCTAAGAGGAACATGGAACAAAAGGTCAAATTTCACTTGCTGCTGCAGGTTTTTGTGTGGAAACCACACACACAATTGGAGAAGGATGTAGCTAAGAATGACTTGTGTGGGCATGGAAAAGCCTCAGGAAAAAATACAATTTAAACACAGCTGGGAATAAAACACCTACCTAAGAGTGCTATGTCTACCTTTTTGTTGATGCTGCTGTAGCAGCTGTTTGGGCTTTTTTATGGGGTATATTTTTGGGTTTTTTTAGATTTCAATGTTAATGATTTTCTGCATAGAGAAAACTTATTCAAGGTGGTATATTTTCCCTGAACACCCTTAGTTCCATCCCCTCGACAGATGTTCAGCACCTATTGTTATTCACTACTATGCAAAATACATTTAATTTTCACTCTTTTTACTTTATTTTACTTTTATTTCTTTTTTATGAACTACTTTTCCTACAACCATATATTTATTTCAAATTTCCTATTTTCTAGATTACGTCTTCTAGATTTGTGCAGAATTTAACTTCAGAGAACTAAGAAAGCCTTTCCATATTAATGTTATCATCCTGAGCCATGGTTCTGAAATTTTTCAGTTTGTTACCTATACCTCTTCTGCATTCTAATGAGGATAAGTGAAAGCTCCTTATTTTTTAATGAAAACTTAGATTCTTGAGACTCAATAACGCTTTTCCTGCATCTTCTGAAAGACATTAATATCCTCTCTATAAATCAGTGAGTAATTGTTCCCAAAGTTTTCTACCAGAGGACTCTCAAGTGCATCATATGATAACAGCATAATCTTCAGCTTAGAATGCTCTCTGCTAGTACTGGCTCAGATTCTATTTGTGCTTTTAAAGGATGCTCTGCATGGAGCAATCAGTTTCAGTGATTTATTTTTCCCCCTTACAGGGTAACCTCTTTTGCTAATCACTGTGTTGAAAG
Organism: Dicaeum eximium; assembly: GCA_013396995.1. Classification (NCBI taxonomy): domain Eukaryota; kingdom Metazoa; phylum Chordata; class Aves; order Passeriformes; family Dicaeidae; genus Dicaeum; species Dicaeum eximium. The sequence continues at coordinate 1,009,728 of VWZP01003422.1, forward strand.
CTTCCTGTATTTCAGATTAGTTTGAAAAACATAAGCAATAGTTTTGTGTGAGTGACTCTTTTTTGTTGTTGGGAGGCAGACAGAAAATTTGCTCTTATAGGCAAGGAGTATGTTTGTTTAGATCTAGATCACCAAATGATTAATCACTGAAATGAGCATCAAAATCAACACTTCATAAATAGGCTAACAAAAGTACAGACATTCATCTACTCATTGATATACAAGCAAGACGGGTAGGACTTGAATTTCAGGCTCATTAATAAAAAAAAATCTAATCATTTAGAAAGAAAATAGAAAACACAATAGGAAATGAGAGCTCAGTTAATACAGAAGAGGGAAGGGGAAAGATTAAACTCTGATTTGTATAGCACATGACCCATGTGACAAATAATAGATTACAGCACTGTGCATATGGATTTCCAAGCATATATGCAAGTATATATATATATATATATGTGTATATATATATATATATATGTATACACATATTTAGATATATATCAGCTAAAGTAAACTGACAATGCAATTAAGCCATAAAAATATTATCATAGACAAAATTCCATTAATCTGTTGACAATAATTTTTCCAATCTTATTCTCACTTACTTCCTTCCCAAGGTATTATTTCCTGTCATCTGATATTTGCTTCTACCAAAGCCAGCTATATATTCTTGCTTTAGATGAAGTTGAAAGCTGAGAGCTATTGAGGTAGGCTTTTTTATATACATATGGAGGGACAATTTGTCTGGGGTTTTAAAAGGACTTGTGTGTACAGAAATGAAGCTTGAGATCTGAATTTTATGTTGTTTTGAGTGCTAACCATAAATAAGGGAAAAGAGCTTTTCTTGAAGTTGCAGAATAAATAATTTCTACCAATTTTCTAGTAGTCAATAAAATAAATCTTTCTTCTTGGTTTTATTGGGTTGTAAAAGTTGGTTCACTGTTGGTCATTTCAGTGGGAACATGACAAGAACACCTGAAGATACCTCCAGCTAACCTCTGCAGTAGCTAGATTTGTGCCATTTCAGACTTGTGTATACCTTAACTCCCTCTTTGAACTGAATCTGGAAACTACCTGTAAACCACAACAACCTACAGACTACAAAGGCAATGAGCTCCCAAGGGACGAGGCTATGGACAGGCAGGCTGCAGCTCTAAGCAACATGATTACCAGACGAACTTCTGACAGATTCTAGATGTAACTGGGGCACTTCCAATTACAGCTTCTTCAGCTTCATCTTCCCTTCAAAGAAACAGAATCAATAAACAATGGAAGAACCCTTCAGCCACAGAAGAATGGTAAGCTGAATACTAATATTTTCCATTCTTTATCCTGTCTTAATTTTTCTTTTAGGTGCTATACAAAATGTCTCCAAGCAAAAATGAAGTGACTGGCTGTTGTTTACCATGTTTCTTCACTATGACACTTGGGCAGTAGAAATGTTTCACTGTAGAACAGAAACATTTGAAGCCAGATATAGGATACAGCTGATTAGATAATTATACAACTTATTCATTTTCACTAGTTATTTTTTTTCAATTTATTTATATTTATTTTTATTTTATTTTTATTTTGGGTTTTGACTGTTTAATTGCATAACAATATCTTCATTCACAGGGATTGTGACCCTCAGAGCAAATGTATTGCTGAGCCTCCTCTGGATATTGCACTTGACATTGAAGTGATGCTGTGTATTTCACAGAACTACAGAAACATTTAAGTTGAAAAAGATGTTTAGGGTCATTAATTACAGCCTTTGACTGATCACCACCTTATGAGCTAGTCCACAGCACTGAATGCCATGTTCAGTCATTTCTTGAACATGTTCAGGGATGGTGATTACACCACCTCCCTGGGTAATCCATTCCAACGCGTAACCAGTGAAGAAATTCTTCCTCCTTACCAACCTGAACCTCCCATAGAGCCATTTGAGGCCATTTCCATTTGTCCTGTTGCTGGTTGCCTTGGAGAAGAGACCAAAGCCCACCTGGCTACACCCTTCTTTTTGAGAGCAGTAGAGAGCTATAAGGTCACCACTGAACCTTTTCTCCAGTCTAGGCAACCCCAGCTCCCTCAACCACTCCTCACAGGACTCACTCTAGACACTGTACAAGCTTTGTTGCCCTTCACACAAAGACAGATTAATTTGATTTAGTGCAGATGCTACGACTAGTCAGTCCCTTTTCCATCAATGGAAAAAATGGGCATTCCCAGACCACAGTTCTTCTCATCCTCAAAGTGACATTTGAAACAGCCCAAATGATGCATGCCTTTAAATTCTTTATTTCTCCCGACTGAAAAAAAAGCCATTTAGAAAAATAACTCAATGTAGATATCATTGTTAGGCAATATCTAGATATTGTACATAGACACCTGGACTTCAGTAACAAAAATTAACCTTCACAGCCAAGTCTGACATAAAATTGTCTTAATATGTGCATACCTCAACGGATAGCACAAAAAACCACTATAGTCACAATATTGTATACAACAGCAGTGTTTTTCTCTAATTCTTGTAATTCAAAGGAAAAATAAATAGTGATGGATACACTTCAATAGACAAGCAAAAGAAAAGAATGGAACTTAATGTTACTGTTCAATATGCATTGCCTGCTACATGAAGGGATTCAACCAATCTTTGATAGAGGGGCACAGCCTAGAACACAATAGGTGGCAAAATAGTATTTGTTCTTCTCTGATCAAGTTTTTGTTTTTCAGAGATCTCAAAGAACACTAAAAACAAAAGAATTCTCATTATTTTAATCAGATAGAGACATAAACTGAAGTACAGATAAAAGATATTTAAAATCGCACATTAGGCTAATGATAAAACTGGAATGAAATTTCCCTTAGTGCCATTTTAAATCACACTGTACACTTAGAGTGTCTCAGTCTGTAAAGCCTTTCACATAAAAAATGAAAAAAAAAAACATTGGAGATCAGCAATATATGCATAACCATTTTGAAGAAACAGCAGCAACATATTTTGTTTCTCACTATGCCAATAAACTAGTTGCTGGGACATTATGAGAAAGGGATTTTATCAAAATACATTCTTTTACAGATGAAACAGAACAGATTCACAAGGTTACTAAATGTTTACTTTTTTTTTGTTGGGGGGAGAGGGGTGTCTTTATAAGGCAGAGAACACTTCAGGAATCTGTATTCAATCTGTAGTATCTCCATTGCTAAATACAAGAGTACAGTTATTTGATTATGTATACTGGAATATTTTTATGAACAGCTTTCTTATATATTTACAACAAATGACTTTACTTGAAAAACTGCATATACTGACTCCTGCACAATTGTTGGCCAGATTCTGAAATATATCTTTAAAACTCCCTTCTTCTGAGAAGCAGAAATCAAAATCAGGTAGAGCAAGGAGAGAATAGTGCAATTAATTCAGTGTTTCAGAGAGAAAACAGTATCTCTGATGGGAAAAAGCACCCCATCATATCTGTAAATAATCTTTTAAACATACATCACTAAAACATACAATTCTTTCTTCAAGGTATTGAAACTTTGGGGATTATGTGAACAGTAATATGAGAGTGGATAAAAACTACAGAGGTTGGGTGTGTATAAAAATTGAGAAGTTATGTGGCGTATATATGTTAATTGTTAAGGTAGAAAAGAATTCTTCGAACAGTGTTATGTAAAGTCTTTCAGCACAGGCTGCCACTTGAAATACAACATTAGCTACATTAGCAGGGGACTAATGAATTGAGTTATGCCTAGATGATCCTAGCAGGCAGCCCATACCCCATGTGGCAAGGAAGGAAAAATGTCTGCAGGTCCCTGCCATGCTAAAGGGAGAGGAAACACTCTCCAGAACCCAGATGCAACCATACAGCACTAAAGGCAACTGCAGAAAGAAAATAACAAAAAACAACCCGGTGTTCTCTCACAAAAAAAGTCTTACCTTGTCCTCTGAACCAAGTGACTGAAGACCTTTGTAAATTTAATCACTATCTCTCTACATTTGCAACAGTTCTGAGCCTACACAAAGCATCTCAGGCAACCTTGTCACCCCATTCACTCACTAAGGAAGCAGACAGGCAGACATCTTATGCATTCATAAATTCCAACACCATAAGGTAACACTGGGGCCATTCAGCTAAAAAATACATAGGGAGACTTCAGGAATCAAGAGGAAGCTGGTCATGTTCAGTGTTTTTTCACAGCAAAATTGCAGCTAAATTTTGCGAGTCACAGTAAATGCACATATTGAGGAAAAGAACCCAGGGGTATTCTTTCTGCTAAAGGACAGATGAAAGCAGATTTTAAAAAATCCTGCAATGAAACCTAACCATGCTGATCCATGTAAATTTCTCCTGACAATAAATAGAGTATCTGTACAGTTATAAACCTCAGATTTTACTGTGAGAGTGACTGAGCCCTAGCACAGATTGACCATGAAGGTTGAGGAGTCTTCATCCTTGGGGATATTAAAAAACTATCCAACTAGAGTCCTGGACAGCCAGCTCCAGGTGGCCATGCTTGGGCAGAGGGGTTGGAAAGACGACCTTCAGAGATGCCTTCCAACCTCAACCGTGCTGTGGTTCTCTAGCACTGCTAGATGTTGTACTTATTTCATAGTTCAGAAAATGGAGGAAGAGAGGAAGAAAGGAAGAAAGGAAAGAAGAAATAGAGTGTTACTTCATGATGCATTTTTTTTGCCCCTGATGTTTGTAAATACCTGTGAGGAATTTAAGGTCCAACATTTTAATGCAATTATTAAAATTCTGTCACAATGAAATACTTAACAGAAATAAAAGAGTTTCCAACCAAATATAAAGTACTTTATTTATATCTATACATGTCATTTTTCATTTATTTAGTTTATGAAAGAAATAATTTAAGTATTCATCATCTGTTTTACTATTAATTAATCTGATTTCTAAATAAATTTTATATTAGGGTAGTATAGAAGTGCAAGCATAATAGTGCAATATCTACAGGTAACATGAGCAAATTAATGCATTAAGAATTTCAGCACATCATTTATATATGTCAAACTGTAATAGGATGGGATGCATCACCATAAGTCATCTCTCTCTTATTTAAAATGTTGGAAAGGTCACCTTCAGACTTAGGACAGTACTAGCCATATTGTTTTCATTAAGTGAGTGATCAAACTAACCATTGAAAAAGTGATATTCAGGCCTTGCAAATGCAGACTGTCCATTCCTTTTTATTTTTGTCAAGGATGACTTCCTCTCTGTAAAAAGAAAACAAGAGTAGAAAGAGAGAATCCTAGTTAAGTGAGTCTATTAAATAGGATGCTGATTGCACTGTTTCTAGAGTGTCAGGTTGCTATAAATTGAACACAAGCTATACCTGAAAGTGTGCCTAAAGAATTCCAATGCCTAGAGGAATTGATTTATCAAATGCATTAATATATTGGTTCATGCAAGACTGCCATACAGATAAACCAAAGCACACAAAAGGTGCTGAAAACAAAGAATATATTTCTCTATGCATTTTGTCACAATTTGACACTCTCCCAACACCAGGCACCCACGAGTGTTGCTCACTCACTCTCCTCTGCCACAGCTGGGTAGAGGAGAGAAAAAAAAATTAAACAAAGGGCTCATGAGCTGAGATAAGGACCAGGAGAAAACACCCCAAAGGCAAAAAAACCCTCAGCTTAAGGTTGTGAAGTGCATTTATTACTAACAGAATCAGAGGAGGATAATGAGAAGTAAAATAAGCCCTTACACCACCTTTTTGCCCCCAGCCCCTCCCTCCTTCCCACTGACAGCACAGGGGACAGGGTGCGGGGGTTTTGGTCAGTTTGTCACTGAGATTTTCTTCCACTGCTCAGGGAGAGGAATCCTTCCCCAGCTGCACCATGGGGTCCCTCCCATGAGAGACAATCCTCCGTGAACTTCTCCAGCGTGAGTCCACTCTCATGAGCAGCAGCCAAACCCCACCTGCTGCAATGTGAGTCCCTCCCATGGGCACACACTCCTCCCAAAACTGCTGTGGCGTGGGTCACTCTTCCATGAGGTGCAGTTCTCCAAGGACAGGCTGCTCCAGCCTGGAAGCAGGGACCCCCTCTCTCCACCAGGTCTCCCACTGGATCACAGCCTCCTCCAGGCATCCACCCATTCCAACATGGGCACCTCCCCCACGGGCTGTGGGTGGATCTCTGCATCCCCCGTGGGTCCCCATGGGCTGCAGGGGCACAGCTGCTTCCCCATGGTCATCACATTCCTGCAGAGGAATCTCAGCTCCTGTGCCTGGAGCACCTCCTCCTTCTCTCTTCCTTCGCCACTGACCTTGGTGTCGCCATGTTTCTCTCACATGTGCTCACCTCCTCCTCTTCTCTGAATTTTTTTTAGCACTCATCCAGTGACAGATAAAACTATCCTCCCTTTAGAATATTTGTACCAGCCTAAACTTGCAGTTATGTGGAAGAATATTGCAAGAGTGACACAAAAAATTTTATTTTCAGTGAGAGTGTAAATATTGCAACAATTTTTTTACAGTGTTCTGCAGGAAACTAAGATTCACCAGATAGGAATTGTTCCTCTAGGTGAGACTCAGCTGTGATTCACTCTCACAGTAGCACATATTGGTTATAAAACTGCCCTCCAGGTCCAGAAAATAAACAAAGACTTTTACAGAATACACTTTCTAAAGAGAGATCATTCTGTTTGTGACTCCAGCTTCTGCACCATGTTAGTTTGGGGTCGTTTTCTGAGAGCACAATAAATGAATCATTCTCACTTGCCTGGAGCATCTTCCACTTGAGTTTTTCCTTGATATTATAAGTCAGAGACAGAGTTGACAATTATCCAAGCCTCAACTGGTCATCTATATGATCAATAGTGAGGGGATTCAATCTCAAAACCCCTGTATTAGACAATTAAATCAAACTGTCTTCTGCAGGTCACAGAATCATAGAATGTCTAGGTTGGAAGAGACCTTCAGGATCATCGAGTCCAACCCATGCCCTAACACCTCACCTAGATCACGGCACTGAGTGACACACCCAATCTTTTTTTAAACACATCCAGGGATGGTGACTCCTCCACCTTCCCAGACAATTCCAGTACTTTATCACTCTTTCCATGAAAACTTTTTAATAATATCCAACCGAAATTTCCCTTGACACAGCTTAAGACTGTGTCCTCCGGTCTTGTCAGCTGCTGCCTGGAGAAAGAGCCCAACACCCACCTGACTACAGCCACCTTTCAGAAAGTCACAGTGAGTGATGAGGTCACCCCTGAGTCTCCTTTTCTCCAGGCTAAGCACCCCCAGCTCCCTCAGTGGCTCCTCACAGGGTTTGTGTTCCCAGCCCCTCACCAGCCTCGTCGCCTCCTCTGGACGCGCTCCAGCGTCTCAACGTCCTTCCCAAACTGAGGGGCCAGAACTGGACACAGCACTCAAGGTGCCCCTCACCAGTGCCAAGTACAGGGGCAGAATGACCTCCCTGCTCCTGCTGGCCACACTATTCCTGATACAGGCCACACTATTCCCTCTTGGCCACCAGGGCACACTGCTGGCTCATGTTCAGCCAGCTGTCACCAGCACCCCCAGGTCCCTTTGTGCCTGGCACTGTCCAGCCACACCGTCCCCAGCCTGTAACACTGCAGGGGGTTACTGTGGCCAAAATGCAGGACTCAGCACTTGGACTTGTTAAACTTCATCTTGTCAGACTCTGCCCACCCATCCAACAGTTCCAGATCTCTCTGCAGAGCCCTCCTACCTTCCAACAGCTCGATACACACTCCCAGCTTAGTGTCATCTGCAAATTTACTCATGAAAGACTCAACCCCCTCATCCATGTCATCAATAAAAATATTCAACAGAGCTGGCCCAAGCACAGAGCCCTGAGGGACACCACTGGTGACTGTCCCCAGCTGGATGCAGCCCCATTCACCAGCACTCTCTGGGCCCGGCCATCCAGCCAGTTCCTAACCCAGCAAAGAGTGCTCCTGTCCAAGCCACGGACTGCCAGCTTTTCCAGGAGTGTGCTGTGGGAGACAGTGTCAAAGGCCTTGCTGAAGTCCAGGTAAACAATATCCACAGCCCTTCCTGCATCCACCAGGCAGGTCACCTGGTCATAAAAGGAGATCAGGTTGGTTAAACACAACCTACCCCTCCAAAACCTCTGCTGGCTGGGTCTGATACCCTGGCCATCCCATCCAGGCCATCCTTGGCCATCAAATTCTGTATGATGACACTCAGTACAAACTGCTCCATTATCTTGCTCCATTATCTTGCCAGGTACTGAGGTCAGGTCGACTGGTCTATAATTACTAGGATCCTCTTTCCCACCCTTTTTGTGAATGGGTGGCCAGCTTCCAGTCCTCTGGAACCTCACTAATGAGCCAGGGCTGTTGGTAAATGACAGAGAGCAGCTATCTGCCAACTCTCTCAACGCCCTGGGATGGATTCCATCTGGTTGCATAGATTTATGAATATCCAAGTATCTCAGCAGTTCTCTGACTGCCTCTTCTTGGAGGCTCCCTGACACCATCAACCAATCCAAGAGAACAGTTGTCCTGAAGGCAATGAGGGGGTTCTTTCTTTTCACTGATTCAAAGATCAATCTCAAAAATGAGCTTAGATTTAGATAATTGTGTTTAACCGTGTCTAATGATGTATTTTGCTTTCCATCTTCAGTCAAGATTCTGTCCTTTGCACTCTTTGCAACCAAATGTTGAAACCAGCACATTGTCCTCAATCTTTTGGTTTTGGGTTTCAACTAAGTGTTTTCTTCAATCTTGTCATCCTTTGTCATCTGTAATTTCATTTTACCCTGGCTGCCCTCTGGCTTTGAAGGATACATCAGCTACTCCTCCAGCTGATCTCCATCCTTTTTACAGTGTTTCTATTGATCTCTTGTAAAAGTCTGGGATTTTTTTCCTTTCTGGGCTGCCTTTGATAACCTCAGCTGTAAGCACAAACTCACCCATCATCTCTGTGATAAAGTCAGTCTGATGATTCTGTGAATCTCCTTCCTTCTCTTTCCTTAACTCTTTCTCTTTCTGTTTTACTGCCTGATGTCAGGCCATCAGCTTGGAGTTTGAAAGACAATTGTAGGAAAAAGCTGATGATCATTGGTTCAAATTCTGCTACTAGCATAATTTAACAGAGCCTCCTCAGGTTCTGCACTTTTCACATTGCAGCAATTTGTGTTTCAAACTTCTACTGTAAGTTGACCAAAGTACTGTCCCATTCCTCTTTAAAAGTATTGTATTCAAACTTGACAAAGTTTGAATCCAGCCATTTTCTTGATATATGAGTTTATCTAAATGCCTACCCCTGACACATTTGGCAAACAAAAGAGAAGAGAAATTATGTTTACTTGTCACAAACGCAGCAAAACAAGTAAAATACAAGAATTTTTTTGAGGAATTTTCTCTTCATAATAGATGTATAATGAACAAACTTTCTCGTTTTCAGTGGAAAAACAATCAAGGGAACAATTCCACTAATGTAGTCAGCAAAATGAAGAGATCTCTATCTTGATGGCAATTTATCTTACTCATTACCAACTTGAGTTGTTCATGAGTCTATAATTTGAATCAGAAAAAAAACCTCCATAAAATTGTTTTATTTTAAACATTGAAAATAAGTGAGAGCCTCCCCCAGTTTTTGCAGTACAAAATATGAAAGCTACATATTTTTTCATTATATTTTCATCTGGCACACAACAGTGTAAATTTTCTTGACAGAAGAAAACTAGGCTCAAATAACTTGGTCAAGTGCTTAAAATCCAAGTGAAAGTAATGATCATCTGAAACATTATTCATGTTTAGTAGGTGACTATGCTATGTATTTACAATGAAAAAAAGAATGCTGAAGAAACAACAAAAACAGTGTTTTAAATGGTGGAAGAATTGGAAAATCAGAAGAGTTGGTACTCTTGGAACCAAGAGATATTCTTCAAGAAGCTCCATGCAACAGATACCTGCCTTTGGGATTTTTTTAGTAACTTAAATTCAACAAGTTTTTCTCATCATGGATAATTTCCACCATGAATATCAAATGACATGTAATCCATTCAGTGTACTTAACCTCTCCTGAATTCATTCTTCAGCCAAAGACACTGAAAAAACAGCATAGAAGGGACAGTCTGTGAAGTCCAACTTTCTTCTAGTTTGCAACTTCATTTTCTCTTGTAGTTTTCCTGGGATTTATTCCAGCAATATTACTTTGTAGAAGTCAACACCTTCACAGCCTTCTAAATTTTCATTCACATGTCACCACAGGAGCTACTTTTCCATCAAAAAAGGATTTCCCCCCAGACTGCTATTTATATCATGTCCCTTGCCCATCCTCTTTTCTATAAGAACAAGTTCATACCCTTTTCTTTTGCTCTGGGTTTTCTCAAGAAAGTTCACAAGACCAACAGTTGGAATGATTGAAATTAGCAAAGCTTTTCTAAGACTTCTTGTTTTACCAGTGTATCTAGTTGCAGAGAAGGGCTGAAAGGAATTTCCCTGACATTTTGAACAGCCATGTTTTGGCAGATGCGACTTTTGGGGAGAAGAAATCAGTCTGACAGTCACAATGTGAAGCTGTTTCAGGCAATAACTACTACACCAATCAAATACTTTCCAAAAAAAATGTGCTCATGGGGCAAAACTGTTTCAGTGGAAGGAAAGCTTCCAGCAGCAAGAATTTCCAAGGAACTGGGTAACTGTCTGCTGCCCAACATTTGCATGGCCCAGCTGCCTTGCTAAGCTGTGGGATGTCTGAAGGGATCTTGCCTTGTTTGCCTTGGAACTTATGGGTGAGAGTGGAGCCAGGAATGGCTCCAGTTTTTTGGTTTTCATCAGGTTCAAGGAAAGGCACCTTAAGAAAGAATACAGAATGAAGTCAATTAGTAGCAAGTAGAAAATTCTGATGAAATTCAAACTGTAGTACCTTAAATATATTCTCTCTTTTACCCAAAGTGTTAAAATGGTTGTCTTATATCCTGTTGCAGTTTATCAAGCCTTATCTCGCAAATTGTAATCTTCAGATACATGAAGATCTACCATCAAAAGTGGTACTTCCCACTATGAAATATTCAGTTTAGGAGAATATATTAGATGCATATCCAGTTTTTCTTGCAGAGGTATATGTTTATGATTTTCTCTGGAAAAATCAACCTTATTCCCATTACATATTTTAAATAATAATGACTTTATATGTTTATTATACAGTGATTTTGAAGAAATGGATGGTCAGTGAACTGTTGTGGGTTTTTTCTGTGCTTTTTAACTTTTCATCAGAATGGGACACTGAATACACCCCTTTAACTTAATTATCAAGTTGTTGTAGAAGAAAGAGAATAAAAGTGAGAAAGAAAACAGATTATGGATTTCTGAGTGAGGGTCCATACTCTGAAGTTTTGGCAAATTTAGATTTGAGTGGTTAAGATTTCGTTACATCTTTGTAGTTAAGATTACAACTATTATTACAAAGGAAAAGGAAGCCAGTCATTCAAACTATGAGAAGCTCCTGTCCACATGGTGGGAAGATGTCCCAAGAGTTTTATTTCACCCAGAATGCTTTGGTAGTAATCATTACCCATAATACCACATTGGAAAGGCACCAATTTTTGTTACTGCTACCTACAATTACTGACTAAATGCTAAATTAAGTCCTTTCATGGTCTCCAAAATCAAATTAAAAGATAGAAAATTGCCCGGTTCATCCCATTTAGTCTCCAAAAAATACAGTATACAGTATTCAGTAGTACTTTCTTCAGTAATTCCCACTATTTAAAATGTTGTTAGTTATTTATACCAATGACTCAGAAACCTTCTCAATAGTTTTAAAAATCTGGAACTGAAGTGTTTCTGTAGATCATGTAGAAAATGTGTATTTGTGTAGACTTGTGAGAATAACTTATTACATTTCCAGCTAATTAGTGCTGGCATAGAAAATATTATACCTGGCCATCTAGCTCAGAAAAGAGATGTTTACTAAACACTGTTTCTACCAAGAGAGAAGTGAGGATTGTAACAAAAGACTGTCTCTGAAGTTTCCTTTGACTTATCTGACAGGGTCTCTAGTCTGGTCATGCTTCTGCAATCTGGACCATGCACGGACATGTAAAACTTCTGGGCAGCACTCATGGGCTTCCACAAATAACTGAACAGATTCTGGGGAATAAGTGGGCATTAAGGGAGCTAATAAGAAATAATTTTTTTAGCAGTGCATTTTAGAAGGTAAAATTGTAAGCATTTAATCTTATTCTTTTGGACTTTAAAAAGAAGGAATAAAAATTTGGGAGCTTTGGCTTAAGTTTACTAAAAGACATCATTTATCAAAGCCAAAAAAGGGCCAAGTAACTCTTTCTATCATCTTCTTCTCACTTCTCTTTCAAAATTAACAGAGGTCAATTCTGTTTTAAAAAAGCACAAAATCACACTGCTTTCTTCTGATTAATGAAAAATATTAATTGTCTTTTTGGATGAGCACTTTTTTTTAAAATTAATACCTACTCAAGAAATAAATTAGATTATCAGAATGGTGTCTTGATTTTTTGGTGATTTAAACAAGATCCTGTCTGTACAATCCATAAAGAACAGTGTACTCCTAAATAATGTATTCTATAAATCTGTGATTCACTAAATAAATTATCATGTATTATACTAGATGACCACACTGTGACTCCCTACTAATGTCCATGCTCATAGAAATGTTAATCATAATTGTTATACCACCACTGATGTAACTTCATGATTTATCTAGACAGGATATACATAGCAAGAAATGCATCTCCCCTAAACCAAAAATGTGTGCTGTGTTTTGATGGGTGTCTGTTGCAAAGGGTTTCTTGCTAAAGTGAAGTTTTTATGCAGAAAGTTACTAGGTGGGAAATGAAAACTGAGGACATCCCAACATATCTCAAGATCAGATAAGGTAGATCAGATGGAGTCTAGTGCCCAAAGGAATAAAAAGACTAGTGAGAGCCCATGAATTCTCATCAGAAAGAGTTTTACTAATGAATTATCAACTGAATTGCAAAACCAGATGTTTTCTGTAGGACATGAGGACACTGGAAATTGATTGTGCTGATAAGACATACAGAGCAAGTACCTACTCTAAATGAGTTTTTTCTTCCCTTACTTCCATGCTAGAGTTTATGCTTGATGAGATGATCTGCAATGGAAATGATATGCAATTGCCACAATCAGCTTTTAAACAGTAATTGCATTGTTTTAATTATTAGGGACTCTAGGACATGATCATTCTAGTTTGCTGAGCTTGCTTTTTCATGTGAATAAGATGCAAAGAAGCTTGCCTGTGTGTCATCAATTGATAATGTCCTTATTTTACTTTGTAATAGTTATCTCCTACCAAAAAAAAAAAAACCCAAAAAAAAACAACACCAAAAAAAAATCAACAAAACCAAAACAAACTAAAAATTACAAAAACAAAAAAAGCAGAGACAGCCCATCATCTGAAAGTTCAGGGAACCATGACCCTTCACTAAGCATTAGTTTGCTCAGCTGAAAAAAATTGAAACATAAAATAACTTCTATTTTGTTTCATGTAAAGTCTAACTTGAGAGCATACAAACTGTGAAAACTCTCACTATTAAAATGTGCTGTCTGTCTTTTACCAGCTGTATATCTAGTTCTGATTTGTGGTAATGAGACTTTTCTTATCATACATTTCTTATTATTTGCTCTGTAGGCATGACTTGTAAAGACTTGCAAAAGGCATTTTGCTCTGTGCCTTCAAAATACATTCCAGCATGCCTTTTTTTCTACTCCTTTTGTTGTCGCTCTTCTGGAAATTAGGAATTACGAAAGAACAACCTAAATAAAAAGGGAAGTGCAAGTAGATTAGAAGGCACAGAATGAAAAACAAAAAATCAGACTCTGAAAACAGACCATGAAAATGTCATTTATAGCATACCTAATCCTAAGCAAGGCAAATATTAGTCAAAATTATTAGTACTGATTCATAACTATCACAATAACAATCACAGAAAAGGCCTCTGCTGTGTTAGAGTCTGCACAAAAAAAATCATCCTGTTCAAAATGCTTAAATCTTAAGATGAAGTGAGTACAAGAAAAAGAGAAAATTTTATGAAGTATCCTAAATTCTGGCTCTAACACAGTAACTGCTTAATAATTTATATCCACTCCTATTTGAACTTTCTGGTAAAGGTTACTGTCAGGAAGGCTTTTACAGGAATATTCACAATTACAGTCATTGTCTTCTTGACTTCTTTTAATAGCAGAGAATTCCCTTCCTGTTTTATGTTGCTGAAATAAAGTAAATAGACTGCAGTTTGGGCTGGGTTTGGGGTTTTTCTTCTTTAATTTTGGGGTTTGTGTGAGTTGCATGGGCAGGTGGCCAGAACAACCAGAAACCCAGGCTGAAATGCAAAGAGAAAATTTGTTTCATTACCTGGAGGACCCCAAAGCAGCACCAGGGCAGCAGAGACACACGAGAGGCAGCTCGGGCTTTATGTTATCAGATACCCTAGCATGATAGATCACTTATAAAAGTGAGTTAGAAGATACAGTGTATTTATACAATAAATATTTTCTCCAGTTAGGTTAAGAAGCCAAAAACATACTAAAGATAATTTCAAGACCTAGTTATTATCCAAAAAGCCAAAAATCATAGGTGGGTAATTAAAGGTGCATCATAGAAACTCACTAAAATAGAATGGGTAAAGCAAAAGCATTATAAGTGCTTTAAAAATCAAGAAAATGTCACCACAAAATATGACAGGGCATCTCCCAAGTGTAAAACACATGAAAGTCAGAATCAAGGTGATCCATAATAGCCTGCTTAAATTATCTGCATTTTTCCAGATTTTCCATTAATTTTACATTTAACAGCCTCATTCCCATAAACTTCCCATTTTTAAAAAGTAGACTTCAGACTTCTGAAATTTATATATATATTCTTTCTCATCTTAATGGCTACCAGTTTACCTATTTCTACACTTTCATGATTTGTATTCTGTCCATGTTTTACACCCGTTTCCAAATAAAAATATATCATCGGCCAGAAGTAATAAAGTATGTGCCACACTAATGATTACAAAATTGAAAATGAAATGTGCTCAAGACTTCAGAAACAGTTTCTTATGTTTCCTATTTTGAGATATGGTACTACATAACTTATTTGTGCAAACATAAATCATTGCCTTTCTAAATGTAAATCTAGTTTGCTTTCCTACTAGAATGTTCAGAATAAATCTAGTCAGCTCTAATAAACAAATAAGTGCATTTGGTCTGTTACATTGTATCACAGCCAAAAACATATTAAAGACAAGTCAACCAGCTTTGCATTAAAGATTTCTGTTAATTTTTCAATATATATTTGCATATCAATTTTTGATCATTTAGAGGTCTTTACAAATTCAGATATTTCTGTTCTGTATCAGAATGATTCTGATCCAGTTTTGTAAAACAGAAAGATCTACATGTAATTTATAAACAGATTTCTAAAGAGGGGAAGGGGAAGGCGAAGACCATAGTCAAGAGTTTTTATTCCAAGGTATTTAACTAGTAACCACCTATTCAAGAGAGCACAAGAGTCTTCAAAACCATTTAGAATAAGTTGTGCTTCTGAAAATACAAACATTTCCACTTCTTGTCTCGTCTTTATGGTAAGGAAAATTTAGATAATACATGAGAGAATGTTTTATGTTCATTTAATGGAAATTACTATTAGAAACATACATCAATGCAAAAGTAAATGCAAAAAAACCATGTGGAAAAACATTCCATATATTTTTCAGATGTAAAAACACTCCATATGAAATGGAATTCAGTATAATTAGCATGCTCTATCTTCTCTGTGCTGGATATGAATAGTTTACAGTTTCTATCTTGATTTTTATTTAGTGGACATCAGCTGGAGTACTGCAACAGGCCTCAGGATCAGACTCCTAAAGTCACAGAAGGCATTTTGAAGCTCAGCCTTTAAGTTCCAAGTGTACATCATGATCATTATCCTTAGGATTCTTGGAACATGTTTCTTACTAGTCATCCTGCAACTCCATTCTGTGTTATCTAATCATCGTGAAATAATGTTGCTGTCACTGAAAGGCAACTAAATATTTTAATCTGTTCATCTGTTCATCTTTCTGTTTCAGACTTGTGTTTGCTCTTTGCTTCTCCTAATCTGATTCTGGTATCACTTGTCTGCTCTTATTTTACCCTTTTTTTTAATATCTTTCTTACTTCAGATCCCACACAACATTTCTTTAAACCTTGGAATTTCTTTATAGCTTTTTGACATTTGGACAGTACTGTATGTTTTATCTGCTCACCTGTGTACATTGTCTCTTTAAACAAAAGAATCTGTGCAGTCTGAAAAGAGAAGACAATTATTTTCAAGAACATCAAATACTATGGCACACACATACCTTTGGAGATGCCTATATATATGCCTATAATAAGAGTATTACTAGTTCTCTTACATACAATAAAAATTGAGTATTGTAAGCTTTTCTATTGTGGTCTAACAGAATATTCTGTTGCACTTCAAAAGGAGAATTTCCATATTTAGCCTGTGGGTAAAAAAGGAAAATCAGCAGGAAGTAGCACATCGTAAAACCCTCTGTAGATGAAAGAGCTACTTGCCTTCACACCTCCCCTTTTGCAAGCCAGAGAATTTTTTTCAGATCCAAATATTTCATTTGAAAATTGGTAACATGCACAAGAAATAGTGGTCATATTTGCACGATGGGTTGCTCTAATGACCAGTTTCCAACTACTGGAACTGGGTTTTTTTCCTATCTCATTTGGACATGGTACGTTTTCAAAAGGCACAGGGAAATATCAGAAGTTTTCTTTTCTTCAATCAGCAAATTAATGCTTGGTAGAACATGGACTGGATCCAAGAATGTGCAAGCTCTATTTCAGGAATAAAAGCTTTGGTTTAAAGATTTAGATTAAAAGTTCTGACGTAAAATTTGGCTTATAGTCAAAGTCTGTAAATCTCTTGGTCATATGAAAACTTTTACAGTAGTATAAAATCTGGTATTAAAGTATTGAAACTAGGAAACTAATTTTTATTTCAATGCTTCACAGTAGAATTTGTGAAGTTCTGTTTGAATATGACTGGAATGTGAGAAATATAAGCTCTTTATAATGGGAAAAATATTAATATGTTCATAAACTACTAGTTGCCTACAATCATTTTGGGGTGGGGGCAGTCTTCAGAGGTGGTAAAAACTTGACTGGCCCTGAACAACCTGATCTGACTAGATTTGCTTTCAGCAGGGGATTGGACTAAACGATCTCCCAAGATCCCTTTAAACCTAAACTGTTCTACGACTATTTTATGTCTTTCCCCTTCAGTGAAGATAAAGCAGAAGACAATTGTCTTTTCTTGCAGCAAACTGTGTGCAGCATCTTGAGCTCATACACATGACTTGTCTCTAATCATTCTGCTGCAAATCAGTGTGAAAGCTCCAGAGCAGTTGTCCAAGTAAATGTATTTATATGCAAACTCCTAGAGATATATGCAACCAGAGGGTCTGTGCCAACTGCTTGTGTTCCTGCGTTATTTAATACCAGAGATGACTAACACCATCAGTTTACATTTTCTTATGTTTATTTGAACAACAATTGTTTCCAGTGTCAACAGGTATTTATTTGGTGCTGCTAGTAGATCCTTGAGTTAAACAAGTGTGATCACTGATGTAGCATAAGAACCATACCTAAATATTTTGAGAAATTTCTCTATATTACATGATGCTTGTGCGTCTTTATATTTATAGTGATCAATCTCTGATAAACAGCTCAATGAAAGTGAGACTTCAGCAGGTACTTAAATACATAAAGGATAATGGTTTCACATGGTTTGGAAGGTGAATGAGAAACTGTGAAAGAATGTAGATGCAGTGAGATGGGCATAGGTCATGGTCTCCCAGCTTGGAAGAGCTCTGATCTCCTGTGAATGCGCTGAACAATGCAGCTGGATAGAAAGAGAAGGTCCAGGTTTCAAAGGGATGTACAAAACTTTCCAACACAACTCTAGTCTTCTCATGATGCCTGAAATCAACAAGGACAGAGGACTACTTAGGAAGAGTTCATGAGTTCTCTAGTCTACCTTTCTTCATTAGCAAGCCACATTTTCATAAGCAAGGTATGTCAGAATCCCTACACTCGTTATAAATGATGAAAGACAGTAACTCATCAGGGCTTGAAAAACCCTTCTGTAAGACATTATTTAAAAACCTGATTAGGTTTCCAGTAAATATAGTAAGGAATGTGGATGTTTCCAATGGTCAAATGGGATAAGCCACATTTATGGACCACATTTATCAAATTCTCAATACTTTGGTTCTCTGAAGTTCCTAAATGTTACAATCAATACTGATTTAGGATTAGCCCACTGAAGTTGCAAAATCGGGGGAAAAAAATCAGACAAGGAGACAGAAAAGACAAGAGAAGAATTGAGTGAAAAGGCTTGCCTAATATTAAAAAAAAACCGTCTTTGCCAAAGTGAAAATCATCAAAAGGCATGGGATGCCTTGAAGTGCAGGGATATGGACCAAATCTTGCCAAATTGATCCTCATTGAAATTGCAAGATTGCATTTCCTTTCCTGAAAGGAATTATTTTGAATTTTTTAAATCTGAAAGTAATTTCTTTTCATCAAAGGCAATGAAATCTTGCCATTCATGAGAATATTTTTCCTAGCTGAGTTGTCTTGTAGCATACACTATGAATTTAGGCTTTACTTTGTTTTTCCTGATATTGGAAGGAGTTATTTATTTTATATAGTATTCTTTTGGCCTCTAGAATTCTTCTCGTTCTCTCTGCAGTAAAGCATTGTTTACTCATCCGAAGCCATTTTTATCAGTAAAAGAGAGTAACTATGTTTGATAACAATAAAGTTGCCCAATGATTCCACTATTTTTAAAGTAGAATAACTCCTCTTCTAAGTGATCAACATTTGCCTAGGAGAAACTCCAAATTCTCCAAAGGTTTTAACAGGAATTTCAAAGCTTCAGTCCTATGATCGGTGTACACTGACTTTACTGTTGACACATTCAAACAGCTTTCCTTTACTTTGTACTGTACTCTTCTCCCAACAGATGAACTTCTTAAAAGGAATGGCCCTTGTGTTCCAAACAAAAGAGCAGCAGCATATGAAGATGTTTATCCTAAACCTGATACATTCCAGCACTGCCTTTCCAAGCTCACTTGTACAGCTATGGGTTTTGTACAGAAGCACAAATGAATTTTAGGATTGGTTAGGCATACCAAAAGAAATCATTAATATTGCTGTGAAGACAGCCAGATTTACAACAGTAAGTAAAATGGTATGAATGAAATAGGTAAGGCAGGAATTTTTGGATAATGTTGAGAAAAGAAAGAAGCTAGTGGAGATCATGTTAGTTGCAATGAAATGAAATGAGCAATGTATAACTTTCCTCAATCCCTCTTAAGCTTATGAAAGGAATGTGAATGAGGATGATATGAAATTTTAACATTTCAAACTAGGAACTCAAAAAATTATCGGCACAATAGATACATTTCCAGTGCAGTTAAAAAAAAAAAAAAAAAACTCTTCTCTGGAATGTAAGTGACAACATGGTCTCTGCCTCAAAGTCCTCTTAACCTAATTTTAAAACACAATAAAGGAGAGTGGCAGGAGGGTGGAATGGTGAGAAGATTTCTAAAGAGAGGATTACAAGGTCATTAATGTCAAGCACAAATTTCTGGTTCTGTTATCCATAATCAACTCTGTATTATTGAATTCAGTTTGCCTTGGAACCTCATTCACAGACACAGACACTGCACTGGACATTGATGTATCCCCTCAAAGCTACAAAGTTTCAATATCTGAATGAAAAGCAAGGCAAGAATTCAAATTTTATGCTTAAGAATGGAGAAAGTTTAATATGTTGAATGTCACAATTTTGTATATTAAACTCCTACAGC